>JALKAD010000165.1:334871-351204 GCA_024500015.1 Ulva compressa
TGCGTGTCACGCCTGTTGCATGTGAAGTGCCACGTGTAGCCACTACAGGGTGCACGCAGGTGATCGATCATGATCACCTGTCATGATCCATCATAAGGCTGCATTGATTTGATCCTGGTGTTTGCGTTTATTGGATCCTCCAAAAAAAATAAAAAAAAAATTTAAAAAATAATAGGAGTAAAATTGTATTTACTGCCCAAACGGAGCAGCAATCGTTACACAGCACTCATATGGTCATTCTTGATCATACAGCATTTTTGTTTTACACCAAATGTGTGTTTGCGATGTCTGGTGGCATAGCATAGTACATGTGTGGTGCATGCATAGAGTGGCAGTGCATGTGCCAGCGTGCACCTGACGACCAAGCCAGGCTGCATACATGGCGGCATTCGTCCTCGAATCGTACACAAAATCGTGGCGGCCCCCATACTCAACGGAATTAGTTGGAATTTGGTCCCTATCAATTTGAGACCTTTTCGAGGGTAATTACAGAGGGAATTTCCAGGCGGCGCCGCATAGTGGTCTCGCGGGTCGGGTGTGGGTGGGTTCCTGGCGAGCGCACTCGTTCGCAGAACGCCACAGCCATCACAGGCCGCCAGCACGCGGCCAAAAGCGTAAAGCAATCCTATTAATTCAATAGATATTCTCTTGCGAAGGCTGCTTGCCATTCGCGGTCGTGTGCCTCCGATTGGCATACGAGACTGTGTCTCGCGCTGTTCCACAGGATTTTGTGTCAGCCACAGCACCTAAAAAGTAATATTGCAATCCGCTGAGTTGGTGTTTATCTATGATGCGCTGATAGTTGCGTCCATGTTGGTGCTGTGCTCATGTACTACCACTTGCCATGGTGGGCGATTGCCATGTGGTCAATGGCGATTTATACGGGCCGCTTTGCGCGCTGCCTCGCCCCGTTTCGGCTTCTTTATTTTCTCATTGAGTATTAAATACGTTATTCATGGCCAGTCTTACGGCCGCGATCAGGCTGCGTACTGTCGTCTGCGTACGCTGCAAACTCCAGCTAAGAGCGTTTCGAAATTCATACACACAGAACATTAACATTTCTTTATGTAGATTATTGATCGTGTTTTTAGGCTTGTGCGGTCTGTGTGCGTGCTCGAATGGGTGCTGCCGCGTGAGAGCTAGGTGTCCCGCTGGACGTCCAGCTGTCGCAGGTTGCACTCGGACAAAATCTCGCAAATTCGCTCTGTACGAATGCTCCATGACACCCCTTGATGCTCATACTACGTCGAGAGGTCATCGCGCCGCGGGAAATGACGGCTTGGATTATGTGTGCGAAATCGTATGAGTGGCGTAGGTGCGTGCTGCCATGTACTGCAGACGTTCAGTGACTGCTATTAAACAGAATAACTGAGCATGCACTGCTCTCTGAGGCCAGAAAGCCAGCGCCTTCCAGCTGTAGGTGGTGGCACAGCTCTCTTGCGAGTGCTCCTTTTGCCGACTCCGGCTTCAGCCAGCCAGCAACTTCTTCATCCGACAGCATCAGCTTTCTCTCGTATAGAGCCTGTCCGCTCACCATCAGATCTGCTATTGCATTGGAAGATCTACATTCTGAAGCACTAGGCACTCGTGCCACAGCGTGCTGAGCTGAGCTCACTCTGAATCGAAGAACGGAACAAATAGGATACGCAAGCTGCATGCACTGTGTGTCTACTTCTTGCATAGTGCTCGAGAGCTTCGTCCATTCTAGGGACTGCTCTATGGGAGTGCAAGCGTTCTGGAGGAGACTGCACGAGATCGCCTCACGATTGTCGATGCCCAGCGACCTATATATGTCAGAAAGAGTACTAGTACAGTCGACGTTCAGCTCGACACGCTGATTGACGATCACCTCGCCGCTGCACGAAAGCGCGCTGAGAAGCAGCGTGCGATCCATGTTCGCTGGGCAATGTATGAAGCACCGTGACACTTTGATGTGCAATAAGTACTAGATGTATGTAGCGCGCTTAATTAAGCTTATTTGCTGTACTTTGATGCGGAAGGACGGCTGTGGTGCCTGTTGAGGGCTGTTTAAACGGCACCGTGGCGAGCGCGTGGGGCGGTGGCTTGGGTGGAACTCCGACCAGACACGGACCATAGACCCCCAGACGCAACCAAGCGACCCTCCGTGCCCATAAACATATTTATGAGCACGCTATATTGTTCCTTATATCATACATAGGCTGTAGCAAGTGTTCGCGGTGCATTCTGAGCAGTAGTTTAGTTTTTACTGCAAAATTTTTTTTGCAAGGCCGGCTCAGCCAAAAAAAAATTTGTCATAAACGCAAACACCAGGATCAAATCAATGCAGCCTAAATTATGATTCATAATACACAACAAGCTGCGCGCACAGCCCCACAGCAGCAGAACTCGACATGGCTACGCTCTTGCTCCACCTCAGTGTAACGTACAGCAGCAGAACTGCCATTTGTGAGATCGTGGAGTCAGCCCGTCATACAGCATCGTGTTGCGGTCGAGTCCTCCTTCACAGTACCCTCTGCGGATGCATTGACGTTTCTGATAACGGTGTGACGTGGCCAAGATGTACTTACAAGTGAGTTTGTGGATGCATACACATTACCCAACATGCAGACATAGCCTGGCTCGGGCCTGATTGCAGATTCGAGGTGTGACCCTCAGGTGCCGCCTGCTTAAGACGTTGCAGGTAGCCACTGAGTATTGCCTGCGGCGCCTGTACCCATTATAATGCATTTATCTACATCATTAGGATATTAATGTACATGTACGTAACTGTGCACTCAGATGTGCTCAAACACGAGCAGATTTCCCATTCGCGTTCTATTCCCTTTGCCTCGTCCAAGGTAACCGTGGTATGCCGATCGCAACAGGTCCGAAACAAGCTTCCAAACGGCGTTTGCAGACGCGGCTTCTGCTGCTCCGTGCCCTCCTCTTCCGCCCCCATATGTACGGATTCTGTGGATGATGCTTGTTGGGCTCTGGCACAATGCCCGATTCTCAGATTCTGTTATGGTCACCACTGACAACCCATGCATATGGTATTCAGGCATTAGAGACCAGAACGATTAGTATCAGTACACTGGAGGGCGGGCACCACATCAAACGATACGCGCGCCTGTTGAACTGCGCATATTCGGTATGGACAGTAGGTTGAGTTACTGTGCGCCGCACGCAACCTGAATTTTTATATCAGACCTCGTGTTTGCAAACAGTGTGGAATCCACCATTCATGGAGCGAAACCAGCCGTGTCGACCCACTGCCTTCTGCCATCACAGCTCATTAAGTGCTTGAAATGCCATGCACGTTGGAGACAACTTGCTGCCAGCAAGCACTATGACTCCCAGTCCCTTGATATCACAGTGTCCGAGGCATCACACACTGAACGCTCAATGCATTGCTGAATGCATGCTCGTGCTGAATCCGAGCAATCTTGTAAGGCTGCCAGCAAGCCATGTCCTGACCAAATCAGGCTGAATTGCACTTACGGCTGAGTTTGTCTCACAGGGACACCAACTCTAGCACGCAGAATCATGACTGTCTTGCATTTCATGCTGCAACGTTCGCTCCAAGCGGCACTGTATGTCGTGATAAACTTTAACTAAGGCATTCCTATCCTTCTGACCTTCCAGCTCTGCCAGCAAATGTATAATTGCATCGTGTACATGTGAGACTGCGATTGAGGGATTTGAGGGAGCAGAAGTCGGAATACCCACTATGGATGGCAACTGGCCTCGTCCCGCACTCGCATCCGCTCCATACCTTTCATGACCAACCAACCCTCCTTCGACAGGTGAAGGGTCAGTTCCTGGAACAAGTACACCAGCACAGTCTGTTGACATGATAGCTTCGGTTGTTCCACCCTGCCTTTGTTTTTTTTTTTTTTTTTTTTTTTTTTTTTTTTTTTTTTTTTTTTTTTTTTTTTTTTTTTTTTTTTTTTTTTTTTTTTTTTTTTTTTTTTTTTTTTTTTTTTTTTTTTTTTTTTTTTTTTTTTTTTTTTTTTTTTTTTTTTTTTTTTTTTTTTTTTTTTTTTTTTTTTTTTTTTTTTTTTTTTTTTTTTTTTTTTTTTTTTTTTTTTTGGCATAATTCCAAAACTCTGAGTCGCAGTCGGTTTTGTTGCTGATGTTTCAGGCGTATGAGCCATGACAACAGGATGGGCCTGCGCTGGAATCGTCTCCCCTTTTGAATTGCCAATTGCCATGGTCAGTTCACAATTCTCAGCTGTGCTGACTTGGTTTCGATCGTGCTTGTTGATGGTGCCATCAATCTTACTAGGGGCACAAATGTTATCCAACAGCTGCAGCTGGGGCAGCATGCTGCTCACATGCTCGTGATACTCGGGAAGACTGGCACATGGGTTGTCACTGAGCCACAGTACCTTCACCCCATCCGCACATGCAAGGTTTGAAGCACATCGATCAGTCATGGGCATATTCACGACCAATGATAGCTTGGCACTGCCAGAGCCGGTCTTTGTAGAGTGTTCTATCTGGTATGAAATTCACAGCGAGCGCACCCGCAACTCTTTCAGATGCGCCAAGCATCCCACCTCATCCAAGCTTGACACCTGGAGGTTGCGTAATCCTTGACATGCGGCCATGATACTTACATGGTTGTGCAGGTTGGATAAGACAGACGTTGCACCTGGTTTCTGCGGAGGTACAGCTCGCGCAGGCGCAAGCACTTTGCGAAGTCTTGCAATGTTGAGATGCGATTCATTGATAAGGAAAGCACCTACATGTCGGTCCCACGTGTTAGCAATGTGACAGATGGCTGGTGCCCTGAACGAGGACCGCACCCAATTGCTGGCATGCTCAACATCCTGGCACGCCGCGTGGTTTGCAACAGCAATGACACTGTGTTGGCCCAATCACACATATGGTTATGCCACATGGAGCCAATAAATGTGGCGGATGTCCCCGAAAATGCGAGCAACATCCCCGGAAAGGTGCCTCATGTGGCATGCCCCCATACAAGTAGTAACACAAGTAGTAACACGTTCGCACCTCAACGTTAGGCACTTGCGACAGCACGGCTGCATCGGTGATGTCATATGCAAACAAGTTGAGATTTCGGACATCTTCTAATCTGCATGGATGCTCTGAGTTGTCCAACACCACAGATGTGAGGTGCTGATGAAAAGGGAAGGCATGCGCGCAGGGTGCATCATCTCTGTGCCACACCAGTGCCTCGAAGATGTAATCTGGAATGCTCCTCGCCAATGGCATTCCGCTAAATATTATCAGACAGTGCCTCACTCGCAATGAATGCATTCCAGGATGTGACACGTGCAGTTTGTGCTCTTGCATTCCGAACGGTTTAAGCGGCGCATAGCACTGCCTCATGCTTCGCGAGGAAAAATAACTGACGATTTGAATGAGACCATTTGCTCGAGTGCCGATGCCAGTCACCATTTTGGCTGGAAATATCATGTATGTGCACAGTGGTCATACACATTGACTTGGTCATTCGGACATACTTCTGCAGCTTCGTTTTTTTCAGGATCAGTTCTGCTGTCAATTTCACCATGGCGATGGAACAGGCTTGCTCCGCAGGTCGAATACCGGGTCTTTCTATCCAGTCTTCTCTTCCCCGTACTGGCCTTCGAGACACCCAAGGCGCGGATACGGTCGGCCAGTGCACAGCAGTGTCTGTGTAGAGATTCGACGCACCGGGTGTTCAAGTCTCATCGATCGCGCCACCCCCGCAGGGGTGTAGCTGCAGGGCCCTGCCGCGCTCGTTGGGTGCGCCGGGCAGCCGCAGCTGTCGCGACATGTCAAGAGTGTTTTGCATATGTGTATGCGCCCGCGCGGCCTGATGGCGCATGACGTGGCCACGTTGCCAGTGCACCGTTATAACACGTCATTGCGCATCAGCTAAACCTTGCGTGCAGCGATGTCTATCACATGTGATCACAGCTGTGATACACCAAACACCTCTCATGACCATAAGCTTGCCACACCTGTGCACAGGTGAATTCATTGTGAATGCTTCATGCACAAACCAGTCACATTGCGCACACGCACCTGCCATGACCAACCAATACAACTGACTTGCAGCTCAAGATTCGCAAACAGCAACGTGAATGGCATGCGTGTTGAAACAATTGTTCGAAATCATGCCAGGCCGGAGCGTGCGTCGGCCACGGCATCTGCACACTGGCTGGCTGGCTTGAGGCAGTCTGTCTGTCTGTTTGCATGTTGACTGGTCTGTTGCCTCGGCGCTGCTGGGTCCTAGATCTATCACTGTGTAACACACACATGGCTGGCAGGTGCGCATTATTAGGTCTGGGCTCAAACATGTTGTTTTAGAAAACACAGTAGTGCATAACGTGACCACATGTTGGATTACAGCCCATCTTGCACCCGGCGTCTTGCAACCGTACCGGCACATGTGCTAATTATAACATGGAGGTTCCTTAGTCTGGGCGAACTCGAACTGAGGTGTGCGGTTTTCACCCATGTGGTAGTTGCCTGCAGGGTCGTGCATGCCAAGACAACTGAGAACTGTGCGCATTGAGGTAGCTGGATTGGATGGCATTGTGGAACGCATGCAGCAAGCACAATGACACAAATTGCGGTTCAACGTGAACGGGCAGGCTAGTTGAGACTGCGGGATAGCCGGGCCAAAATTATGCACACGCCACTGCGGAGCACCGCTGCCGGCAGCATGCTCACAGCCGGCCGCGCCGGTCGCAGGAGTAGCAAGGCTAGAAGGGCGCACTCGGCCATATGCTCATCGTGCTTGCGTTTGCGAACGCGGCGGGTGCGGACGGGCCTGCCCGCCGTGGGCTTGGCCGGGTCGACTTTGTCACCGGGCATCGGGGCGTCCACAGCACGGAGGGGCCGCAGGCGCTGGCCGGGGCCAATTGCAACAGCAATCCGTGCCTTGTGCGCAGGATTCTGTGCCGGGACGCCTGACAGGCGCGTCGGGCTCAAGCCACGAAAGCGCTGCCCATCAGTGCCATCCGGCACCAGTGGCGCAACTTCAAGTTGTATATGCACCCGTAACCCTTTGTATAATGTGACCCGCGCTGTCAGTTCGATCCACTGCACCCGGTCAGGCGTACCTTGCTCGCGTGCCAATGTTGAAAGCCACCCATCAGGCACAGCAAAGAAAACAACAAACATGTTCATATCACCTTTGTTGCTCGGCATGTCCGGAGGCGGTACGCGCTGCATTGTGTCTTTATACACCAGCAAAGCCCCCGGCTGCAAGCACAGACCCGTATCATGTGCACGTTGCAGCAGCTCCGCATGCATGCCACGATGGTCTACGGCAGCGGCATGCTCACCCTTTAAAACCAAGTTCTCATCCCTGTCAGTAGTCTTCTGTGAATACGAATTGATGTGGGTATGCACATAGGGTGCGTTGTCCGTTTCAGACAGCACAAATCGCACGTATACGGCTATCCACCCCTCATGGCTTTCCGAAAATGAATGTTCTGCAGCCTCGTTGCCGCCAGCCCTAGCCTGGGCTGGGTGGTCGAGCATGGGCCACATCTCAAAACACGCTGGCTCGCTATTCCACAGTCGCACTGCAGCGCTAGCCCGTAAGAACAGTTTGTCTTGCTCACCGGGGCTGGTCAAGAGGCAGAACATGCCCTTGCACCTCTCATCACCGTCCGCATGGGCCCCCCCCGAAAGCACGACATGATGCAGTTGCAGTGCCAGCGCCATGTCACGCGAGGCCCGCTCCCAACCCCGCACATCAGGTGAGTCCTGCAGCAATGTCTGACGAACCACGCAACAACTGCATCCGCATGAGCAGCGGGTCCGTCGTAAACTGTGTCCCAGTAGGCGTCATTCGCATCCGTACACACAGCATGTCAGCAGCACTAGTACTGCCCTCCAGGTATTCCTCCACCATGAAGGGGTCATGAGCGTGAGTCATAACAGCGTGCAGCTTGGCTATCAGTACCGGCACGTTGTCCACAGCACTGAACACATGTACGTATATGGAGTCGTTGGAGTTAATTGTGCTCAGCTGGAACCCCGCCGCACCGTGAATATCTTTTACGATGTCCGCAAAAGCCCAGCCAGGTCGTCACACACCTGCTGGGCCACCTCGAGGAAACTGTAGCGCAATACAGAAGCTGCTGTGTTTCTGTTTGTGTACGGCACTCGGCCATGGTGAATGTGTTTGATGCATTGCCATGAATCGTACCTGTGTGTTCTACCACCTTGTGGAGCATACCTCTGTAACGTATCTCGCTGGGCCACCTCGGAGGCCCGGGCAGCAGCCAGTTAGCTTTTTCGAGATGGGGGGGGGTTGGCAGGGACGTAGCAGGGCCTCGCAGACCCCTCGAACCATCCCTGTCAGAGCTCGCCCTGGCCTGCCTGGAGAGGCCTGCTCTGGCCGCCCGCATCGATCCACCCATGGATCGACCTGGCCAGGCCTGGGTGCTCCCCCCGCTGCACACCACCAGCTCGCCACGCGCGCATCCACAAAGCCTTTAGCATTGATCAGAGCAACTCGGCAATACTACACCTGTCGGTGCATCAAGGTTGCTGCCTGCCGATAGGACGCGATCGATAGCAGCCTGCCCATCACGATCATACAGTTTCACTTGGCTACAGTATCTCGCGTGCCGTTGCTGCAACTCTTAGTGACATATCGATACTCTGTTGTATCGATATTGGCCGGAGCGGGGCAATCGCTGTCCTGGCATGCCTCCATCTATGCGTGTGCGCACTGATGCCGTGGAACACGATACCGGTATGGAATGAAGTCGATCACACAGCAGACATTTCCTATGCAAATATCGGTCATGAGTATTATGCAGCCCGTGCTTGCTACAATGCAAGACAGGTCTGCATTGTTGAGCTCGAGCTCACCAGTGCACGAGCTGTTCACCTGGCTTCACAGTTGACTGGTGTGATTTCGTTGCTTTATAATCACATCGCTCTTGTTTTACCCCCTGATTGCGCTCACGGTGAACCTCGGACAGTGTTCATGTGCCTTGCGTGTCAGTCACACCAGATCTGCACTGGACTGATTGGGCAGCAACTGTCCAGCCATGTTTTCTGATCACACTATCTAAACTGACAGGCGTAGCTAGCTAAACCGACGAGTCAGTCTTGATTGCCATGGTGTATCTCCGCGAACTGCACATGCCATGAATCGTCCCGGAGCTGCAGCTCTATGTCGAAGGTTTACGGCCACGCCCTCATCTGCACAATTCATCTAGGCTGCTGCGTGAGTATATTGGGCAGTCTACATCTTTCGAGCACCCAATTTCTGATCGCAGCAGTGCGAATGCGGCTCAGGCAATTCTGTTGCTCATCAGAGCAGACTGCCCATCTTGTCAGCCCATTGGCACACACCTGTCTAGACTTGAAGGGTCTCCTTGATGTATCGATTAACCTTTGGCCAGGCTTGTACCGCCTGCATGCCGTCTATGTCTGAGAGGCACAGCGCACGCAAGCGGTCCCGGGAGTGATCATCACGTGAAGCTGCGTTTCGCACAAGCATTTATGGTGCTTCCCCAAGTGGCGCCCTTCCTGCAAATATTGTATTTTGCTGTGTTCCTGTTCCGTCAAGAACACCCTTGTTCGATCACATTCAAGGAGGCGCAGCTGACATCTGCTGTTTTTCAAGTCCGCGTGCGGAGTGCGGAGATGTCTATGCAAGCAGCTGACCAACGGAAGAAATGATGCTGGGCTGCTCTGTAGGAGTAGTTGTAGACCAGCAACATTCGAAACTGTGATTGGAAAGCAGTGATGGCACAATACTTGTGGAACCTTCATGTCCCTGTCAGCGTGAGGGGTGCATGTCACGTGCAACCCAGGTCATGCCTCACGTCAATCATGCATCATGGCTGAACATGCTGCAGTTCATGTTATGATCACACTGGCCTTGGTGCTGACGTCCCAGGGCGTGGACGCGGCTCAGGGCGTGAACGAGATGTGCAGGAGGTGACACTGGGAACAGCTTGACTGCTGGTGAGTGCAGCCTGAGTAAGGTATGCCAGTCATGGCAGCTGTGTTATTGAGCTGGATCCCGGGCCTGAGAACTGCAGGGCATCCGTATGAGATTTGTTTAGGCCATGCGACATGGGCAGCCTTACGCCCTGTGCGATGACTGCGAAGATTGCGCATGGGCCTATACACTTGGCTACAATACCTGGCTATAAAGTGTCTGCACGCCATGTGGCAATTCCATTGTACACCTCTTCTGCTGTTCCTTGGCGAGCACGGTCTCGACATCCAGCGCTTCTGCAGCTGCGCATGCTTACCACCACATGGCCTCACTGCTCAAGCCCACACACGGTCGTGGAGCCAGGACTGCTGCACCTGTACATTTGCGAGATGGAAGGAGCATAGGGTCCAGCACTTTCGAAAGCACACGCCTGCGGCTGAGCTTACCGCCACAAGCAGAGCGTTGGCACCGATGCAGGTGACCAGGCTAGAGCTCCTAACCCCTAATGCATGGAGCTCCATGGAGCCTGACACCTAATGGCTAAGTATCCATGATTCTCTCCAGAAGATGCAGTGATGCTTTCCGCCCGGCAAGCGGCGGGGACACTTAAAACGCTGGCACATGCTTGGCATATACATGCCTGCCTTGCGCCCCACCTCGGGGCCACGATGTGTGCTGTCATTGTGAGTCACATTGCCGCACATGCTCTATGGGCAATAGACTATGGCAGAGACCCATGCGTGGGGTCCTCCCAAGGCGGTGACATGTCATGACATGGATGCTATGCTAATGGATGCCCCATCATGAATCCCAATGGATTCACGGTGCTGCCGCCGCTTGAATGCGTGTGCATGGCGCAATGTATGTCCACGCACCAGCACGGTGCGTGGCCACACCGTGCTGCAGCTGCATCACATCTTGCCACCGAACAGCTAATCCCCCTCGAGTGGTGTGCCCTCAGGACATGATTGCGCTGGTAGCGCCCACCCCAGTGCTGACTGCTGCGCTCAGACTGGTGGCTTGTATGCGCCTGCACTATTGCATAGGTCTTGCAGCGTAGCATTGGTGGTGCTGCTTGCCCTGACATGGCAATCTGCTTCTCGAGCGGCCGCTGTCTGACATCTGCCCGCCTCCAGTATTTGTCATATATCATGTATGATATTTGCCGACTCCCTGCGGGCTTTGTCGTCTGGAGCATGGAATGGTGCCGTCCCCATTTTCTGTGTTCGTTGCGGTACCGCATCATGGCAGGGCGTTCATCCCATCTCGCGCGTACCCATGCAGTATTGTGCAGCACAGTATAGCCTCCCAATGCAAGTGGGCTACGCAAGCACAGCATGGTTGATGATGCGCATGCATATGTTGGTGGTGATGCTCCCATCAGAACAGCCTAGGCTACACTGATGAGACACGTTACAGGGGTATGCTCCAACAGGCCATGCAGCAACTGTGCAGGCATGCATGGCAATGATCAAAGACAGGAAACATGGCCAAGGCTGTTCACAAGCTGAAACAAATAGCTTCAGCAAACAGGCTACAACTAGCACCTGCCTCTGTTTGGCCCTGCTGTGCTCCAACGCACAGGCCTGTAAAGAGATGACCGTCTACTGCATGACACACGGCACACCACCACACATGATCATGTGGACTGTGATGCTTTGCATGATGGTTTGCAACAGGTGCTCCTGATGTGATCATGTTACTTGATCCTGCATGCTTTCACCTCAGCTGTGCGCATCTGCAACCTTTTCTATGTGTGCTGATGATTGAGGTATGAGCAGGTGCTCCGTATCTAAAATCTTAGCTAGGCGAAAGTGCGTTCCTGTGCATGTCTGCGCATATGGCCTGGTCGCCTCTGTGGTCTCATACATGTGTGTGGGCGGAGGACCTTGGTGTGGGTAATCTGCTTTCGATTTTTGTGCCGCTCCTGATGACGGTGACTTTTATGTACTATGGGTTTGGACTCTACCTGCAGGGGTGCCGTGGTCCATGCCAGTATGGGTTAGAGAGTTGATGACGCACTTTGGTTGTGTAAATCTGTCGCAGTTCTCAGCTGCAGAATGGTGAAGAATGCAAACGAGTGCTCAACCATGGATATGGCTGCTCAACGAGTGCTCAACCATGGATATGGCTGCTCGACATCTGCGGCCTTCTAAATTCGCAGTGCCTGTTGGCACGGTCAGGCATATCAGAGATGATTTTGGTGGTGATTGAACTTGTACAGTGCAAATTATACTAGCGACAGATTGCACAGCATCACGCAAACTGGGTTTCGTATCATGCATGTGTGTCAATCTGCTGATCGCACTATCGATTTGAGAAGCAAAGGACAGAGTGCACATATATGCTACTTCCAGTAGCGAAATCGATTGTGGAGATACTTAACTTTATCCCATGCAGCAGGCAGCACCTCTAAAGGCGATCGGCATATGCCTCAGGCTGCCTAACGGTCCAAGACAATCGGTGCCTGGGGCGAGCTCGAGATCCCATCAACAGTGTAGACAATGATGCCTGTGCAAGGTAGTAAGTCTGGTGCATAGACCTGGTGTACCCATTGGCAGACCATGGCGAACGTCCAAATGTGCCTTCACTCATTATCTTCGTTTGTTCCTCACATTGCCAGCTGAGTTACATGCAGTGATGCTGATTGCTGTCAAGGAGCCGTTGAGGGAATAATGCCAGAGAACTGAGCTTGTTGCAATCACACTTCCACCAAACAGCTACATGGAGAGAGAGACCACTGCAGCTTGAACCCGCCCTGACCAAAATGCGCAACAAGCATCAAATCAGGGGTCCACTGCAGTCTGCTTGCTCTAGCGGCAAATTTATGATTTCCTGGTCGGGGTACACAAAACAGTAAGGCCATCTGTCGACTTCACGCGCAGATTTGGACACAATGTGTGGACACATCCTGACTGCCAACATTCAGTTCAACGCCATCTAAATTGCTTTTTCAGGACATCCAAACTGCATTTTCAGGATATCCAAACTATGTTCATTCATCTGCAGGACATGCAAGGTTCAGGGCACCCTGGAACCTGTTGCCTCCATGGTAAACGATAGATGGAGAGTCATTGAAAGAGTAAGCACAGATGACAGGAACGGTGGTGCCGCTGATGATCCTGGTGTTAAAAGGCCTGCACGCAATATCGCAGTGTTGCCTGTCGCCACACGTGCCAGATGTACACCACCAAAACTTGGTCACGCCAGATGTGCGTTTCCAAAAGCCTTGCTGTCCACAGAGACATACACAAACGCCGTCAAAGTAGTCATGCCATCTGATGTTTCCAAGCCTGCGTCTGTGTACATAAGATTGCCAGCGCCACCAAAACCATTTGCTGCTGCGCCCGGTAGGTGTACCGGAGGTTTGTTGTTCAGGTGGTATTCATTGATGAGCGTTAGCGTTACAACTTCTGTCCCAATGATGGCCCAGGCATCGTGCATTTGACCCGATGCATCAGCCGGAAATGCAAATCCAAGCCATCCGGTCGTTGCTGCGGAGACGGTCAGTTCGAGCTGCAAAGCGCATCATTGTCAAGCGCATGGCTCGGCTTGCCTCAGCTGAATACACCTCCTATACACGCATATGAGCGCACATGCGAGTGAACAGTTGCAGAGGATTAATGTAGAAGCCTAAATCTGTCCAGGAACGCACTCCGTCTTCATGGATGCGGTACACAACACTGCACAATCCGACGTCCTGCTGGAAGCTTGGCTGCAAAACAGGTCACGTAAGCGCATGCCGACAGAAGTCGTACTTGAACTGAAAGCATCATTTCACTCACATTGCAACGCGATTGAGGCAACGCACATGTGCTGACCCGACCGAGTTCGCCACTCCCTCACATGGTGCCGTATCTCCAAAGCTCCCGGTCACCAACGAGGTAAGCGAGATGCAAGCTAGCAGAAAAAAGATGCGAGTCATCGTGCCTGATTCACACACTGAAGGTCGCACGGAAACAGTTCGACCGCCAGGAAAGCCTGAGCTGCGTCGATTCCAGGAAAGTAGCTGAACAGAAGCTTAAGCTGCAGAGTATCTTCTACCTGAGTATGCGTATATGCCGTTTCGCGGTGACGAAGGTTACACATCAATAAACCGAACTGCGCGCACGCTGCGACAGTGCACTGCAGTGCACGCATGCTGTCAGCGAGAGTGGCTACGTGTGCTACTTTGTGCATGTGCTGATGATTGTGTCATGTACTCTCAAAGGTGCGTGTCATGACCATGTCCATGCTGGGTACATCTATAAAATACGAAATGTGATGTATTAAAAAAACAAAACAAAAAAGTGTTCGGACATCACACCAAATCCGGCCAGGCATCCATGTGATGTCATGGGTACAACCATGTCATGTCATGGCTTCACCCATAACATGACATGGCACAGTTGAATAGCTGTCAACGGAACAAATGCCCATCTTTAGTACAACAGTTGCATGTAGAGGGACTCCGGGTATGCCACATGGGGACCCCTCGCAGCGCTCGACATCGCTGAACAGCTAATGCTACACAGTTTTTGTGGGCTTGCAGTTCTGAAGGGTCTGGCGCATTACCCTGATGACATGCCATCATGTGTCAGCAATGCAGTGTCAACTGCAGCACCCTGCCCATTTGCTTGAGGAGGTCATGTGGCAAGCCATCCCCACCCTGCATGGCCTGAAATCTTCAATTCACTTCCAGCTGCATCCCGGACCCCGTACGTATGACAGAATGCCGTTTCACACATGAAGGAATTGTCTGTCTGTTGGCCATCACATGTGGCAGAGCACCCTGGTTTGCAGGCCATGGCTGCTGCAGAGCACTGAATTAAGCACGTGGCTAGCAGGTGCTTGGGGAAGACATCCGATGAGTCATGGTCGATTATTGAAATGAGATGCGAAATGTGAAAGAGATTCAGTGCCTCAGCACCCTGTACAGTTCACACTAACAGGCTGGCCCCCGTATGCAACACGGTGACAACAAAATGGCAATGACAACAACAGGGCTATGACGTATTCCGTCTACTCACAAAGCAGGGACGGTATAGAATTTGTGGTTCTCATATCAACTTTGGCACGAGACCCTTGTTATTTCCTGGACAAATGATATCTCCTGGACGACTGATATCTCCTGTTGCAATATCCACAGATTTTGTTGAGTTTCCATTGTGGAGGATGCGCTGTTGGAATTCCCGAGTACTTGATTTGTGCGCGTTGATTTCAGATGCAGGAGACATGCTTTCTCAAACCCTCGCTGTCGTTTACCACCGGCCCCCCGAGAGACCCCGGAGAGCAGGTATATCAATTTCTTAGTTCTGAGTTTGATGTGTCTTCACACAGGAGAGCAGCGGGTGGTGATACTGTCAATGCATGTGGTTCTGCCTGGTCACGTGTCAGTAATGAAGCTTCACGATACCAACATGATATGTATACAATAAGCTTTTGGCAGGGGTGTGTCTTTCCACAGTGGCGTGTCTTAACATGCTCGCACAACTCTACAAACTGGACTGGACTCATCATTTACCTTCCAAATACTGCAGCTGGGTATCTGCTGAATAATTGCTGATAATCCGGTCCTCCTCCATTTCGCATACCGGTCCTCTGAAAAATCATATCAAAGTGGCGCACCATCACGTAACGTTTGCTAGGTAGTCCAACGACTTAACATGAAGCGTGTAGCACATCAACGGACAATCTCATCCACTGCCACAGGTGTAGCATCATTCTACAAGGAAAAGCAGCGTCACTGGCTACACTCTGCATGCCAGTTCATTTATTTGTTCGGGACAGATGAGCAACAAGGCAATGAGCTTGACCGCCACGAGCATTTGAGCTGTGTTGGATTAGGTGGACACTGTAGACGTAGATGAGTGCACTACGTAATCTGGCCACGCCGCAGTTCGTACCGCACACCGCTGCAATGCAAGGTGTGCTATTATATGTAGCTGGCTAGCTATGCTCTGCTTGTAACGTAATGTTTTCTTCTTTGCGTATTGGAGCGAGCGATTGGACTTTTTCCAGGCGCTTCAAATACGGTTGTGGTGCTGTTGCGGGGAAGAATACGGCCCTGTATCACACATATTGCAGGTCAGTTAGTACAGGAAAGGCAGAACGCTGATTGGGAAGCACACTGTTGCGTACAAGCACAGGTTTGCGGACACACCTGATGCCTTCTGCAGTGATGATTGGTAGGATGATCTTGATTGCAACAAGCAGCAGCATGATTGACAGCCATACCCCATACAGTCCCTTTCTTAATGGCAATCTACCCATGCCAAACAGTGCGACCATGAAGAAGTGTGCAACCAGGGAACTTGGTTGTGGGTTCAAGCCTGAAAGCAGGGCGACAGGCCCAGAACTGTGGTTTCCACCTGCAAGAGCCATCAAACTCATCCACATTTATGTGCTCTATGTTGATATCAGAGACGTTTTGGCAAGGCGGGGAAGCCCAACAAGTTG
>JALKAD010000165.1:358097-373225 GCA_024500015.1 Ulva compressa
TTCGAAATCATCGGTGGAGCGCTAGCGTCTGGCGTTCAAATCCGACGGAAAGAGGAGGTCAGGCTGCGGTCACACGTGATGCCGAAGCTCATAGGCCTGGTGTATAAGCTTTCGCGCAGAATGTCGGCATGGCCTGCAAAGTGATCGCAAGCGCCGTTTCTGTCCGCCTCTAATTGTACTCCAGTGGCGCAGATGTGTCCAGACAGGATTTGACGCTCCATACACAGCTGAAAGAGACGCCCGAATGTGCACGGGCGGACGCATGCCTGACGGATTTGACTGCAGACGCTGGAGCTGCGGCAAGATTGAAGTCCTTGTAGGCAACGGTATTTCGATCCAACGCGTCATCGCGCTGCCCAGGCGCATCGATGCATCGCGATGCAATTGCATGCAACGTACGACGCACATGCTTCATGCATAGCGGTTGTGCACGTGCAGCATCGCGATCGATGCAGTGATGCCCGCGTGGCCATCCTCTAGAGTATCACATGCCTGCTTAAAGCTGCCCAGGTCACACATGTCCACGCCATAATATGTCCACGACATGATATGTCCACGGTCCGCATCAGCGGGTGGAGTCTTCATTAGCATCCGGATCAACTCTTCGAGTCACCGCATGTTCGCACCCGAGCATGGCGCAATGTCGCGAACCCGGGACAATGGAGATGGTCGAGTCTCCCAGTCCGGGGAGTGCAGGCGTTTTCGCGTGTCCGGAAGACGATATGATGCAGGTTAGTTTTGCATGGTGCTGCAGAAAGCCCAACATGCCCGCCTTGCAGCGATGCCATTGTTGCCGACATTACCAGATACCAGAATTCGATTGGGCTTTGATATTATCGGTGCATTTGTAAGTGAGAGGGTGCGTGCAGAGTGGCCGCAGTTTCGATGAGCAGCAACTGCATACCTGGGCGAACCAGTATGGCGCAGATGCAGAGGAAACAGCAGCTTCACATACCACACATTCAGGATTGTCGTATGCTGAGCATATGCTCCATGACACTTTGCAAATGACCCGTCGATCTGCAGCCGCAGCAAGCGCAAGAACAGATCGTGATGCATCACAAAGGGATCGGACGGTCAACTGTGCAGTGTCAACAGCGGCCTTGAGAGCAAAGACCTCGCAGGTGCCCTCAACCTTCCATGCTTTGGCACCAAAACGTCGGCCAGGGAGCTTGTCACAGCCTCCGAAGTCAAACTGCACTCTGCCAAAACCATTCAAGTTGGCAGTGGACCAGAGGGCCAGTAGCCCCAGAGCTGCACCACACAAGAACAACGAGGTATGTGTACGTATTGTGATTGAAGCCTGTTGTTCACGGAATCGCTATTTTTCCATATGACAAGCTCCTGGATTGAGCTGGAAAAACCAGCATTGCAGGGTGGGGCTGCATCCAGGCCGACTACGCCTGTCCCAGGCCGTATCTCACCCCATATCAAGACTGGATATGGGATGGGACGTGCGCAGGCCTCCCGCCCTGTAACTCAGCCTAGGCCTTTCCAATTGCAATCTGTTGTGCGTCATGATTGGAAGATGCAGCAGCTCAGGAAAGCATGGCAGTTGGAAGTAGAGGAGGAAACACGAGCCCGGCAATTCAAGGCTAGGCCGTATTTTGCACTAAATAAACCGCGCCAGGTGTGCTGGAACGTCTTCTTGGATGACAACGGTTTCACCTTGGCCAGCGCACAGGCGCATGGGCAGCACTTGTGCACCGGTAACGTCATCACAGCCCCTCCATAACAGCTTCGGCTGCTGTATGCCATTTGAATTGCACACACTGGTCAACGTCAATTTTAAGATACTTGCAGTGCAAGCCACCTGCATCTCCGCCACGGCAACCCCGCGCAATTACCCCAAAACCATTCAACTTGGAGTCAGAGAGGCGACACCAGCAGTATGTGCATAAAACACTGCCAGAGAGAATGCGCAGAGAAGCGCTAAAGGAAGAATTAGAAGCTCAAGCGATGCGGGAGCGAATGGTAAGTTTGCTAATTGAGCTAGCTGACTCAGAGTCAAAGGCGCACAGTGACGAGGTTTTATCACCTAAATATCGGTTTAATGGTTGCGCGATATAATGTATTCAATCTGTTGTAGGAGCGCGAGGCTGCGGAAATCCGACGGCTGCGCAAGCGGCTGCAGTTTAAGGCAAGACCGGCGCCACCCCGCATGCAATCTGCGTTTGAGCCAGACTTTCGGTTGGCAAAGCCACCCACTCAGCCAAAGCCTTTCAGACTGGCAACAAGCAGACGCCTTGACACGGCAGAGTATGTATCTGGAACTGATAATGTCCGATCGCATCGACACAGCATATCTCCATGTAGTGATGAAGATGAGGTCGAAGATGATGAAGATCTGGATGATGGATCTGGCTGTACTGACCTGGATGATTCAAGGGATTTCTTCGAGACCAGTCCACATGCACAGCACGTTGGTGGACTGAGTGATGCCCCCGATACTGGAGGTGGATACAATGACACACATACAGTGGTGCAGCACCAGGACATCAAACGCGAAATGCAGCTCCATGAGGCCGATTCTACTCTGTCAATGGACACCGGTCTTCAGAAGCATATTACTGCACCCACCATGGAGCATGACACAGGCGCGATGGAAAGTTGCAGTATTGATGCTGTTGGTGTGAATGGAGATTCACAACAACAAAAACATGTGGCGGCAGGACCTGTGGGCGTTCACCATAATGCATTGGAGCTCTATGGTGATGCGGAAAGACAGGCTACGTCTGGCCCAGGCGCATGTAGCATGCACAATGATCACTGTGATCCAGTGGCGCACAGTCGTGACAACACAACCGCAGCTGGAGGGACGGAGCTTCACTACAGTGAACGACATGGGATATGGCAATGCTCCGGATCGGGTAGACAGGACCGCTTGGAGCAGACTGCTCGGTTACACATCAAGGACGACGATGATGAAAAGGATGTTGGGCCTTACGCACAGCTTGACACAGCCTAAAACAAGTGCATGATGTGTGCGGCATGTCGACAGAGCTATGTGGTGAGCATTCCGGCACACCCTTGGGTGACATCGTGGAGCATGGCGTGGACCACCGCTGCCCACCTGTGCGCCATATGCCAACAAAAACACACACGCAGTGTAGAAAGCTTGTGTTCAGTATACCTCTGTAGAATGGGTAATGGGATGCAACGTGCGTTAGGAAGATAAGAGCAAGTTGGGAAGGCATTCGCTTCTTGAGGACCGCGGAGCATGGGGCATTGTACCATAACAGTTCAGACCACCCTTGGTGTTACACGGACACACTGGACGAGCCACAAATCATTTATACGCCTGCGTTCTTCGTCTAACAATCTCTTCTGCAAGTGCCCTCCTGCATACATAACCATTGCATGTCCAGGCATGTATGGATGGTTGACATGCTGTCAGATGGCAGACCGCGAGGAATGCACCCCAGAACTGTCCTCCACTTTCCTGCAGTAGAGTCAAAAAACTCTTGAAGATCTAATGGCTGGTCCACTTCGTACTCATATGCTTGCATGATCATTTCAATCTTGTCAAAGTCTTTGCACAGTTTCGCTTCAGCTGAGGCTCCACTCTCGTACTCATTCCTGAAGCAATGAGTATGTCAGCAGTATAAATGGCTTGAATTAATTGCGTGAGAGAAACGGCCATTCCTGCAGGTGCAGAGAGCGTGCCACAGCGCCACTACTTCTTCTGCCACAGCTGTCTCTGCACCCAGAATCTGTTGTATATGCAGAATAGCATCCAGCTCCCGCTGATGTTTCTCAACCTCGCTGACACCACAAACTGGGGTGATGTCGCCGACAATAGCTTCAGCAATATCGTGGACTATGGCCATCTTGACCAACCGAGCTTGATCAACGTCTTCGGATCCTGCCATTGTCAGTGCCAAAACAGACATACGGTACATGTGATCCGCGATGCTTTCAGGCTTTTGGACATTCCTGAGCACCCATCCCTTGCGAGGCTGTGTCTGCATCGAAACCTCCACGCTGTCTTGCAACCCCACAGATCAGATATCACCGAGCCAAACATCATGGCAATTCAGGGACCGGTCACAACCTTCAGCTTCTGCACGAGGTGGAGAAAGTCTACGATGCTTGCGACGCTTGGAGTCTTGGAGTCGACAGACGACGGCATTGCTGTCAGCTGCAGCACGGAGCGTTTCGGCCTGTCGTCTGAGGTGCGAAGACGCACACGGTCGCCAAGAAGAAATGATCGTGCTCTATAACAAGCTATAGCCATACATAAGAATCCACGTGCTCGACGAGATGCACGCCAACGACACGCAGATATGCCAACGCTGCGGAAGTGAATGCTGCCTCTCACACGGCTCCGCCAGCACCGTCCTGGCACACAGGCCGGTCTGCTGTGATGTGTATGCACAACATTTTCCCGACATCACACGCGAAGTGATGTGATTTAGCGTCCATCCGCATGCATGGTGCGGGGGCTGGTGTCGGCAAGAATGCGTATTGTTTGCGCCATCTGCCGTGGATTCGAGTACCGTCTAATTTCAGAATTTGAAAACACGCTGTTGACATGTATTGGTGAACGTTCTGATCGTATCTTGTTCGCGAGGATTAGGAGGGCAGCGACACGGCCTAGGCAATACGCGATACCGAGCCCTGCAAGACTGCGTCACGCGCACGGCAGTGGTCAGTCAACTATTTATGGCAACTACGAGCAGATTTCGGAGTTTTGCGCGCCACGTAGCGAATGGCGCGTTTGAAAATGCCGTCACCGGTCCACATCAAGCGTGCCAAGATTGGAAGACTGCTTCTGCGCACGTGACTAGGCGGTGATTCTCTGAACACTTGCATTGACTCATACTCGTTACTTGTGTTGCCGGATGTTGCCTGCATCTGTGCAATGCCCACAATCGATGCCCACCCCACGTCATCACATGAAGCTCAGGTGCAGATGGACGGCGCTCTGGGGCTCCAGAGGTGTTCAAAGTCATACTGCAGGAGCGTCTGCGTCTGCAAAGGTGTGCAGTAGCTCCGCAGCAGGTAGAACGATCTACAGCGGTCAAATGTTCATTGGCATGGTCCATGCTGATGTCATGATTGCAGGAAAGTGCACAAGCCACAGCACAAACGCCTCAAGGTGCACACGAGAAAGCGGTAGCCGAACCGGACACCCCTGATGCACAGGGTGACACAGCAGCCGGACCAACCAAGGATGGCCCCGCGGGCCCTGCAGGTGGTGCAGCATCTTCCAACACACAGCAAAACTTTTCCGACATGCTGCGGGATGCTAGAAGTATATCAGCTGAAGTAGCAGCGACTATGTGGCGCCGTGCCACAAGTCAAGCTCCTGGTACGGCAGCGAAGCTTTCTGTTGCACATCCTGGACGGCTTGAATTGCTTGCAAGCAAAAGGGCTTGAGGCTTGAATAGATCACAAGCTCACATATCCAATTAACGGTCACATCGTTTCCAGAGGCCACGCTGACATGGCCCTCTACCACAGGGTCAGGTGGACGGAATGCCGGTACAGCGGCGAAGGACTGGGTTAACTCCGTTGGACGCATGGCTGGATTTCGTCAGAAACGGGGAACCAACGGGTCAGGGGAGGGTGGTGAAGGTGGTCCCACCGGGGAGCAGGCGCAAGCAGACTTTGTGAAGCGAATGCGCACTGAAGTAGCCAGGGCGGTGTTGCCAGAATGGAATATGCGGAGCGTCATGAAAAGGCGGACGGATGTTAATGCCCGTGAGATACAGGTTGGGGAAGGTCCAGCTGACCTGGTCGTCCAGGTGAGCCCATGCCTGCGTGATGCAGGCTGAGTGCAAGCATGTACATGTGTCAAACAGCTGAGTCTTCCCGACAGGCTCTGTGTGCGAAAAGTGACATGAAGCAGTCGTGTCTAATGTGGTCGTGTTCCTTTGCTAACACAGCTGCTCTGAGCAGTCCGCGTTACTCCATACTCCAACATGGCATTGATTCTCATACGTTACATGCACGGCAATGGACCCATTGTAGCCACCTCGACAGGATGTCATTCCAAGTTTGATACCTGGGCGCACTTGCTTCGCCAGGGCACAATCAGCGAAGCTTGCAAGAACATGTCAGCACGCACATCTATCGCCGCTGTGTGATGCAGGAAGTACCAGAGTCCTGGATGGACAAGCTGACAGCGCGTTTGGGCAATAGTGCGCTAGCAAAGCGGATTGCACAGATGCGGGAGTCAGATGCGATGCGCTCCGTGGCCGAGGGCTATCATACAGTTCGTGAGAAACTAGAACAGGGTGACAGCGAGGTTGTGAATCGCATGAGCGAGATGCGCGAGCGGCTCATGACTGAGAGCGAGGGGGCCCGCGCCTATCGTGAGATCCGTATGCGACACCCTGATTTTGATATGCCCTCGTTTCTGCGCGCGATCAAGTCAGACGTGCCTGTCATCATCAAGGTGTGCCAAAGCTGTGACGTCAGCGTTCGCGGGTGGGGGCATGGCTGATGCTGTTCAGTAGGGTTTCTGCATGGTTGCCTGTGCCCCAGCGCTCCCATCCACTGCCCCATGCGGGTTACGAAGTCGGAGCTGAACCCAAAAGAGGTGTGCAGGCATATCTCACGGGAGACGTGGAAGTGCTTAAGGAGTACTGCTCGGACGCGATGTTAGAACGGCTTGCTGGCATCCACAAAGTGACGGTTGCGCAGGGCCAGATTGCGGACCCGACAATCTTGGAGTACTCTGACGTAGACATCGTGGACATGAAGATGCTAGAGAGTGATCCGGTGGTCATCCTCCACTTCAGCTGCCAGCAGATAAATTGCGTCCGAGACACATATGGCAACGTCACTTCGGGCAGCCCGGATGAGGTGAATCGGGTATATTACTACTGGGCCGTGCAAATGGACGGCCATGGTATGGTGACAGATGAGGGACAGTATATCCCGCCAAGATGGAAGCTTGTTGAAATGCTGTTGCGTGGCATGCACCAACTGCTGTAAGGAGTGCATCGCAATCTGGTGTCACTTTACAACAGTGAGTCCATTCATACAACAGACCGTCCCATGTGTCTTACACATCGAATGCATCTGCAACCAGTGCAGTTTGCCTTGGTGGCATGCAAATGCATAGCACTCTAGCAAGAGGCTGTTGCACTTGTGTTCCCGAAATCAGCTTGAGCTTGCCTCCCTCATCTGCCAAGAAAAAACTTGCTGGGTCAGGTTTGCAGTCTGCTGTGTCCACCACGAGCATTCCTACGCCACTGGATGCAAGCTTTGAGGCCTTACTCTGCACACACGCTACACTTGTCAGGCATATTGGATCATTCCAGGAACACATGTCGGTGGCTCACATGATCAAGAGCATGGGATTCCAGCACAGTTCTGCAGCATTCAACGTCCTGCATCTCTAATAAGCCAAGCTTGTCGGGCTTGGACCACATTGATGCCCTCAATGTGATAGCAGTGACCTGCCCCATAGCACGGCAGAGATTGCCACACCTTTCCAGTGGTTGGCTTGGGAAACGACTGTGCGATCTCAGGCACCGCAGCGACATCTGGAACAGACAGCACAGCTGGCTTGGATGCAAGCGCAAGTATGTTCCACCGCGGCAGAATAATTGCCTCTCCACCTTGTGCCGGCATCTTCATGGTCTGGAACACACCATTGGCACCCAGTGTGACGACACTGTCAAGCTCCTGCACTCACACCCTCACCGGTGGTTCTCTGCAGGTGCATATACATTAACATATGCGCATATCCAGCTGTGAGCAGTTAGAGGTCAGCACCAGGACAGCGGTGCGTCGGCGCACCAGCTGGACCAGCTTTTGTTCCCATAGAATGAGAACAAGGTGAATGTGACGTGTGGTGGCTGCTACAACCTGACACGCCTGTCACACCCAACCTGTCGACATTGAGGTGTGGCGCACCAGCGGCGAGACTTGACCATACTCACCGATGACTGGCAGCGGCCGCACGCCCATCTCATCCTTGGAGATGCGCGCAATGTCGATTGTAGCAGCAAACTCTTCCGGAGCCTCAAGTGCCGCCACCTGCTCCTGTTGAAGCACCACCAGTTCCTGCTTGGCGCCTGGTGTTACCGCCACGCTCAGCCCCTTGCCTGCATGCGGCGTGTGCTGCTGGGAAACATGCGGCCTGCGAAAGCACAAACACACCACCTCCCGGTGTTCTATGGTGCAGTCAGCGACCCAGGTGGCCAGACCTAAGCTCCACAATGAAGGGATGGCAGCCCTGGTGCCGGAGATATGTGTGATTGGGTACAGAATCAAGGTCGGCTGGCACCGGCCAATTTATTGAGAAGGCCGCTGTAAATTTGACACACGCAGCAAGGGGCCGCACTGATGCGCCGGAGGCGCTCTTCGCTGTCACGTGTCTCCTGTGCATCACGGTAGTGTTTGAATGCCAGGCAGTCGCCGGCTGCGCTACTGAATCCAGCAGCAGCCTCTGAGCGACGGGCGTGCTCCTTGATTGCCCGTGCCACTACCAAGCTGTCGTCAGGGGAGAGGCGGTGGTCAGCAATGTACCTTGCGCCTTCTATGCGGCGGCTGCGGTCCAGGAATCGCAGCTCCATCAAGCTGTCTGGACTATGGTCTTCATTTTGAAAGAATTGGCGCTGTTCATCCGTGAGATCCTCCTGCGAATGTATCAGCGGTTTTGGCTGCACTTTAAATTAAAGGGTGTATGTGTAAAGGTGGGATGGACCGTGTGCGGTGTTTCGGTCGTCAGTGCACTGCAGTGAGAGACTCGAGGCAGGTCCGGCGCACAATTGCAGCATTATGATCTGAGGAGCGCAAGAGCACCTGAAGGGATCGAAATACTTCCGCAGATACACTCCATACGTTTTGGCGTACAGCATCAACGTTTATTTGCTCCTCAAGAGTGTTGCGATCAAACCCGGCTGCATACAACTTGGGCAAACCTTTTGCCAAGTTGTACCAATAGTCACTTCGAGTAGAGATGATCATGAGCACCTCATCAGGAGTTTTGCCGGCATATATATCTTGCTCTGGGCCTTGCGAGTCCATGAAGCCTGTAGACGCGACAAAAGGGTATGCGGCAGCCATTGTGCCGCTTGTGAGACAGCAACCGGGGAACGCAGAGATGCATCACAATTTGAAAATCCTGTGCACACGACCACAGTATATGCCACAGACGAGACTAGATATTCGTATGCAATCGAGCTTGACTTGGACGGTGTGCACCTGCTGGGGGCCGAAAGTTTCGCGGAGCTGCCGGCACATCCTGCCGTCCGGCGACATCTTGGGCAAGCTCGGGGAAATTGCCTTGCCCCGTAGGCATTTTAGGAGGCGCGTTACCCCGCCCAGGCAAAATGATACGACCTGATTTATTCTGATCGCGGTCGGGCTGTCCCGGCATGATGAGTCGACCGTTTGGACCAAAAGAGTTCGCTCTCGTCCCTGCCCGTCTGGCAGCAGGTGGCACAGGCCGCGATCGCATGCTCGAGGAACTGAGCATGCTATTTCAAGTTTGTGCTGCACAAAATGCGGCTTTGGATGCCAAGGAAATCGGCAAGTGTGCCAGACGCAGCAGCACACAAATTTGACTGCACGGCGCTATGCAATCACCACGCAATACGAGAACTCTACTAATACAAACAACACGTGGAGACGGCTAAACATCACAATGTTTCTGTTTCCGTGCATGTGCCAGCTGTCGCAGTCTGACAGCGTGCGACGGGCCGGGCCGGTAGCGGGGCATGGCTCCAAGCATCCGAATGCATGGGGCACGTCATTCATTCCCCGACATGTCGCACCTAGACAGGTGTTCACTGATCAGCATGCGCGCCAGTCACTCTGCGGTCGAAGAGCTTGTAAATGATAGACGCATGCGAACGTGACCATATGCTGTGCTTTTCAACTGCGTCGATGCTGCACTGTGCTGTTGACCCCCGACGGCCTAGCTCTGATCGTATGCAAGCAACGGCGAGCTCGCTTTAAACGTGCATTCAAGCGGTACAAGACACAACATCTCACAGCAACCGCATTATTACTCAGATGGCTACATCTGCATTAAGGAGCATTGGGACTGGCATCAGGCGGAACGTGATGGCACTGAAATCTCCGATGCATGCCAGTGGAATGAACCAACCTTTTGTCCTGCGTGGGTCATCGCCAGCACTGACGAGCATAATTGCACCGCCTCGCAGATGTAGCGTCTCGGATCGCTTTCTGGGGACCTCATGTGGTGCTGGACGCTCCTGCCAGTCCAACGCCAAACGTCAGCTGATCCTCGCGGTTGACAACTCGAAGGCATGTACAGCTATACCAACACAATGGCAGAGCTACCTCAAATCGATATCTCAAAACTTTGCTTTTCTATTCAAGCCCGAGTGCACCTGACTGATGACATTTTCCGCTTTGGATAAATGCCAGATATTCCGAATTCAATAGCTGCCACGCCTTTCGCCTCCCTTGAGCCGCACAACATGTGCATGCAGGACTCACAGTATGCTGTTGATTGGACCCTTGCAAACTTCTATCGGAACGGTGTGCTTCAGAAGGTGATCCAGCTGTTACCCCGCGCGCCTGGATCAATACCGTGACTCCGCCCTCCCGCATGCATGAGCTGCCGCAACGAGTGCCATCGCGATGCATCGCGGTGCATCGATAGCATCGTTGGGCACCAATCGTTTCTGCCCCATTGCTATGCGCCCCGAGACTAGGCCAAAACGATCGGTATCGGGAATTCCCAATATCATCTTGGCACTGCTGCCCATGCAGTGCTCACCCCTCGGAGCCCTGCAGATCCCATGGGACTGGCTTCGTCTGCTCAAACATCTGCTTGTCTACAGGAGACAAGCTTCACGTGGTTCACTGCCTCCCTGGACAGCCAGTCGATGTCCTCAGCGTTACAGGCATGGGAGTGCCAGTTGAACGACTGCCGTACAAGCAGGAGCAAAAGGTCCACCTGGATCAAGCCCGGAAAACACTTGCTGAGATGTACAGTGACCGCATGGCTCAGGCAGAGGTGCGCACCGCTATGCAGATCTATACTTGATCCTGTCATCCATGATGCATCTGCGATCCCCATGGGGCGGCAGGGAAGCTGCGCCATGCGTTCAGAATGAACTTTGCCACACATGGTTAATTACCCGGCGAAGTCCAACAGTGGGTCATTCCAGGCTCAATTTTGCACCTAGATGATCACTGCTCCACATCTGGCATCCCCATGGAGTGGTTCGCATACTGAAGTGCCCGCAACATATATATCCTCCGAACCAGTCATCAAGCGTGTGTACAACTGGTCAAATATGCTCTTACATCGAGGGGCTCCGAGCCAGTGCACCAAGCGAATGTACAACTAGATTCTAGACTCACATGGTACCCATCAGATGTGATCCGGCCAGGCTTACATATGCTGCAAGTTGTCCACACGCTTGGTGCATTGGCTTGGATCCCTTCGAGGTAAGTATACATATGGGCCGTCCCTCGATGTAAGTGTATGTAGTCCGTGCGGTGTCGAGGATTTCCGCGTCTGCAGTCTCACCAGGTCACCTGTATGTCACAGCAAGTAGCAACAACGGGTTGTTTGCAATTCAGGTGGACTATGAGTTCAATGTGGTGTGTGAAGAGGGTGCTGCTTTCGGGGCAGGCATTGGGGACAACATTGTGAGCATGGCGGCCGAGGTGGATGCCACTGCAGTAGTTGTCAGTTCCCACCGCAAGAGCATGCTTGCAGAATTCATGATGGGCAGCATCTCAAACTTCCTGGTGCACCAGTGTGAGAAACCAGTCATTGTGCTGCACGCCCCACGCCTTGAAGTGCGCTTCCGCGTCTGCTGCAGTATAGCTTCGGCCACTTGCACCTGCTGCATGCATTGATGCATAGATCTGTGCAGACACATGTATCGCTGCAGGCGCGAGTACTGCAGAATGTGATCATGCCTGCACACCTTTTGCTGGTTCGTCTCTTGTCGCGCCACAATCCAATACACAACATGCAAGAGAACGTCAATTGTTCTGCTAGCGCTGAGGGCGGCTTGCACAGAGTTTGGTGAATGCCACAGGCCATGCTGTAGCGTGCTACTGTTTGCCCGAATTGCATGCATGCTCCCCAGTGCTTGCGTCTTGCAGCTGCTCATGTATCAGCCAATGTGCACATTGTCACTTTCGTCCGTAACGCTTGATCACGCCAATACATCAGTGCCGGAGTTCGTGGCTACACATGCTGATCAGCAGCACAGCCCTCGGTGCACGCAGGCAAGCATGCAGCACTTGAAGACGACTGACACGCGGAACATCGTCCTGGCGGTCGACACATCAGCAAGAAGCGAAAAGATGGCTGACTGGACCATCCAAAATGTCACGAGGCCGGGAGACCATGTCCACGCCCTGCACGTCATCCCAGCCATCCCCAGCACACCTGTGTATCAGGTATACGCAGAGGGAATGGTCTCCGTGCTGCCGGGTCCATCAGATGAGGATGTGGAGGCGCACCGAGCGCGCTTGCATGCTGACCTGGAGACTCGCCTCAATGCGTTGCTGCCAGCAGATGGTGCGTGCCTGCTTCGATCGCTGCGCCATGCAGGAATGTGCACTCCCACACTGGCTGTTGCATACATGGGCTGATTGTAATAGCTAGTCCACACCTGTGCCACGGCCTCCCGCCAGGGAAGGGAAGCTGACAGAGCAGCCCGGACTGCATCAAAACTTCCGCAACCAACAAGCTCCGGGGTTCTGCTACTGCAAGACTGAAGGTTATCAGCAAGTTGTATGCAAGCATGGCAGAGCCATCTTGCTCTGACTGAATGTCACATGGATTGGGCGGTGCAGGATCTGTGAAAATGTCAGTGCACGTGATTGAAGAGGATGCTGTGAACCCGATGGAGTCAGTTGGCAGTGCCATCTGTCACAAGGCCGAGGAGTTGAATGCAGCAGCACTAGTGTGCATGTCTGGCCACAAAGGGCCG
This sequence comes from Ulva compressa, assembly GCA_024500015.1. Lineage (NCBI taxonomy): Eukaryota > Viridiplantae > Chlorophyta > Ulvophyceae > Ulvales > Ulvaceae > Ulva > Ulva compressa. The sequence goes on from JALKAD010000165.1 coordinate 370,991, forward strand.
ATTCAAGAGCTGTTCATGGGGTCTGTATCATCATACCTCTCCCACAAGTCAGAGACACCGGTGCTGGTGCTCGAGTAGGGTAGCGCCTGGCATGCATTCACAAGATGAGGTGAGGTCCAATGCGATGATGAAGTAGTGCGCTAAGAATCGCATCAAGACAGTTGAACTGGTGCCTGGGTAGGCTCGACAATGTTGGCAGATTTCTATTACAATCTTTTGTACATTTCATCACTTGCGGTCTGACTTCATGCTTTTCACAAGAAAACTTAGCAGTGGCAGAACCAGCAATATGATGATGGCGAGCCATAGCCCTGCCCATCCCATGCACGTGAGCATTGTCACAAGCGCACCAGCACAACAAACTCCAATGAAGTTTGACATGACTGCTGGCCAGAATGGGACGTCCAGGACGTACGCAGCAATTGCACCACTCCAGGCACCTGTCCCAGGCAGTGGAACTGCGACAAAGTACGCAAGGCCCATAAAAATCGTGTTTTTATCCATCTGCTTCGTCTGCTTCCGTGCACGTTGAAGAATGGCTTCAAGTAGCCTATACAAAGGAGGTAGCCCAGCAGACGCATGGAAGAGAGGCTGGAGACCAAGAAGAATGAGTGGCACTGGCACCATGTTGCCCATCACTGCCAGCAAGTACGCCAGGGGTGGGCTCAGGCCCAGTATCGAAATTCCAACCGGTACTGCTCCGCGAAGCTCAATAATGGGCAGGCTTGCCAAAACGAAAACAACGACTGAGTCAGGTGCAATTTCACGCAGACTGGTAGCTACTGCTTGGGCAATGCTTGCATGCGCCGGAGGAACGATCGCAACCGAGACCAACCAGATGGCCAACGCTGCAAGCCCCATTTGACCCAGCCGCTTCCTCGAATTTCCCGAAACTTCATCATCAGCTTGTCGATCTGGTCTGAAGACATCTTGTGGATGATCTTGCAAGCGCTGGTGATCGGATGGAGATGCTGCGGCTGTCAGGCCTCCGCCTAACGAATGGCTCCAGCTTGCTTTGCATGGCTCCGACTTACAGCTTCTGCTCACAAATGTCCCAGTGACGGTCCTCCATGGGCACCCATAGATTGCACTACTGCGCTTATTCGCATTCTGAAGCTGCAAACGCATGTTGCAAATCTCAGCTCGTTCTCCGCCTGCAATTGCTGGGCCCATGCACGTAACACATTATCCAAGTCTGCTCCAGCCCAAGCGTAAACGTGGATACAGCATTTCAAGTTAATACTTGCATATACCACCAGGCTATCAGAGTAATATTCCTTTGTCATCTTGGAGACATGCCATTCTCCAGAGCGGGCAGTGTAACACAGCTCGCCACTCGTCAGCTTCGTGAGGGAGTGCATGACATGTCATGACAGGAAGATTTGCACGCGCGGAGTCCGTTGCCGCAGAAATAATATAAACGTAGAAATAATCAGTGAATGCCGCAGAAATAATATAAAAGTAGAAATAAATCAAGCGCAAATGACGTTGGTGTTTCGCGGATATCCGTTGATAATGCTGTTGAACCTTGAAATTCTGCTTCACGCTCTGTTACACAACTACGCATTCTCGCTTCTGTAGTCGGGAAACGCATGGGGGGGTCTTGATGAATTGGCCAATCTAGCGCATGCAGCACCAGGTGCACCGGTACCGCATGTCTCGAGACGGGAGATTCATTCCGCCACCCGCAACTGTGCTGCGGCATTGGCGCTAGCGCAGCTTACAATTGCGTCCCACGAGCTGGCCAGCTTCCACAACTTTGGTCTCGATCTCACAGCAACGGTCGCTGTGACAGCCATGACCCACTGGCGGCAAGCTTGCAAGAATGCTTTGCACCGCGCGATAGTGGTCTGGCTGTTGTGACCAGCGCAGCCTGGGTGCGGCATGTTACCATACTTGAAGCAGTGACCAACTGCTGGCATTGTGACAGCCGATTGGCGGAGAATGTACATGCCTGCTTGCAGCCGGTAGGTACAGACCCTCATGAGGCCTCCGCCTCATGAGGCCTCCGCCTCTGGCTCCGGTGTGGGTGCCAGTGCGAGTATGGGTGGTGGTGCCATTATCAACAACGCTGAGAACGCTGTACCTCTGGCAGGCACATACCGCACTGCACCTACTTGCGTCCGTGCTCGCATATGCTTGTTCGTTGGCCACCGGGCTGTCAATACCCACATCCCCCCCTCCTTGTGTCAATAACCACTTGAATCATTCAGCACAACTGCCATTGCCACAGCT
>JALKAD010000165.1:378861-393430 GCA_024500015.1 Ulva compressa
ATCGACTCTGCACAATGCCCGCAGTGCCAGAAAGTCCTCAGCTACCCCATCCGCCAACACAAAGTAGCAGGCCCAGGCAGCGAAAAGTGCAGCCACAAGACCTCCACCGAAGAAGCAAGCAGACACCGGAAGGCAGCGAATGCCAGAGCCAAGCCCATCCCACCACCAGCCCACCAACAAGCCCAACAGCCCCAAGCAAGCACATCCCATGCGCCTCTACCCCAGCAACCCCAGCAGCCCCCACCCCCCCCAGAAGACCAGCGACCCCACCCACCACACACCCCCAACATTGACAAGGACGACCGATCCAGACCAAGACAGACCATCCCAAGAGACTCCGCACACGCCTTCGGGGAAGGCCTGGCCAAGCTCATCACAGCCATGACCAAAGCCCCAGACCACGCCGCAGCCACAGCTGCAACCATAGCCATGCTGTGGTACCCAGCCCAGATCCTGACCGACAACAGCCACAACGGACTCGAACGCCGCATAGCAGCGCGGATCCACGCCCACAGCGAAGGCAGGGATCCCATCCAGTACGAAGAACGCCGCAGGAAACCCCGCACCAACCCAGCCAAGCAGACATCCGACCAGCGCACAGCAGCCCGCATCCACACAAAGCTGACCATGCACAGCCTCTCCCGAGCAGCCGGATGCCTGGACCCCGGATCCATCGCCCAGCAGCCCACACCAGAAGACCTCGCCAATCTCCAAGATCTCCACCCCCCAGGAGAACCAGCCCAGCCGCCCCCCATCGACACAGCCGCACCAGACATCACTGAGGACCACCTACAACATGTGCTCGGCAACCTTCCCAACTCCTCTGCACCCGGCCTGAGCGGCTGGACGTACGAACACGTCAGAGCCGCCGCGTCCGCCAGCACCGAGGCCAGAGTCGCCATTCTCCGCCTCATCAACCAGATCATCGGCGGCCAGTTCCCGCAGGTGACAGCCCTCCTCAGCACCAGACTCGTCCCCATCCGCAAGCCAGACGGCGGCATCCGCCCCATCGCCGTCCAAGACGTCTGGGTCCGCATCGCCAGCCTCTGTGCACTCAGAGCATGCAGCGAAGTGGGCACCAGCCTTGCCCCATTGCAGGTCGGCGTCGGTGTCTCCGGCGGCGCTCAGACCATGGGCCATGCGCTCTCGTCTGCCGCTGTTGGGGATCTCAACACCGTCATCCTGTCAGTGGACTTCAAGAACGCATACAACTCCATCCACACCCAGTCCATGCTCGACGCAGTCCACCAGCGCGCCCCAAAGCTCCTCCCATACGCCATATGGGCCAACACAGCACCAACCCAGCACCACGTCATAGGCGCCCCACCAGGCACAGCCCCGATCACATCGACCAGAGGTGTGAAACAGGGCGACCCCCTTGCCAGCCTCCTGTTCTCACTGACTCTGCAGCCGGCTCTCGAAGCCGCCCAAGCCACTGCAGACCCCGCCGACGCAGCCCTCCTCGCCTACGCCGATGACTGCAGCATCCGCGGCACCGGCGAACCCATCATCAAGGCCTTCACCACCCTGGAGGAACACGCCCACCCGATCGGCCTCCGCATTGGCCGTGAGAAGAGTGGAGCCACATCCATCGAAAACCGAGACGCAGCCCAAGCCGTGGCCGACGCCACAGGCGTGCCGCTGCGCCCACACGGCGTCACCTGCGCAGGCACGCCCATCGGCCACGCCCCCTACGTCAAGGACTACTGCGACCGCCGTGCGACAACCGCATGTGCGAAGATTGATCGCCTCCTCTCTCTCCCCCTGCCTGCCCAGGACAAGTTCCTGCTGCTCCGCGGCTCTGTGCAGCTTGCCCTTACCCACCTAGTCCGCGTCGTCGCGTGGGACTCGGTCAAAGGGGCAGTGCAGCAGCTGCAAGACAGAGTGATGGCGGCGGCGCGGGAGATCATGAACCACCCGCACATGCCCGCCGTCGCCGAGGAGCAACTCCGGCTACCGCTACGCCACGGCGGATTCGGCCTCATGGACGTCACGGAGCTCGAGGCAGATGCAGCCTATCTGTCCAGCGCCGCGCTGGCGCATGACGCCATGCGCGATGGCCCCCCCGACTTCCGCCCATTCGCTGACGGCGAAGTCGCCGAATTCCTACAAGAAAAATGGACAGCGCTGCGTGCGGCGATGCCGCCGGAGGCCGACCGGGGCCCAGAGGAGCTCGACGACATCTTCATCGCCACTGGCCTTCCCGGTATGAGTAGAAAAGTGACCAGGGCAGTAGCGCAGACACGGCACGACGCGCTGCTGCAACAGCTGGGCAGCACCCCAAGACCTTGCGCGCATGCGCAGCTACGCCTGCCGTGCCTCCTCACTGTTCCTGGATTCCCTCCCAACCAACCGCATGCTGACTCTGAATGATGGGGATTTTGTGCATGGGATGCGGTTCAGGGGTGGACTTTCCCCCCTGCCGCCACTAGATGGGGAAGTTATATGTGATTGCAATGCTCGGGTGAAGCCCGGCGACGTAGATCATGCCATGACATGTCGACACAATGCCGACTGCTGGACGTTGCGCCACAACATTGCCATTACGGCTTGGCGCCGTCGAGTAAGAGCGGCAGGAGTGTCCACATCGATTGAGCCTGTGATGCGCTGCCTGGACAGACGCTACAGGGACGATAGTAGGGGGGACATCCTAGCAAATGGTCCGGGCATAGATGTGTATGTGCTAGATGTCAGCTTCATCCACCCATCTGGGGTGGCTGTGGTGGGAAAAGCATCAGGGGCAAAGGGGTACGCAGCCGAAGTTCGCGAAAAGTTTAAACTTAACAAGTACAAAGGGAGTGTGCAGGGTTCATACAAGGTGGTGCCAGTTGTGCATGAGACATATGGCAGACTAGGGTCACATGCCTTGCAGTACCTCAACACGCTAGCAGTGTCGGTGGTTGGGGCGTTCAACAAGCGAGCAAAGGCCCGCTGGATTGAGAACTCCTTGCGGGAGCTCAGTGCAGCGACAGTGAAAGGAAACGGGTTTGTGATCAGAAAGACCATGTCCAGGGTAGCACAGCTCACGGGTGCGCAGTTCGTGCCAGGTGATCGCCTGGCCGGCTCGCATCTGCTGGCTAGCATGTGAGTCTAGAATCTAGTTGTACATTCGCTTGGTGCACTGGATCGGAGCCCCTCGATGTAAGAGTACATACATACACAGCAGCACTGCCTTTATTGAGGCGGGCTGTTGATCAAGCCATCACAGATTGACACACACTTGATCAATGTGTAAACAGGTCAACTGAATCTTGTCATGATGTTTGCAACGGGTTCTGGCATGTCACAGCACGACATCATCTGTGCAAACAACCTGGGATGTTCTCTAGCAGCAGGTAGCTCTGCATGGTTGATAGACAGGATGTGATTGCAAGTACTCAAATATCATCAGATAGATGAACGTGGAATAACGTTAAGTGCACCAAGAAGATTACTTGGGTCATACTTACAGAGATATACCGCCGCGAGGAGTCGTAATGCGTGCAGGATATAATATAATATATATCTTACAGACCTCATATAGCCACGTTGTCAAGATACTGATGCTTTCGGCCACATGTGCGCACAGTGTACCATGGTATACCTAAGTTGATTGGTCACAACAGATCTGTTCACTGAGGCAGTGATGGTGCTTCCATCAGCCTCCTGGTGAGAGCTGCATCTTGGCTGTACGGCAGGGTGACGGTGCGCGTGTGCCAGAGATCTGACCAGGCCAGCATCGTCTGCACTGCATAGCATCATGTAGGGTCGACTAAAAGACGCATGTGCCACTGATGCACTGATGCTAATGAGAGCAGCTGGCAGTGCATCAGAGGCAACTTACATGCACATGCCATGCCGCCTACAGCTCGATACAGCGTGCCAGGCCAGAATGTGGAACAGCTCATAAGGGGGGCAATTCAGCTGTTCGTACCTTGAAGTTTTACGACACTGGCACTTCATGGCTCGTATGTCGCTTGCTGGCCCATGCATAGCGTCAGTGCTTGCTGCACCTGGAGCCCTCCTGACTCGGCTATAAGTGAATCTGCTTGCTTCCGAATAGCCAACTGAGACTCCTGCCCCTTATGCTGTGCCATTTCATCTGAGCAACTTTGTAGACAGAGTTGTAACTCTTGCGACTCGGCAAAAATGGTTCTGAATATATCCAGTGAAGAGGCATCAACGAACAGCTGTGGCTGCAGCCCCGTAAGGCAAGCCATGAGCTCCTTTTCTTTTTCGGCCATATCCAGAACTTTCCCCCACGCGTCCTCTACTTCCCGCCGCAGCTTGTCACACATGGTGCCATCTGGTAGGTGGACCGGCAGCCTATCAGCGTGGCTTTCAGTCTGTTCGCCTGGAGCAAGAGCAGTTGGAGAAGCCAAGACTGCCTGCGCAAGATTCCCAAAACGAACGAAAGATTCTTGAAGTTGCCGGCTAAATGAATCCTGCAATCGGTTCACAGAATCAACTAGCTCCTGCTCCGCTGGTGCACCCGGCATGTACGCTTTTGCGTGTGCGATATACTCGTCGAGCCCTTGTTCTGCCACACCTACAGACCAAACGGCTATTAAAATTCGACACCTGGGGAGTTGCAGTCGCAAGTACTGCACGCTTCACTCACACCGCACCCTGCACGAGGCTGGCGACATCTGACACGAACGCAGCACTCATTCTATCTTGTGCGGCGCCTGCTTGCTCCATCGAATGATCAAATGTCATAGTGGCAAGCCACCGTATGTATGTCGTCTCCAGGCGGCTTGAATGACCGAGCGAAGCGCTGCCTTTTAATTGTTAACGTTGTTGCTATCACGTAGATGAGTCACGACTGATCATGCACGCAACGGGGTAACGCTGCCACAAACCCTGTGATCACCTTGCTAAACGCTTTATGATTTTGCGCAGATCGCCATCTTGCAGACCTGAGCTCGTCCAACGCGTTGCAACGCGACCAATGCAATGACTGACGCGCTCGAGCTTGGTCAAGGTGGCCGCAGGATCGAGCATACATGAACATTTTGTCAAGCAAACCAAGCTCACACACGGTACTTGCACTGCCAGAATCGCTACTGGTTTTTCACAAGGTCCATGCTCGGTGCCGGACAGCAAGCGGCATCCAACCCAGTGGAACCCAAAACCGCACCACCCATTCGTTGACAATTGCCATGATTGGCTTGAGGGCTGGCTCTCGGGAGCATTTCTAATCTTGTGCTTCACATACGCGCCAGTGGTTTTGTGTTCAGGCTTGTGTTCAGGCAACAAACAACCATGTACACGTGGCAACCTTGCTTGGACAGCTCAGTCGTGCTTCATAAGTATGTCTGGAAGAATGTTACCTCAGTGGGTTGTTATTGTACCACGGGGCTGTTGTGTTCTCGTATCATACAGTCACGATCATTGTCACTTGCAGGTTTTGTCTGAACAGTTGTCTTCCGTCAACAAGCACATGTCAAACCACTCACAAGTTTGTAAACCTCTTCACTGCTTCTTACACATCAACTCACACCATGTAGTCCAGAGGCAGTGCTTGTACCTGTCTCTGTTGCTGCGCACTGCCACGGGAAGCAGCATGTGATGGCCCAACTGTTTGGATGCAGTGCATTGCAATCAAGAATACATGGTCATGTCGAATGCAAAGTACTCGTTAGTCTGATCGGTCAGGGGAACTGCTGCTTGTATGATTCAACACGGAGCGACACAGACCAGCAAGGCTGTGTCGCCACATTAACATTTTGCAGAACTGAAGGGTGTAGTGCATGCGATGGTTGCAGCTGTCTTTTCTTCGCCTTCTACATCATTAACGTGCGGGCAAGTGAATACGCTCTAACTTGTTGCATTGCGCACTCAATTCGCCAGCTGGAGGGTGTGCGCCAATTGGGAACTCTATCAACCCGAGACGAAATTCATGCGGATCTGGCCATATGAAACAGGAGGGGCCGGAAGGAGTTCAGCGGAAACCCGACGTCACGTAACCACGGGCTTGGGCTCAATTGGACGCCTGGTTTTTCCGCTGGGCCCGCTGCAGGGTAGGATCCACCGGGAATACACCCATCAGAATGGCGCGGCTTTCACACACATGTGCCAGGCAGAACGCTTATGGGTTTCTTCGCGATTCCATCGCGGAATCTTCATCTCGGAACGAGGCGAGCAATGGAGTGCCAGCTGCGGAGTGCCATGTACGCGTGTTCTCCAGGGCTTGCCCCCCCAAGACACAAATTAGCAGTGTGGACACCGATGTCTCCGTGATGCAGAACTGTATATATGCCATCGTGTACAACTGTTGGGCACCAGTTTTTGTCAGAGCTCGGCTATCTTGTTCACATACACACTCGCAGCCATGTCTCAGACCCTTCGTGTTTCCACGACCCGCGGAGCCCCGGCTGGGTTCAGGGCAGTGACAGCTGCACGCAAGGTGCAGCTTGCCCCGACCCTCCGCTCTGTGGTAACTCAAGATGTACGTGCTGCTACTGTCACAGCTGCGGCAGGAGCAGCTGCACCCGTGACCAAGACATCGATGCCTATGAACGTCGTGTTCACCGCCGCGGAAGTTGCCCCTTGGTCGAAGACTGGCGGACTCGGAGATGTCGTCGGCGGTCTTCCAGTCGAGCTGGCCAAGCGTGGACACAACGTCATGACCATTGCGCCTCGGTGAGCTCCCCTCGCTGATGCCACTGCGGTATGCAGCAGGTTGGTTGCCCGCCATGCCACGCTCTTGTGTACACAATGATCGTCTACCATCACTTCAGTGTTGACGCATTCATTTTGATGCGCTTTCCGAACTGTGACTTCTTGCAAGGGGGTGGGGCTGCAAAATCACTCCCGATGGTCCCGAATCTGTACACGCACCGTGTTTGCCGCAAACCCGCCATAGGTCATTATGTTGTTTTACCTCCTTCTCGCGCCCGCTTTGAGATCTCTAATCTTGGTTCCATCCTTGCTGCAGCTCTCGTGCAACTGGTCACGTGAGTATTTTAAGATTAGGTTCCACGTCCATGTCAAATGCAACATGCGATAATTGTCATGCAGGTACGACCAGTACAGTGATGCTTGGGACACGTCTGTTGTCATCAATGTGCTCGGAGAGGACGTTCGCTTCTTTCACTCCAAGAAGAAGGGTGTGGACCGCGTGTTCGTCGACCATCCCATGTTTTTGGCCAAGGTGATCTATCCGCACTGACGCATCTCCACCCGCATCTGCTCGGTGTTGGAAATGTTTGTGATGTAGTCTGACCTGCGGGTGAGAGGTCATGAACTCGGCATACTCATGCCTCGGTCACTCCGATCCGAAATGCAGGTTTGGGGCAAGACCGGAGCCAAACTGTACGGCGCGAAGTCTGGTGCTGACTATGTTGATAACCCGAAGCGGTTCCGCGTGTTCTGCGAGGCTTGTATCGAGGCTGTCCGCGCTCTGCCCTTCGGCCCGGGAGAGGACTGCATTTTTGTCGCAAATGACTGGCACACTGCGATGGTGCCTGTTCTCCTGAAGGTGCGCACGGTGGCTACATTTGCAAAATATTCTTTCATATCAGATGCTCGTGCGGCGCGAATCCGTCATTGTTCATGACGCACCGGGTCTGATTTTCTGGATTCTGCGACTTGGCCCGAGCATGTGAGCATGATATGAGCGATCCTTACAACTTGCTTTCATCTTTCCGTCGTCGCTGTTCGTGCTGCATTCCTACACGTGAATGTATCGATGGACTTTCTGTATACTGCCGGATATCATGTTAACTGTGTATTGGCGGAGGTTTTGATTACTCGATCTATTTGTGCAGCACAAGTATCAGTCCAAGGGGGAGTACACTGATGCCAAGGCGGTATACTGCATCCACAATATTGCATTCCAGGGCCGCTTCTGGCCAGAGTCACTGGCCGATCTGGAGCTGCCCGCTGAGTCCATTGAGGCATTCGAGTTCCTGGATGGGTACAAGAAGGTGTACAGTGAGCAGACTCCCAAGGCTGAGACAGCCGACATTTCAGAGGAGATGGGGGGAGAGCATGACAAGGTGAACTGGATGAAGGCAGGCTTCCTCACGTCAGACCGTAACCTGACTGTATCACCAAACTATGCGACAGAGATTGCCAGTGGTCCGGCCATGGGTGTGGAGCTGGATTCTGTCATCCGCAAGACCGGCATTGAGGGTATTGTCAACGGTGTGTCATCGCTTCAGCATGTTATGTCGACTGTGGGCAACCTGTACACTTCTGGACAACCTGGATAAGCTTTTGTCTATCTAGGTGTGTATGTGTGGTATGTCCATAAGTTCACAGTTCGAAATATCCCAGTGTTGTCCCCTGCAGGCATGGACACAACCGAGTGGAACCCGGCCACAGACAAATATCTTGATGTGAAGTACAACAAGAGCAATGTGTTTGCTGGCAAGAAGGCTGCCAAGGAGGCTTTGCAGGCCGAGTTGGGCCTGGACGTTTCTAGCAGTATCCCCCTGTTTGGGTACATTGGACGTCTTGAGGAGCAGAAGGGAGTGGATATCCTCATGAAGGTGGGTTACTGTGTACAATGAGGTATTGTTGGTGTATTGTTTGTGTGTACCTTATATCCCGATCACTGTGCAAGATTATCTATGATAAAACATCGGGACAATTCACGGGCTATGATACACACAAAAAGGCTGGCATGGGTCAGACTTCATTCACACACAGACTGTTGGGTCCTTGTGATATGACCCATGTGTCACTCATGTGCACATCACATGGTAGACCCCTGCAACTGTTTCCGATGTCTGGTGATGGTGTGATGGCACTGACTCCCGCATGCAGTTTAAGTGTGTGTGTGTGTTTACTCGAGTATCTTTGAAGTAAATGACCATGGTGTTGCAACGGGATGTGTGTTTCAAGTTGCACCAGGCTGTGGCTTCCTCATACATATATCTACCATGCTATTCAACCATGCATGCCAGACCAATTGCCAATCTATGCATGTGAATGCAGGCAATCCCCAAGGTGCTCGCTTCTGGTGATTGCCAGGTGGTGATCTTGGGTACTGGCAAGAAGACCTTTGAAAAGATGGTGGAGCAGTTGGACAAAAAGTTCCCTGGCGCCAAGGGTGTTGTCAAATTCAGTGCACCCCTTGCACACATGATCACAGCTGGTGCTGACTTCCTTATGGTGCCATCCCGGTTCGAACCATGTGGTCTCATTCAGCTGCACGCCATGCAGTATGGAACCGTGCCCCTGGTTGCCTCCACTGGTGGTCTTGTTGACACTGTGAAGGAAGGCAAAACTGGTTTCCAGATGGGTACAATGGATGCTGATGGTTTGACTGCTGAAGATGCAGATGGGGTTGCAGCTACCATGTCGCGCGCATCCCAGGTGTTTGGTACACCTCAGTTCGAGGAAATGGTCATGAATTGCATCAAGCAAGACTTGTCATGGTCGGAGCCAGCGAAAAAGTGGGAGGGAGTGCTTGAGGAGGTCAAGTCCGGATATTCTACCGGTACGCAGAAGAAGCAGGAAGTGAGCGTACCCGTTGCCAAGGTTTGAGATAAATGCATTCATGTCATCCCTGCTACCACGTTTTATGAGCGGAGGTGTGTATGACCATAGACTAGCTGTGTATATGGTATGACAGAATGCCATTCGTGTGTGAAACATGTTTTTTTGTGAACATGTGAGCCACATCGTACCACGTGTAACATTGCCTGCTCCATGTGACAATATTTGATCTATACATACTTTGTGAACTAATCCGCATCTACCAACGTTCTGACACATATGCCCTCAACAGAGAGCAAGGTCGATAAGACAGAACATATGTGAGAGAAGCGAAATGTAGCAGAGTTGGGACATGACATGCGGATTTGATCACCTGTGCGTGCCTGTTGCGCGATTGGGTGTACGTACACGGTCGTACACCTGTCAGTGAAGTACGTAGTAGGAAGTGTCTACATACAATGGCTGACATGACTCGATAGACAACTGATGGACTGGATCTAAATTGCTTGAACATGTAGAGAATTCGCTGTCACATGTCGACAACCCCGCTCTGATGGATTGAAATGTACAGAAGGAGTGTGGGCAGAATTAGTGTGGGCAGGACGCACAGCCAACATATGTGTGTACCCACAACGGACTGTATACATATTTCATGTGACACACATTCAAATATACGAGAGGTGAGTATTTGTGCATACTCAACTTGCCACTCTGCCTTCAACACAGTGTTAAGGTCATGCAACCTCTGCGTACACAGTGAAACTGTAGCAATGTACAGTGGAAGTGCTGTGTGCTGTTGGAAAGCCCACTTAAACGGCAAACTCGTCGGGATGTCACCTGGGGTGCACTGTAGCACAGACCAGCCACATGCTGTTAACTGCGTGTACCAAGATGATGATTGAATTGCTTCACTGGCACACATCCCTTACAAAGCCGAGGTATTTGGAAGTGATCAGCCATGTAGTATACAAACGCAACATGCACAGGAGTTTTGTTGATTAGTCCGAGTGACAACGTGCCAAGAGCGTTACAAATCATGGACCACTCCCAGTCAGAGTTGTGCATATAAAAACAAACTCCTGATGTGACTAAGTACCATCTTTCCCATGGCTTGCAACCATCACTGATGCATTATCAATGTGCAACCTTTCCATTGCATTAACATCATGTTAATTCCAAGAATTGGCATACACATCCATCTTGATGTAAAGGCTGATGCAAGGGCTTACCATACTTTACACTGTGGCATTTCACAGACTTGAAGCAAGTGCAATCCATCACAAGTAAAATCCCCCAGGTACAGCTCCTGCCTTCGTGATGTTGCCTTCACCGAGCACAATAAACTGGTGGAATGTCTGTGCCATCACGCACAACACGAGAATATCGTAATAAAAGTTCCGTGGGATTGGAGCATTCGCTATCATGTATGTTGAGGTATGGCTCAATCTCATCTTTGCTCCATGTGGCCTTGACATTGAACAATGATTCAAACCGCAGTCTTGCTGTTGGGTGCAAATGTGTTTCAAACAGCACGCGGAGTTCCACGCTCCCATCTCTGAATTGTGGAATGGCCAGACCATGACATGCGTCTAGCATCAGCTGATTTGACCATGCTGCCATGTCGTGACCACACAGTGTAGAACCCTCATGCCACAAATGAAGCGCAGGAAAGAGGTCTCTCCAGGCCTCTTGAACATCGGCAAGTTTCAAAATCGCTTCACCTGTGCTGGGGTCTAACTGAAGCCGCTGGCATTGCCTGCACAGGACAGCATGCAGGCATCCTCTTGCTACCTTTTGTACATCAAACCCAACAGACTGGCCAGGCGGAGAGCGCTCCGCAAGAACAGCCTGTGCTTGAGGATCCCACGCAGCATGCGCCAGGATTTGAATTCCATAAAGACGAAGGATGTGCCACATAATGCAGCCTTCATTCATTGAAAGAGCCTGCCTGCAGTAGAAAATGATCAAAGTTTGGAAAGCAATGTCCAGATTTCTGCTGTGCAAGATGCTGTTAACAGCTCGGCGGGAGGGCGAGCTGTATGTCCTGTGAACATCCAGGGCAGGTGTGGCAGGATCCACCCATACACAGCCATACCAATCAACATGGCCATGTCACCATGGTACATTTCATGCATCACTGTCAGTCCCATCTGATGACATAAAGGTGGTTGAGCCATCCCGCACTTGCCAGGCTGGACTCGAATTACCCACGCAACGATCACAGACAACCCGTTTAGTGGTCATGCATGTGTAGAAAGAAAGCGGTTTTGCTCGTGATGTCTTCATTTCCTAGCACAAGGCAACAAACCTTTCGTGTTGGAAAGCGTACGAGAGAGGATCATCTTCAGCTTTCAGAGCTGCCAGCAGCTCTGATGCATCAAAGTTGTCAAGTGGAAGTTTTTGTTCTATGCATGTCAGAAGAACATGTTCCAAAGCATCTAGGAGCAGTGACTCTTGCAGCAAGGCCCATCCTTCACCAACAGTGGTCACACAACAAAGTGCTCGAATTGACTGAAGCGCAGCGATGATGTCTTGGTCTGATGCCTGGATGCCATGTGCTGTGTGACTGCGTACTAATGATGCAAACCTGTGTAGGCACCGTCACCAGAGCCCATCTAACCAGAAGTGAGAATACAGGAGCGCATAAGAATACATAAGCAGTCCTCTGGCCCCCAGAAGATCGAGGTGTGCATAGATTCTATGTCGCTGCAGACTGAAATCAACAAGCGTACCATGACTGCGCCACTAAGTTCGCACCAATTCAGACCTGTGCTGCCAATATTGTGTGCCTGAACAGATGATCTGTCGACACAGTGCTGTTTCAGCGCCTGCCGAACTTCTTGCACGGGAATTGAGCGGTGTGTCGTCTGCATTGCAATGCCCCTCTCAAGGATGCATTTGCATGGGGACATCTCATCACCAATACTGAGTGGTCTGGGCAGGTCACAGATCATAGTAGCTCAAGCACCTCAACGATGAAGTGGCTTTGAGCATGTATCATCACTGGTGGGGCTGCCTCTGCTTGCGCATCAGACTTCAGCTGTGACAGAAGACCGGCATGCTGCTTGGGATGCACGCCATCCAAGCAACAGTTCATCCTCATACCATTCTCCAACTCACTCTGTACGTCATCCTCATGCTCAGCATTACCCATCCAGAACGTTTGATACTAAATACGGTTGATCAGGTGCTGCATAGGTCGCAGAGAAGCCTTGTGCAGCAAGACACAGTCCAACACTGCATCGGTCGCAGAGAAGCCTTGTGCAGCAATACACAGCCCAACACTCGCGAGGAGCACAGCATACCTGCGGCTCTTCCAGATTGATAAGATATAGGACGTTAGTCGTTTCTACGTATTTGCATGCAAGTGTCTTGTCTGACAAGCACAACGTGACAGCATCGGTAGCCCCTCCCGTTGATTTCAGCGCTGCACTGCAAAAATCGCCCAGTTATGTTTAAAAACATCCTTCGCAATTGACATATCACTGCCTCTGGCAACACTCTACCACAGATCAGCAGAGCCACCATGTGGACCTTCTGCGAATTCGTGTGTACACTGCAGGCGCTGGTGAGATCGATACCCGTTCTTTGTGATGGACTCAGCGTCAGCTTCAGATTCACATTGGACCAATAAAATGTCCTCGTTGACACGCAGATCACTTTCTAGCTTCAAATACCGAGCCGTGCCACGCTCCAATCGCAGCTCACGCATGTTTCCGACACCTTACACAAGTTGCCGACTCAGACCAACAAGCTGTTTAACGCCTTGTTGATATGACTTCGTTCCACCCACCAGTTCTATGGCAATTGGATTCAGGCCGCGGCGATTGAATTGAAATCATAGCAAGCGCGTGCGACCTCACCCACGATGTAAACCCATTCTGCTCGCCACGTTCTGGACTAAAATCGAAATGTTCTTGCCGTGGGCGCAAGTATAAGGTTTGTCCACTTGGATTGAACTCGGCAAGCTGCACACAGCAGAAACACGCATGCCAGTGTGCGCACACTGCATCAGTTTAGCTGTGCATGCATGGACCATGTGGAGAGCAGAAGTGGGCACTAGTGGCTGGTGCAACCATGCAGGCGTGGACGACACTATGAAGGAGACGTGAGACGTTTTGACGCTGATGTCATTCGTGCGGTGGAGCAACGGCTGCCATATGGTGTGAGATTGGCCTGTTAGAACAGGCAGGTGCGTGGCATCTGCAGGTCTGAATCCCACTTCCCAAGACTTTTAACCGTACGATTGTACCATGTGATTGCTGCTGAGAGGTCCGCGTGCGGGGTGGAGCGCCCACAGTGATATCTACATGGCCGGTACGTTGACCAGTACCGGCGTGCAATTTGATGAGAGTCGGCACTCAACCCGGTTTAACAGTGCTGCATTATGGCGTTGATTTGGAGTTCTTGCAGAGGTGTCGGGCCCAGGCGGTGCTGACAGGTCCTGCGACGCGGAACGTGCTCAGCGAAGCGCAGACGGTATACGATGGAATCAGATATTTTCCAGGACCTCCATAAATCTCAAATGATCAGGGGAGATGTCACTGGACAATAGATTTGCATTGCACAGGCTGGGCGGGTTGTTGGCCAGGACCTATCCTGAGATAGGTGCTAGATCCTCCTTCACTAGAATGGCAAGTATAGTACCTGGCTCTGCAGCCTGTGGGCATGTCCATGCTGTCGTGACACATGATCACATGATACACGTCAACCTGATTCAGATTGCTGTGGAATAGGCGGCCTGCGAGCAATTGAAATGGACTCACGCACTATCACCTGGTAAGGCCCAAGCTAGTATGCGACAATGCAAGATACTGCGTGATATTGCCTGGGTTCGGATTCGTATGCAGTACGCATCATACGATGACAAGGCCAAGGCTGATCCTACGCAAAATTGGACCCAATGCTAGGGCGATGAATGTTGCGATCGTGTATCCAAGCGTCCCGATGAGCAGGCTTGGCACAATACTGCTTTTCCACCCTTTGGCTGCCGCCATGCCGGCAGCAGTTGTCGGACCGCCCACATTAGCATTGGACGCTAAAAGCATGGATCGCATGCTCCATTGCGTCAGCTTGCCCATACCCAGGAGAAGGCCGAGGTGCATGAAGACTTGCAGGAAGGCGAATAAGAAGAGCGCTG
>JALKAD010000165.1:398670-409705 GCA_024500015.1 Ulva compressa
TTCGCGTTCGTCAAATCCTTTGTACACAGTCTTGAATGCGCCTTTGCCGAGAACCGTGTCGTACTGCATCCCGGAGATGCGGACTCATGCCAGAGCACGACATTGTTCGGTTACGAAGGCGTAGAATTGACCCGCGGCAGAACTTGCGTGATAAGATGGGCATAGGGCGCACCCGCAGGTAGCGCCCATCCGGCCCGCGTTCCACAACGGTCGGGGCGGCTGCTTGTAGTTTGCCAGTGGTTCCCTCCCCCATTCTACTGAATCCTGTGTGCCTTGGGTGTTGTTTGTGCTGGCAGAACCATTTCACGATTCAAGCACAGCGTCAAGGCTGGTGTCCTGTTCAACTGGCCACGGCTCCTTCACTCGTCATTCTGTGCTACACACCCAACTCCTAAAGTAACACTAACTTCGTTCTTGCACGTGTTTGATTGCCGACGACAAGGAGGTGTACGACAAACAGCCAAAAACTGCATCCGCTAGGAGGCCGCATCGTACATTGACGATATTTGACAGCACCAATCACGTCGCAAAACCAACATATCCAGCCACAAGCACGGTCACCGGTTTCAAGGCTAGGCCTAGCTAGGTTGGGCCGTCGCGCGTGATGCCGCCCGTGCATGTCCACTCGGGATAACCGGCGCCATGCATTGGACGTTTTGCCTGAGGTGTGCGCACATCCTCTACACAGTCGTGCGCCGAGTTCGTCTGAGCTTTGGAGGCCACATCAGGTCACCGACCATTGTGGCAGCCTCTCGTGTGGTGCCAGTGAGACATCATAAACGGCTGAGCTCGTTGGCATGCTGAGCGCGGCCATGAGTAAAACACGGACAGCTTTGCAGCTCAAGCGCGTGGTTAGAGCATTGGTTGGCGACGTAAAACCCAAGCAACATGCGTAATCAGCAGCTGGTGCAACCTTTGGCAAAAGCCACGTGTGTCGCAAACCTCGCATCGGGGGTCCCGATCTGAACTTGTTTTCGTCAGAGACAGAATTCCGCCGCCGTGAGTGTCCCTACTCGGGACCCGCGGTACTCCTATGTGCTGAATGGGTTTGACACGGGCTTGAGGGAGTTCCTCAAGCCCGTGTCAAACCCATTCAGCACATAGAAGGCTGACCTAAGTCCTTCATCAACGACATGTGCATCACTGCTGCACAACGTCTAAATCTGACCTCCATAAATGGGTCAGCTCCTTAGAGCTGGGCACCTGGACAGATGTTTGAGTTGGTTGTCGACACACAAAGATCACGTCTAACGGCTTGAGTATGGGAGAAGAATTTTGCAACGTACATTGCGGTGGAGTAGCCGGGAGGAGAGGTCACGCACGACCAGGTCAAGGTGGGCATTGGACTAACTTGGCAGTGGCATGTATACCTGCTGAACATCTGATTGATCATGCCCCTTGCAGCGCTGCCTCTGCCAAAGACCATCCGGCATTTGTGTGACTGCAAGTGCTGATCCGTCCAAGAGGGGGGTGACAGGGTCTCCATCGGCACACAGGCCCAGTGGATTTCGCAATACTGTGTTGTCTATCTGAGCCTTTTCCGTTCGGAGGACAAGATCTCACATGCATCCCCCAGTGCAAGTGGTGGTTGAAGTATGTTCTGCAGCTCTGTTTGCGGAGCCCATGGTGCAGAGTGATGGGCGCCCTGATACTGATGCCGTCGGTTGCAGGCCAAGCTTCGTCTGACAAAGAAGACAGAAATACAGCCTGCTGAAGATAACCTGTCTGACTTCGAAGTTCAGATGGACCGCACGGGTTGCGTGTACCACCCCCTCGATGAAACTACCATGTCAGCAAGTCTCATGTTGTCATCACAGCCGTGCTTTTGCAGGGAAAGACAATCAAGCATGCCAAAGTAGTTGACGATCACGGTTCGGATGATGGCGTTGTGGTCCAGCCGCGTCACGGGGTCGAGTCATAGCTGGCAGCAGCTCCACCCCCGTTGGGAACCGTCCTGCTCCCACTCCCACCTGCCCCTCAAGATCTGCCTGCACAGATTTGTTACACTGGCGTGCAGCCGGGAAGTTTAACTGACGAGCACGAAAATGATATCGAAGAAATCAAGGATGATTGCACATTCGCCCAGGCAATTGCAGGAGAACAAGCGCCGCCGCCCAGCCCGGTTGCACGACCAACCAATACAAGGCCAATACTCAACATTAAGTAAGAAATTGCTTGCCAAGCCTTCAGCCCATCCGATGACCCCTATAGGCACTGAGGTGCAAAAGGCAGTGCAAAAAATCAGCCGTTGCCGCCACACCAGGTCTGTGCAGTAAGGAGGTGCGCCCAGCCTGCAGAGCCAAAGCGAAAGGGGATGCTGAGGCGTCAAACAGAAATCTGCAGAAGAACGCATGCTGTCACAAGCATGCAGCTCACCAAGCCAGGACGATGCAATGTATCTGCACCTGAGATCGGGATGCGATTGCAGGACACTGCCAAGGTCCAAGCACATGTCAGGGAGCACATCAGTGATGATCATGTTGCGGATGACATCAGTTTGCAAGAGTTGAGGAGGTATGCCAAAATGGCTCCGAAGGTCAGAACAAGCAGTCGTGCCAAGTGTGAAGACCAACAATCGGTATGCTCAGATGAAGACCCGTGCCCAATATGCAGACATTAGTCCCAGCCGGGTGAGCCGTCTGGGACTTGGGGTCATGCCAGCTGCTCGCACCAGAGTGCAAGCTGCCATCGCATATGTGGTACGGGCAGTGCGTGGCGCAGCTACAGGTCCTCAGGCGTGACGCTGTGGATGCCGCCAGGGCTGCTGTGGATGCCTGCGAAGCTACTGTGAGTGGCCCGCAGGACTGCTGTGGGTGTCTGCAGAGCTGCTGTGAGCAGGCCTGCTGTGTGCCGTATGGTTCCTGTGAGGCAGTAGTCATACTGTGAGGAAGGAGCCGCCTATGAAAGTGTAGGCCCAAAACTGTGTGACGTGGCTTTGGCTGGGCCTGTGAGTGCATGGCGTACACTATCCGTGAAACCGGCTGTGAGCCCTGTGCATGCAATGTTCAGACAGCTGGGATCCGGATGGGAGGATGCTCACAGCTGCCCACTTACAGGATTACAGGAATGTCTATGCTGCTAGTTGCGTGAACGACACCGATACAGCCCGAGCGCCAAGATCCAGAGCTCGTCGACGCTCGCCGCGCGGGTTCCGCACGATTGCTCTTAGCGAAACCACAATGGTCGTTGGAACGTGCAACGCCGCGAACAGAATGACATGTGTGGATCAGGATGTGAAAGATCACGCGCACAGCGTGGAATGAAATCCTGCTGCTTTTTGGGACCTATCTCCACGGGGCGTCGTTAGCGCTCGAGGGCCATTGACGCGGTGCCGCTAACGACGTCTTGCGAGATTGATATTGACGGCTTGTGCCCGCATTCTTGGAGCCAAGGTTTCCGACTGCATATGGCAATGACTGATGGCACTAATGACTCGGCGCGTGGCTAGCACCGAAGTTGGTCAGAATCCCGTTTGGACGGGGGTCATGCTTACATGTAAGCAAGGTGCGCGAAAGCAGGATATATCGCAGGTCCCGGTTGCCCAACATGCCCGGGGAGATAGGCCCCTGTACTGGAGCCACCCACGCGAGCAATCCATACAACATCGATGCACGGATGCAACCTTTACATTCTCTGTGCAAGCTGGCCAGGCAACAACACAATATCCTCTAAATCATCAGTATTTGTGCCATGTGACGTTTCCTGGACCACAGGCGGGGTGCGAGTTTTCGAATGGAAGGGCATCGACTGTTTTATCGATGCCGCCAAATGAACACCTAATTGACGAATGGGGTCATGCCACTCAATTTCTGCCAGACGGTCAGCCAAGCCAAGGATAGCCTCCTTTACAGGCATGACGTCATTGCCAACTCTTCCCGATGCTTCTGCCATGGAACTGAAAGCAGCACTGCCGCAGAATATGTCGCACCCCAGCACAGGGCCAGGAAGACTATCATATACCTGCGAGCTAGATGCTGCCAGAGACATCGCAAGGCTCTCACAGGCTTCTACGATGGATTTCGTAGCATCATAAGCTTGGACATACACTTGGTCATCGATTTGACTTGTCAGTACATGCAGGACAAGGAGCAATGCGCTGATGCAACGTCTAACAACTCGCAATGCTGGACTGGCTTGATGACAGCTGTGCTGCTGAAGTATCGTAACAGCTGCATCAGCATACACCCGGCCCATATCAATTAGAAGTGGAGCTAAGGCGGCAAAAATGGTGCAGTGTCCCATTGACTGCACCTGCACGGACACCATGGTTGCAGGCCCAAGATCATTCTGACGGTGGTTCCTCAGGCGTCAGGCCACAGGTTCATGCCTGACGGCTCGGGCTACCACGGGTACTCACTGCCACATGACCAGGCACCCACACATGCAGTCATGGACGCCGGGTTGTGAAAGGGCATACCTGGTCAATGCATTTCTTGATCTGTTCATGTGCGTACCAAACACAAATGCAAGCGAAACATGCTGCTTGCAGGCCAATGTCTTGGTCAGGACGACGTGATGAAGCACATTGCTCGTAGTGTGGATGGATCAACACAGCTTGCAATGTAGGAGCCAATGTCTGCCACAGGTCCCAGCCCTTGTCCACATCAACTTGATCCACTCCTGAGCATTACGTGACGTTATGACAATTTGCGAACCGCTTCGTACTCTAGGTGCCGGCCTGTGGCAGTCTGTGCATATGGCTGCGCATCCCGAACACAGTCATATCTGATGATGGCAATATACCTGTTCCAAAGGCTGGGACGACACACAAGCTTACAAGATGGACAAGATGAGTAAACCTCCTGCATGCACACACTGATAAGAACCTGTCACACACAATGGTTGACCGCGCCTTGTACAACACTGTAAGTCTGCACTGCTGGTTCTTGATCTAGTTTTCACAATTGCACCCAAACTGCTGACACAATCAGTTGAGGTCATAGTGTTGGAATCCGCACTGGTTGGGCATGGTGCGTGGGACATTTAATGAGTGCCCCTTGCGAAAATTCTGAAGCGCGTTGCGATGAATTCCGATGGATCTTCGGAAATTAGCGATGCCAGACCGAGCTGGAGACTCAGCCGTCGCTGCAATAGCAAAGTGCATGCATGCTCCCAGACAGACACTGCTTGCGGAATCCCGCCGCTCCAACACAGCACCCAGCTGGTTGTAGATCAGACCATTTGAAACATTCAGCCGCTGCGCTTTCAAGTAGTATTGTGCAGCATCATTACGAGCATTGTCCTGAAGCAGCTTGCCATCCACACGATGCAGCGGCATATCAGATAAGTACCTGCAGAGCACCTGGTGTCATCACAACACAAAGTATGTTGTGGCATGCAGACTGTACAGAAGAGCAAACCAATGATACAAGCTGTATATCCATGCAGACTCAGATCAGCTGCAAGCCACCGTGCACAAGGATCTACAGTGAATCATCAAGTTTTGAACGTATCCCAAATACTGCGACACGTCCACAATCATACCTCGCGAGATCTCCCATCTTGACAAGGCACATCTGTACGACAGATCTGATAGCTTCCTTGTCAACAGGCTGGTTTGTCGGCAGTCGAGGTGCTGCACCAATGGCCTTCTCCTCTGCATTCATCGACATCCCAAGATGCAGATCAACCATGAAGGTGCAGCTGGGATAGCAGTGATGTATCTGGACAAGCAGTTGCTTGAAGTACAGAATGCCTCCCAAACAACAATTTGTCATTGATACGACAGCTTCTTCATTGCATTTCTTCATGGCTTGCTCTCGAAAGTAGTTGATCCGGCCATAGAATGCATACCTCCAGGTCAGCTCTAGTGCCTTTCCCTGCAAGATTCTCATCCTCGGATGAAAGTCATTGGGATCCACCCTTTCGCAGCATCACAATTGCGGTTCAGTGGGCGTCTAGGTATGACGTCGCACACAACTCAACCGTAGATCCCTTTCCGAAGTCGGCGCCAATTGTACAAGCACCGTCGTCCCCGCAATCCAACAGATCACACCAAAGACAAGCAGAATATGCATGAGAGTCACATGCAGGGCTGTGATCACAGGTGATTGTGCGAGGGACAAATTCACAAGCCCCCTAACAAGGCACATGTGAGACACGTTGTTCAACTGAAACCTGAAGTGGTCCTATATGACACACAACACAACTAACGGTATCAACAGACAATGCTGTGATGTTGTGTTTGCCACCACCCACATCCGTGATGGCGCACTCTGTACTGTGTAGCTGGATCAATACCAGAATACGGGGATGCGGACACATAGCCAACAAATCCTGATACAAGTGATGCTAAATTAGCCAGCAACTACTTGCAGGTTGTGGCGTGTTGTCAGCTACTGAGGGGAGAGCCGGGTAACACGCTTTTGGACTGGGCGTCCGTGGGTACGATTGCCAGCTGCGATGCTGTGGAAGATGTGGACACAAAACACCTCGATCAGGACACCAGGCGCGGTGGACAGATGCGGCTGTCATGATACGCTGCCAAGTGTTTGATGGATGAACGACACTGAACATATCACCTATCGTACTTGCGATCGCTGAGGTACTCGCGCAGCTAGAACTTTGGTAGGCACACGTTGTAATGACGATCGACGATAAAAATGCTCACCTCGGCTTCTGAGGGATTGCTACAAGCAAGTGTTCGGAAAGCGGCAGATATGAGAGTGGCGGAGTCCGCGGTTAGCGGCCGGTCATTGTCGCAACTGATGGCATGCGTCAAATTCAGAAGATCTCGATATGTACAAAATTTTGATACTGTCGCAACCATGTTGACCACTTACTGAGTTCTGTCCTGTTCGGAGCGAATTCCATGGAGTATTGTACTGTGCCAAAGAGCACGAGGATAGCTCTTAGAAACTCGTATGTTCCCTGCCACTGTAAATAGATCTTCAAATGCCACTAGTGCTTTGAGATTCTGCTCACGTCGTATTCGAACATGTACTCGCGTTGGCACGATCTTGCAAGAGGGCGATTCACTGATAGCATGCATCGGCCTCCGCCTTGGACAAGGCCGAACTCCGTCTCCGTACACATGGTGTGTCTCGGCGCTGCTGGGGCCTAGATCTATCACTGTGTAACACATGGTGTGTCTCGGCGCTGCTGGGTCCTAGATCTATCACAGTGTAACACATGGTGTGTCAGGACTCCAGACGTCTGCGGATCAGGACGTCACCAGACATGTCCGGGATTGCTAGCTCCATGGCTCATGCATGAAGAAAGATTTCTTGTGTGATGCATCATGATGAGCATATGCTGAGCTTTGGATAATCAACTCCATTGAAGTTGCCAGAACCTGGTGTGATAGTGTGGACTGCGATGACTGCACAGTCTGTATACCTTGTGACTTCTGTCTGAAGAGTTGAGATGGCCCGGTCGATGCTCGTTCACTGCAGCCAGCGAAGCTCATCATAGCTTCACATGCAGTAGTTTCAGTGTGGGACGTCCCTGCATCTGCTTCTTTTGGGCATAGCGTGTGTATGCCTGTGCATCGAAGAGCAGCTGGCCAGGACCAGAACCCATCAGGACTGAATGGGCTACTGTATTGACACGTTGCGGAGTCGTGACGTGATAGGAAAGAATATCCTTGCATCTGCATCACAGCAGTAGTGCTTGTTCGGATGTTTCACACATCATTCGTGGATCATGACTTGTCAAGGGGCTCAAGTTGCACCTGTGCTGCTCTTTGCTGCTTGCAGACAAGACTTCATCATGTTCTGATCCAAATCCAACATGTGCAACGGGAGGCTCGAATTGAATCCATCCCGGCGGTCTTGGTGGTACGGCAGAAATGTCTTTTGATTGAGGTGGATCATGACTGTACACCACTCGTTCTCTGGTGTCATCAGCGGCTGCACGTTTTATCAGAATACAGCGATGCTCTCGATTGGCAGCCTGTTCATGATAGCTTTGCTCATGCACAGTTGTGCTGTCCTGCGCAGACCTTGGCAACGCAGTGCCAAAGGCAAACCTGGTTTGTGTCAAGTTGCCAAATACACGCTTTGCCTGCACAGTCAGACAATCACAAACACAAATTGTCATGTGCATCGGAATTCAAAACGAAATCAGCTCAAACGGTCACCTTGGTACGTTCCCAATCCCAAATCACATGGCAATCAAGAATTTTCAAAGACGGGATGGCATGAATGAGTTTTAGCCTGTATTCTGCTTCCTCACAACATGGATTATTTGCCAAATTTAAAACTTCCAACGACTCCAGGCAAGCCAAAGTTTTCTGAACTTTCTCAACATCACGGATGCAGTTGCAAGACAGATCCAACTCCTTCAGTGACCGCAGAGACGACAAGGCTCCCTTCACCGAGCAGATCCGGTTGTGATGCGCATGAAGAGCTTGTAGACGAAAGTTGTGCTCCAGGTTCTCAAGCGTCACGAGATTATTGTGATTAATCCACAAAGACCGCAGATTTGGGAAAGCGTGAAATCCCGCGAGATGCTGCAGCCCGTTTCGCCCCAGAATCAGCTCTGTGCACTCTGCGTAGAAGATACAACGTACAACACTCTGCAGATCGCTTTTTCGGAATCATGCAAAAAATGACGCAATGGAATGACAGCCGAACGTAAAAGCAATCAACCTCTGGCGTGCTTGGAATTCGCATGCTGTCCTAGCGTCGTCCAAGGATCAACGAGGACGGGCATTGTCCAATTAGTTCTTTGCAGTGAGCATCATCAGTAACGTGCATTACCCGCAGACGAAATCACATCTGGCAGGCAGCGCCAGAGGTGAGCCTGGGACACCTAACGTCCCGCAATAGCAAGTGCGCATTGAATCAGTCTCGTACGGGAACATCAGATCATTCTGGCTAATATGCTGGCTCGCGGACACACTGCAATCTTTCTACAGCGCGCTGTTGCGTTCACGCCGAGGTGATGTGTTTCCCGATGTGTCGAGACTGCGCGACACGTGCTACCACGCAGTACTAGTACTACCAAGCAGTGTCCCAAAGAAGCACGCGTGCAGGCTCTGCAGGGTCACAGACACAGGAGATCTCGAAGAGGCGCGTGACCTTGCACGGTCAAGCAAATGTTGCGGCCAAAATACCGGTATGGCCATATCGATATCGGGACGGACATACATCGGTCGCGGCCGCGCGCGGACATGTGGTCCACACACTCGACGGAACGCGGGACATGTCCGGACACAGCGCCAGCCGGGATGCCCATGCCATCACGACTGCGTGGCCAGACAAGTTGTGCGGGCGGTTCCGCGGGATGAAGACGCAGCGACAGTGCTAGCACCGTTGCCATGTTGCGGTCCAAGAGGGGCAGCAGTCTGCATCGCGTGTGTACTGGGCGTGAGGGGCAGTGTTTTACACGGACGTCAAAGCAGCAGCCCAGAAGCGAGGGCTTCAAGGGCAGCATGGCGCATGTATATTGGCACATGTCTGTCTCCTTCTTTTTGGCGGGCGTTCACCAGCGTTGGTGACCCAGCCCACGCGGCAGCGCCTGAAGCCACATCCAACAAGCAGGAAGCAACCCTCCGCAACAGTGATGAAGAGGTTTCTTCGTTGATGGTCGATTCGGAACTCATCCCTGCAAGGCTACTGCTTCTCTGTGTAGCGTTTCCAACAGCAGTGAAGGTCGCTTGACGTGTCACACAAGCGCACTACGAACAGCTCTGGCATGACATGAAGGAATGGCCACGCAGAATTCCCTCTGTATCCAGAGACAGCGACTTTCTGACCGCTGCCGCCTCACCCATGGCGGGACCAGGTAATGGGCAGCATGGCCACCAAGCACGATATCAGTATGTGGACTACCAGAGCGCATTGGCATGGCACAAACTACCATGTGCGAAGTCCGTCCAGCAGCGCTATAGAGGACGATTAATCAGAGAACATGGCAGCCAAACGGACCAATATCTCATCGAAAGTCTTATTGCTGAACATGTTGTCCGGGGCACTATGGACTGTGCGTGCGGTGGAAGTAGCCCCGCTGCTCTCCATGCACTCTTGGCAATGGCACGATCTTACTTGGTGCTACCCAGTTCTATCATCACTCCAGTGGAAGCAGACATGGACACTGTGGGTATGCAAATCAGTGTGATGCTGGACCACGTAGTGATTACCGGGCTGCGTTCAGGATTGCGCAGTCATGCACACACTCGATGCAGATTTTGGGGACGCAGCACCAGATAAAACGCAGCACAACATAGTTTGGCCAGTTTCACAAGGGCGTGACGGCGATGCAGGTGCTTCTGTAAAAATCGATTCAGAGGCGGTGGTGCAACATGACGCACATGTCTTGAGCAGGTTGCAAAATCGCTCTGTAGACCAGGTGTCTCAGTCAAAACTCATAAGGACTTTGCGTATCATACAATGTAGCAAAACACATTGGCGCTGTGGTGACGTTCAGACGCACTGCAGGGCGCGCACACACAGGAGACAGCATTGCTGTGGCTCAGCCGCCAACAGATCATTGGGATGTGGCTCTGTGTTCAGCAGCAAGCCAAGGCTTTGATGCAACTCACTGATATATGCACTGAGGAACAAGGACATAGAAGGCAAGCTCGAAATGCTGTTAATTGGCTTGGGAGTGAGGTCCTCACCGGAAACGACTATCCATGCAGTGGCAGTTGCGAAAGTGTTATTGGTGCATAGATTAAAAATGTGCTGCAGCTGACCAAGGCTGTGGACACAGCGAATGCTCTAGAGAAGGACCTGGCAAGTTGCCACTTTAGAAATTGTAGGCTGAGCTCAGATCTGGATGCAGCCCTGGTTCAGGCACAGGTGATGGAAATGGTAAACGTTCAGTTGGAGCGACATTTAGCTGCATCCAAGCTGGCGCAGAGACAGCATCCTGCTTTTAAATTGCTGCAAACGGAGTTAGAGTATCGCAAGGCTGTTGAGGCTGCACTACATGCTACTCTTGCAGAGCTCGACACGCTGCAGCAAGTGGCATTTACTGTACACGTGCCAAACCCAGGATGCCTGGAATGTGGTAAAGGAGGAGGTGGGAGGCTCACGAGCGTTAATGCAGGCACCCCAGACCAAGGACCAACACAGGATACTCACAAGAT
>JALKAD010000165.1:416451-430139 GCA_024500015.1 Ulva compressa
TGTTCCTTGCATCTTGCCACCACCTGCCACGGATTGCATAACATTTCCCTGACAATTTACTGGCAGTCATGTGTTACACTGTGATAGATCAAGGCCTCAGCAGCGCCGAAAGAAGAAAGCAGGGAACACATTAGACAAACAAGCAGCATGGTCACCGTCCATGCTCAAGGCGGCGCACACAAACACACACAACGCACGAAGTGAGCACAGCATCACGCAGTCTATGTACATGCCATGCACAGGCAAGAAGTGTCAGGGACCGCGGCGCCCAGCCGGCGCCGAGCCGAGTACAGCAGCCCAGATGGACACGGGAACGACACGATGTCGCGCAGGTCCGCGGCCACGCACTGCGGCCGTGGCCCCTAGCCTCCAGGCCACCTGGTGCCGAAGGTACTGCCACCGGGACGGGGCGAGAAGTGGTGGAGGCGTGGCGGCGGGGGGGGAGGGGGGTGGGCAGGCTGCAATGTGTGCCAGGGGATGAGGGGGACAAGCCGTGTGTGGCGGCCTATGCACGATGGCACGTCAGCGCTGGCAGGCCGTCAGTGGGGACAGCCAGGCCCGACAGAAGCGCCCGCCGGAGCAGCCTGGCGCGGAGGCCTCGGGGTGTGGCTGCGCGCACATGTCCCGCCGGCGGCGGCACGAGGTCGTGGACAGATTGCATGGCATAAACCATGAAAGTGTGCTTGGAGACCGCGCCGTGCCCTGCCGCCACCTCCGCAATCGTATGTAGGAACAATATGCCTCCGGTCCAACCGAGTCATGTGCCAGGAATGTGTAGTGCATAAATATGATACAATGCAAGTCAGAGTTCACACTGACTTGGAATTATGGCCAGGTTTTGTGTTGGACTGTCGGTCTCCATGCTGTGCACATGTTGGACCAGAGCTCCTGCAGTTTCCGCGCGCGTACGCATGCGTGGCCACACGTGCCGTACAGCTGGTATACAGCGTCCGCGCAAGATGTAGAACGTAGTGGTTCTAACCATACTAGCTATGTGCGCCGTAATTTCATTCCCGGATGCCGAATTTGGTTTACAATTCCTTTCATCAACTGATGGTGCCTGCGCCTGGGGATTGGCGTTCGGCATCGCTATTGCATTAGAATTGCACTCCTGACGCGCACACTGCATTGCGGTCCTGCAGTTGCCGTGTCTTGCAGTAACGTTACCATGCCATCCGTTTGAGTCTGATTGAAGTGGCGTATAATGCTGTAATGAAGCAGAAGCGCGCACGTACGCACGATGCGGACTTGCCGGCTTCCGAGGTGGAACGACGGCGTGTACAGCGCGAGAGACAGAAAGTCGCGTATGCCATGCGTGCACAAGGCAGCGCGTACGTCAAGGCTGCGATCACTCAGAAGGCGCCGGCGGCGAAGGCCAAAAACAAAGATACCCAAGGAAGCAAGGCCCGGGTGTTGTCGTCTCCGCCCTTTCAGGCACGGATGCAGTGCGTGCTAGCAACGTGATGCATGCTGCCTGCGCAGCAACGCGAGATGTATAGCCTCCGCAGTGGCGGGTGTCTTTATGCACTCTCCACACCATTCGTGCAGGTTGCGATCATTGCCATATTCTGGAATCAGCGACCTTTGGAGAAGAAATTAGTCCTGCACAAATGTGAAGAAGTTTCAAGCATTTTACAAAGAGAAAGTATTACTTGCCATGTCGACTGCAGCGGCAAGTTCACGCCCGGACAACGCATGCGCCACTGGTGCGATCCATTGAAATGCACCTTGGCATGCCAGCAATTGTCAAAGCAGCCAACCCGGAATCTGGTGTGCATCACGAATGCATGCTTTGTGCTTGCCATTTTACGTCCAGATGGGACCGATGGCAGGGGTGCCCTGGCAGGGAAGAGAAAGGCGTCAGAGTGCGGATTGAGCTAGGACCCAGAGATGCAGAGCAAAATACTTGCATTGTCGCTCGGAGCCAAGCCATTCCTGGACAGGTTGCTCATAAACGTACAAGTGAAATTGGCACAGAGACTTGTGACTCGGTCCGAGAGATGCTGAAGATGCCAGATAGTGCTGTTCCTGAGGGCAGCATCAAGAAATACGAGGCCAGAAAACAAATACCAGTCGAAAAGCATGAACCGCCCAACACGTGCGAATCGATCTTCTGTCAGTCATCTCTGTAGCCGCATAATTCCGCGTTTTCACGGCTTGCTGACGCGGGCATTGTCTGCCTGCATATGGTCCTGCCACAGCGAGGTCTGGTCTTATGGGACAGCCCGCAGGCGGCCTCACCGTCTCATTACATGTGAATATATCTGAATTTGGCATAGTACGACATGTGTCATGCTCATACGGCGACTTGTGTACAGGCAAAGGCGAAATCATCCCCCAAAAGCAACCAATGGCGAAAAACCTGTGATCGGCGGTGACGATCTTGAGGATGATTTCGATGTCATTCAATGAAAACTTTTTCTCACAGCTGTGTGCCAAGCTTTGATCAATCTGTGCTGCTTGCATCATGTTTCCTTGCCGTCGTGCAGCTACCTGCCGTGTACTTTCAAGATGAATACAGCTGTGTGTCCAGCGTGAATCTGGTTTCAGCCCTATCCTGCATGTCGAAATGTTTTTCAAGACTGTAATCTGCAAGCGCTCTCGTGACCGTGTGTGTGTTAAATGGCATCATCGGCTGCGTCATGTTGATGCGCATGCGCGCGCAGGCCATGACATGTACCGCATGCGTGTGTGCTCAGTGGTGGTAGCTTGACACCGCGGTGGCTGCCTGGTTTTCTATGGACAGGTGCTGCCTTTATAAGTACTCTGCACCCGCTGTCACCATGTGAAATAAGTATGCCACGCCGACCTCGTTCTAGACCTTGTTGGCAGCCATTCAATGGCGCTGCCTCGGTCACTGCTCAAGTCGGACGTCTGAGATATGTATGGATGTTTCAGCTGCATGTTGTCCGTTTAGTTTGTATCTAAACGAGTGATCAATGCCAGCTTTGGGGCACGTACACGTCGGTGACATTGCGTGCGTGTTGTTATCACAGTTTTCTGAGGGCTCAGCTCTTAACAAGTCTGGACGGGAGTGGATGACCTTGCGATGATGTGCATGCCGCTCAAAGAGGTGTCCCAGCTCTGCATGTTCTGTTTCAACACTGTCCTCTCAGCGCTACATCGAAGGAAAGCAGCACCAGCATGCAAGGCTTTGGTTGCATAGTAATCAGGGATGGAAAGCTGCCGACAAAACAGCTATGACGTTCATCGCAGTCCGCCAGCAAAATGTCTACATGCTATTCCAGTCAACAACGCTTGCAAATCCTACAAAATGTATGAGTATGCAGGTATACATGAGAGGAGATACACCAAGTCTGACCATGATCTTTGCCCCGACCAGGCGATCAGATGTGAAATTTGACATCCAAGAACACGTATACACTTTCAAAGCTCTTGGAAAGGTCACGGCCCGCGAAGCCAGAAGAGATGTCAAGGCCCCTGCAAAGGTTTTGCCTGCAGGCATGACCTGCCTATGTCACATGGCGAACTGTCGGCGGTGCGTTTATGATCAGTACCACAGCAAATATGCTCCAGAAGACCAGGGGCAATGACACACTGTGCTTCAAGGTCACCACAGCGATGCAGGGAGGCCCCACTAGAGCCTCCCAATGCTCAAGCCGGGATTGGTCGCCATTACATCACTGGCCTCCTTGCTCAGAATCACTGTCCGAATCCACGCAGGTCCAGCACTCACGCGATGTTCTTGGGAAAAGGACAATGTGCCCTAGCAAGACAATCTGGTGACCAATTGACATTGGGCAAGGCAAAGTTATGACCACTCAGCAAGTTATGACTAAGCAGCACTAGAAATACTGAGTTGTGAACCATTGGTAAACCCTCAATGAATGTCACATGAATGCCCGTATTTGAGGGAATCAATGAAAAAATTACAGCAGTATGTCAAATGAACGTAACTTCGGACTCAGCTGCAGCGTCTGGATCTTGTCTCAACTTACACATTATTCAGGCTCCAAGATCACTGCCAGCCCTGGTTACCGTATACCCGCTAAATATTGTACAGCAATACCTTAGACCCGTATAATGCTGGGGCTCACCAATGTTGTGAAAGAAAGCCAGTCTGCGCTGGTTAATTCTCTGATCAGAAAAGAAACAAGGCTGCACTCGCGCCACGCATTCATATACAGCAAAGAGGATTTCCACAAAGCACATGACAATGCTTGTTTGGGTCGGACTAGGCATCTCGTTGCATTAAAGCACAAGTCAAGCTCTGGGAAATACACACAAATCCCATTTCAATTTGCAGATCAGCACGCCGGTTTGTGCGTTGTACACCATGGTTCACAATCCTGCACTAGTGAATGCTGCGGTGGTGTTCTATTATTGGCTGCTGCAGTGCTGGTGTGAGTGACGCAAGGAAAGGTACACCCCAGGGTGGGACAAATTCTGAGGCGTTGTGGACAACACATCATGTGTTGTCCACATCACACATGATATGATGTGTGTGTCATTGCTAGCACAGATGTGCCAACACAGTTCAAACTTGGACGTTTTGAGTACATGCCAAAAAATTCATGTGTTCCTGGTATAGCCAGATGAGTCCAGTGTGCATTTTTTGCCCTCCTGCATGGCATCCTGGTCACAGCCACAAGCACAAGTTCATTCTCCGAACCTCAAGACTTTCCTTATAGCAGTGTGTGGTGACATGAATGATGTGTGCCCAGGCCCGTTTATCGGCACTCGCGGTGTCGAAACATGACGTAAAAGCTGAGAAACTGTGGAATACGATATTGTGGAAATTCGCCACATCCAGCTGTGTTGGCCGCAGTAAGCTCACCCCAATGCAATGTGCCCCTCATGCATTCCACATGTGTCGTCCGACGAGTAGGATCTGTTCTTCCTGATGACCTGGAACACACTCTCAGATGATATGGCATGGTATGAAACACTGAGATGTGCTGGCCATGGTTGTGTGAAATGTCACCAGACCATCAGGTTTATGGGAGGGCCCAGTGCCGGCCGTCTTCTTGCAGAGGCGGAATTTCTAGTATATGCTGCTATGAACGGTAGGTCATGTCAAGGACTTATGACTGCGCAGGCACTGTCATCGCATGAGGGCGGATCACCTATTGCCACTTTGGCAGATTCGTCGCATGGTGCAAGGTGCGGACTGCTACGTCCCATCGCGACGTATCGTCGCGCATACTGTGGATTGCTTATGCCAATGCTACTCATCGACGGCAAAGCTCACGAGCCTGGCAAGATCTCGAGTGACCCATACGTTTCAGCGTGCATGGGTGGATTTGGCGTGTGGAACATGTTCGAACAGCAAACAACAGCTACCCCTACACTTGTACGGTACATACCAGATGACATTTAAATAACAAGCACCGTGTTGCAATATGTGCGGCCTCAGTTCTTAAGGCCTGGCCAGCAGCATGGAACCTGGCTACACGCAAAATAAAAAAAAGCAACCATTCTCCACCCAACCCACTAGCTCAAAGCCAGACCCGCAAAGTGATACGGCCTATTCCTTTTACTCGAACCCTGATATTGGTTAAGCTCGGTTCAATGCAGCATAGGTGAATCTGTCCAGAATTTTCGGGAGATGGGTATGGACGCATGCATGCATTCGCGCTTTGCCCCTTTCGCGAAATTTCGGAATCACTTGCTTCCAGTGCAGAAGAGCGGGGCCGTAGCCTCACTGGAAAAACAGTTGCCCGATCTAAACGTCAGTAGATTCCAAGTGCAGGTGTCTGCCCCGTTGACATCGATGGCGAGGCGCAGGGCCTCCACACAGAGGCACTCGCTTAGAGTTGCACGGCATGTTTTGTGCAAGGGCTCCCGTGGACTATTGTGATACATGACATGCACTGCGCCATACCGTAGGAAGCATGAGATTGCATTCTTTGCGGCCAGTGCCTGCCCCAGGGCTGTCACTTGTCTGCGAGACTAGGCGGAACAGGTGAGATCGCCGGCGGAATGAACCGCGTAAAGCTACCAATTGTCCCACCTCAAAGCTGGCAGTGTTTTCGGACCATGATAACTGCATGTGTCTGGAACTACTGGCCCAGTTCGGCAAGCCAAGCACGGCGGTGGTGTGTGCAGGTCAGCCCTCAATGAACCAGATCACTTCCGGCTATTGATGGATCCAGCATCTCACACATTTGTGACTGGCGTGAGGTCGACACAAACGGTTCCCGGCGCTCGATCGGTGGTGTGGACCTCAACACCTGCCTGCGCGAACTACGACACATGTCGGCATACACTGGTCGGCCTCGCTTGAACGTTGCCGTGTACGCAAGTCACGTTGAATAAATGACCTCTGTATGTAGAGGGCTGCTGCTGTGTCCACGTCACCAGCTGCGAACGTCACTTGCCAAGACAACAGAAACTCTACCGTCGTGTCCGTCAGGTCATCACCGGGCAAAAACATGCTCATGGCCCTTACTGGAGTTTTCAGCTACCTTGATCTGCAAGTCATATCTGCCTCGATCAAGACCAGCGACACCGGGGAAGTTGTGGACGAGTTCATTGTCCAGACCAATGATGGTGGAAAGGTACCTGCAGCCGATCATCGCTACTGTGCAGCCACGTTTATGTTTGGTTTTATCGCTGTAGTATCTGAAGTCATGTCCAACCACCCGCTCGTGCAGGTTCCCGGGAGCGTCCAAGAGCGGTTGATTCGCGAAATAGAAAATATAATATCTTCGACGTCACAGTCCAATATACCTGCAATATATGGGATGGCTGCAGCTGCAGAGGTCAAGCGATTGAGGCCGATGTCGTCCGAAATCGCAGAGGTGCGTTCAATGTAGACAATGCCGTGGTGGTTGGAGCCCGACGGTGTCCGCGCGGTCTTTCGCCACAAACCGCGATTCTTTCCTTGCTGATTGCTCCGTCACAAGGGACATTGCTGGGTGCATGAGCATGCCTGTATGTGCATTGACCCTGTGCATGGCGACCTGTGCGCCCATGGGACCATCACCTCAATGTACACGCAATGCATTATCGCTTTGTTACAATCCAGGGTGACGCTGAGCAATTGGAGCTGGCTGCGGCGGAAATGGCACAGTCCGCTGCGACTCTGGTGCAGCTGGAGCGCGAGCTCGTGTCTTTGCCATCGGATACTGACAATGATTTGCGACAAGAGCGACTACAGGCTCGCATGGAAGCAGCTGCTTTGCTAGAGCGAAAAATGGCAGCCATGGAGGCAGCACTGGCGGCACGCAGGTCACTGGGCGAGATTGTATCGCCACAGCCCAAAGAGGAGGTCCGCACGGTGGAGGAGACACCAGCCGTGGTGATGCCTGACAAGCCTCCAACACATTTGAGCACTGGCCCTGCTGCTGGCGATGGGCACGAGCTCATCCTTCAGGTGTGCTGCCAGAATGAAATCCACCTGCCCTGTCCCACGGCTTCCCAGGTTTGGTGGTGTTGCCAAGATGTATTCATGGTGCTAGTCAAGTCATACCTCGGCCGAGATCGGGTCATCTGCAGGGTTTCAACT
Organism: Ulva compressa; assembly: GCA_024500015.1. Taxonomy (NCBI): domain Eukaryota; kingdom Viridiplantae; phylum Chlorophyta; class Ulvophyceae; order Ulvales; family Ulvaceae; genus Ulva; species Ulva compressa. The sequence goes on from JALKAD010000165.1 coordinate 423,923, forward strand.
GGGAGAGCTGCAAGTCAGACTGGTACAAGGTGCTCAAGGGGCAAATCGACCAGATTGCAGGTGCGGGGTTCACGTCAGTGTGGTTCCCTCCGCCGTCTGACTCAGTGTCACCACAGGGATACCTCCCCAGAGATTTATATCTCCTGGACTCAGCCTACGGCAGCGAGGCACAGCTGCGCGAGTGCATTCAAGCATTTCAGTCGAAGGACATCAAAGTTTGCGCAGACATCGTCATCAACCACCGTTGTGCTCACAAGCAGGTGTGCCATATCTGTGTCGACGTACGATTGTTGCTAGGCAAACGGTCATGGCAGCATCCAATGTGGGCTCACAACGCGGTATTCTGTATTAAAGGCAAGGATCCAAACGCTATCGGCTTGCTTTTTTCATATATGGAAATTTATGTACAGCAACCTATAGGGGTGCATCGTCGCAGGCATATCTGCTGATCAACGCTTCTGTTTTAGGACAGTGCCCGTCATTCTCACAACATGGAAATGCGTTATGTGCCAGGCTACTGTGGTGCAGCGCTGCCCATCTTCCAATGTTTGACGCTTGTGCAGGACGCACAGGGGCGCTGGAATCAGTTTGGCGGCAGGCTTGCATGGGATGAAACGTTGGTGTGTTGCAACAACGCAGAGTTTGGAGGGCGTGGGCATCACAAAACAGGCGAGGATTACACTGCCGCTCCGAATATTGACCACACCAATGAGAAGGTCCAGGAAGATGTGATTGGCTGGCTGAACCACCTCCGCAAAGTAGGATTTGCTGGATGGCGATTTGATTTTGTGAAGGGATACCATGGACGATTTGCCAAGATGTATGTTGATGCAACAGTTCCGGAACTGGCATTTGGAGAATTCTGGTATGATGTTGGTGTTGGTGCATGTTTGTGCGCCATGCTTGGCATATTGAAGTGATTTGCCCGGGGCCGCATAGTGTGACGCTGCATGCCGAATTGTAGATTCCACTTCTGTATTTCTGCTGTACAGGGACACCTGCTCTTACACAGATTGTGTGCTGAATTACAATCAAGATTCACATCGGCAGCGAACCGTGGACTGGATCGATGGTACTGGTGGCACTTGTGCCGCTTTTGATTTCACCACCAAAGGCATTCTGCAGGTGTGCACTTGAGTTAAGTGCACGTGGTGTTACACGGAGATGAGTTCAGTGCACGTGGTGTATGTCCTTGCAAATGTGTTTCGGCTGCCACTTTCCTTATTCGAACAGTAATTCATGTTTTAGCTTCGCTGTTCACATGCCTGAGTGTTGCAAAAGATATACAGGAAGCATGCAGCAGGAGTGAGTATTGGCGTCTGGTTGATGCACAAGGGAGGCCTCCGGGACTGATTGGCATGTGGCCATCTCGAGCTGTCACATTCATCGAGAACCATGACACTGTACGCCCTTGATCAGTGCAGATGTTTGCAGAGGAGTTAAATGTTGAAGCCAATGCTTGCGCAGATACATGGTCCATCAGAGTCTCAAGGTTGTTAATGCATGCAGGGCTCAACACTGAATCACTGGCCCTTCCCATGGAATCACTTGCATGAGGGGTATGCATACATTCTGACACATCCTGGAACACCTTGTGTGTTCTATGATCATTTCATGCAGCAACATGGACAGCTAGGAGACACGATCAGATCGTTACTGAAGATGAGAAAAGATTGTGGGATCCATTCCCGATCGAAGGTTGTCGTTCGAAGTGCGACAGCGGACTGCTACGCTGCTACGATTGATGATAAGCTGGCCATGAAAATCGGCCATGGCGACTTCTCACCAAACAGGCATACAGACGATGCCGAGTTTCGGTGGGAGCTGTCTGCCTCTGGACCCAACTTTGCAGTCTGGCTCAATCCAAAGTATGCCAAAGATTGATGGCTCGAGTAGACAGCAGTGTACTCACTGTAATCCGCAACCACTCTGGTGGTGGGTGGTGTTGCCGCTTTGTGTGTGTGTCAGTATCATGTCACATTAATACTGCTGTCCTATGCATAATTCACAGATGACTCATATGTTGGAATCATGTATTTGATGTTGATGAATGCATCCTCACCTCCACGCAGCTCAAACAGTGCCAATGTATCCATGATCAATTCTCCAAGGCAGTCGTACTCCTTCTGAGAATAGTCGATGCCGTCGCCAAGGTTCTTATTCTGCTGTTTGTAGATGTTGAAGACTGGAAGGATTTGACGATAGTATGGCACCAGTGCTTCCCCGATAAGGTCCGCACTTAACACAAGCTTTTGCAACAGCTGCATGGTTATGCACATCACACCGTTGTCTCTGGTGTTCAGAGCCGTCTTGATTGGGATTATTAGTTGCGGAATGACAGGTAATATCTTTGACCCGCCAACCTGTGAGTGACACGTACGTTGGTACCATTGAAGCACTGCACCATGTGATCTCGGGTTCGCAAGACGAAGGTCACCTTCAGCAAATCCTCGACTCCTTTGGTTGCCAAAAATCGGAACGGCTCCTCAGTTTCGCGAATCCCATCAAAGAAGATGGGGAGGTAGTGATGATAATCCAACCGTTCGATTTCCACTTTCCAGCTGATCACATTCTTGGTGCCACGATGCTCCACAGAAATCGGCAAGTCACCTCGCTCATAGAAGCGCCTGAAAGCTGAATTCGGGGGATTGTCACGCCTTTGAGTGGAGCCTGCCTTGGGAGGCAAAGGTTTAGCTGTTTGTTTTAAATCTTTTATTGATTGGAGCACTCCATCACCCTTTCGCAAGTAAGCCTTTGGGTCTGGAAACTCCGGCCGCGGTCTGCAGTATAGCAGGCTAGCAACTGAATATTCACCAACTCAATGCCGCTAGATGAATGCTGAATGTACATGGATGCAAGCCGGATTTACCGTGCCTACTCTTGAGCGATGCAGTTCAGGGACCAGAGTCATAGGCAGCAAGAACCAGAAACAGCAACACAGCAGCTTTGTTCAGTAATAGCATATACCGCAGACTTACCTTACGAGTACAAGGCTCTTCACGTTTGATATCCAAAAAGCATGAAAGACGCACACACCTGAATTCGCATGTCGCTCGGGACCATCTTGGCATTTCTGTATCCTTGCTAATTTCTTTATGGGCTCCAGCCTTGACAAGGGAAGGAACAGTCTGATCAAAACACTGAAGCAGACAACCCATGATAAGCTGAGTGTTGCGCAGAAGTCACGCACATAGTAGCGGACAACAGCAAGTCAGTGAGTCGTGCGTCGCACCGACCCAGGAGCTTTAAACGGATTGGCGTGATCTCGAACACCAAATATTTTCTCTTTCCTATACTGCTTTGTGAGGAGCTGTCCAGCTACGTCGGATGTGATCGCCATCTGCGTCAGTGCCTGCGCACAGGATCTCCTTGCCAGCCTTGCATAGTCTGTTGGCCAAGAAAATTCAAATTGTGATTGTAACGTTGTAATCAGGACATACACGAACGTCCACACAGTAACCTGGTTGCTACTGAACGTGCGGTTCGATTCAAATGGGTTCGATTGCGGAGCTGCAGAACCTCAGTCAGAGAAAGATGGACTCGGGATGATACCAGCTATACTCAGGTATCGACGACCGTTGCCCGCTATCGAGATTTGAGCAAGAAGTCAGCTCGGCCTATGCAGAGGACCACCCAACGACTACCGTTGACAAGGACATACGCCTGCTGTACAGATTTCCCTTGTTGCAATTGTAGCATTTATTTTGCTCAGCTGGCATACATGTCTGCGCTGATACAGCCTGGTTCTGCCGCTTCTGTTGTGTCGCTATAGGTCCGCCGCTCGCCACAATGGTGCTCACATGCATGCATGATGTGGTGGAATTTCAGTGCACTGCAACACAATACGGCTGGTCAGTGAATGCAGAGTAGAATCTGATCCAAACGATGGTCCGAAGAGCATGTTCCCGAAGGCTGCATGCATACTGTCTTAAATTTAGTGCTGCATGTGTGGTCCACAGAATGCACTGCACTGTTTCAACATTACAAAACAATATCACATGTTTCCATGTCATGTCCACGTCATGGAGGTGTTTCAGGAATGTTACTACTGTTGTTCTGCCTGCGCCCGTCGAGCAGCCTCAGCAGCAGCATTGTCTGACTCAATCTCTTTCACAACAGCGTCAATATCGCTTTGGCTCATCTCCTTGAGATGTGCCTTGCCTTCCACCTTTGTCATTACCATGACCTCGATTGTTTGACCACTAGCCTCGACCATCTCCATTAGCGATTTTACGCACAACTTCACAGCATCATGGCCTACTGGAGATTCGTCCCCATAGTTTTTTTCCAGAAACTCTCGAACCTGCAAGCAATGTCAAACCAGGCTTACAGTAGCAGACGTAACATGCACAATTAGCAGCCCTGGGCACGGCAATGATGATGCAACATGTTCCCAACAGGTATGATGGCATCAGAATTTGCTTTGGTGCGAACTCACGCACCGTCTTTGAGTTTCGGCCAATAGCATTTGCTTTCCAGGCCGAATAAATTCCAGATGGATCCGTTTGGTACAACTGAGGCTTGCCATGAGAGTCAAAACCAACGACCAACGTTGATATGCCGAAAGGGCGCTCGCCCCGCTTTTGGGTGTACAGCTGCTGCACTTGAGCAATATACTTCGTAATGTACTCCACAGCAACTGGCTCGTCGAATGTGAGCCTGAAACTCTGAGCCTCTACCCTAGCTTTGTCAATGAGCACTCGGGCGTCTGCAGTCAGGCCCGAAAATGCCAGGCAGATGTTGTCATCAACATGCACAATTTTGCGCACCGTCCGTGACTCTTGCAATTTCGCAGCGGATTTCTTTTCAGCCCCTGTACGCTCACCAAAGTAAGTTCAAAAACTAGAGACCACTTCCTACCGCGAATGTGGATCACTTCACATGGTCACCGGCATTGAGACATACCCAGCACGATGCAGTCCGAGCCTCTGACACCCACAGCCAGGGTTCCTCTGCCAACTGCTTCAAGCGCATACTCCACTTGAAACCTACATAATGCGGCCGGTACATCAGGATTGGCAACATAGAGGCAGTGCACGGACAACGGCAGAACGCACAAGTGACCGTCTGGAGAGAAGATAGTGATCGCGCTGTCATAGCGTGCCATGGCTGCTTCGAAGATGCCTTTCAGTTGGACTGCGCCAAGTTCCGACTGATTCGACGAACGCTCAGCGCGTGCGGGTGGTCAAACGTCGACAGATGAAGTTGGACACTACAGAGCAGTAGCCAGTCCTCGGAGGTCTTCAAAGACTCCAGAGCTGATTCATGCACATGTTTCTACTTCCGACTTAGCATGTGTTGTTGGTCATGGCCCGCTAGTATAGCGTGTACACGCTGGTTGGCCTCGCATGCATTCAGGGGCATGGGGCAATTAGCGCCTGCAGCAATTCGCGCCTATCACCCAGCTGGCCAGCAAGTGCAACAGGCCATGGAAAGTTTCCTGCCAACACCTTGCCTTCAGCCAGTTGAAAATTGTTCTCACGAGTTCTGGTTGCCTGATGCGCCACGCTTTCTGCACGACGCCAGAGCCCGGATAGCAGGGAGCAATGCCCGATCACTACGCGTTTACATGATTGCTGCGTCATGAACACATCTCGTCATGTAATCGACGCTGTTCCATGCTATTTCGGTGCGTGTAGTAACAAGTTTGCACACCTAGCGACAACAGTACCTGGTTCACGATTGTGGGCTCCAAACACACAGCCCAAGGTCGCGACCGGTCAACAAGACGAACATACGGCATACATACGTGAATTCTGTGTATTCATGAAATCTATCTTTTCCGCAACATGGTGCTGCTGTTCAGCCTTGCCACATCAACAGTGCTGGAGGTTCCACCACTCCCGTTGGAAACGTGCATGCCCACATTCACAGGTATGGTAAGAAGGGAAGAATATCACGATTGCCACATCAAGCAGCATTTGGAAGCCTGCTCGTGCTTGTGGGCAAACCATGATCATGAGTTTCCTTTACATTCGCCCTGACAGTCGGTTCTTGGGTTAGTGATGGAAACAGATGCAAACGTTCTGCAACTTCATATGCCAATTTTCTGTCAATCCCTCGCCATGCGTCATTCTAACCAATTGTAATACACATAAAAGCTACCGGATTGTTACAGGCCACTTGCACAGTTTGCAGGCCCAAATACTGTCATCAATACATGGGGGATTGTAAGTCGGCGAAGTGAATTTGGCAGAGACGTTCGGGTTCATCCAAT
>JALKAD010000165.1:430584-440884 GCA_024500015.1 Ulva compressa
TGTTTGGCTGCGCATTTGGGTCTGATGGATGTCCACGAGCAGACAATGGCTTGGATTCTGCACAAACATGAATTTCAAGTTGAGATGATACAAAGATGCATGGGCTGGCCCAGATTGATACTCACGTGTAGTGCTGTGTTGTGAATTGCTGGCCGGATGCCCACGCGCGGACAAGGGGGCCATGTTTGGTCCGGACCGCTTCGGTAGCGTCCTCTTCAAGTCCAGGATATCTTGCCTCAGCTTTTCCAACTGCTTGTGGGCCTCCTGCCTTTGTTGATCAGACCGGGCAAGCTGCTGCTTTGCCAATTTAGTCTGGCCCTCGGAAATGCGGCAGCGCTCTTGTAGGCGCCTCACCTCTGATTTCTGAAAGCAAAACGGACCTCAAATGCACACATTCTCTCACTACGTCCAACCAAGCTGAGGAAGAAGATACACACATATTCTGCAATCTGCAGGTACAACTGTGCTCGGTCAGCATCAAATTCCCTGACAAGTTCTTGCATACTTTCGAGTGTTGCTGTACCTACAAAGACTCTGTTCGGTTACAGAACTGATTTATCATGAGCTACATGCTTGACAGTCCCAAATTTAGAGTTTGCGCACTCTTATGTGTAGTCTCCAGGAGCCTCGCGTTGTCAGCAAGCAGCTCTTCCATGTCTTGTAAAGTAAAACCTACAGACAGCTTCACAGGTGATCATATGAGCACGTGAGTGATGCTTCAACACAGGGGTATCCACAAACCTGATCGGTCGATGTATGCAGCATAGTGGCCTGTGGGCACAATCTCATGTTGCTTCACTTCCCTCAGCTGATAGAACCTTACGAAACTTGCATCGATTCCCAAGCCGGTGACAACTCTCTGGCTGATTACATCTGACGGAGGAACACCTATCATGGAAGCTTGCTGCCACTGATGCTCATTCAGCACAAACGCAGGACTGAGAAGATCCACAGTTACAGTGGCATTCCCTGCAGGATCTCGCAGCCGAGCAGGGACATTCTCCGAAGCATCAGAACTTGGAATCGACGTTGCGACATAAGCATGCCGCTGTGCGGGGGCGGTGTCAGGCGCTGCCCCGCTATCCTGCATGATCCGTCCCCTGCCCTGCAGCGGACTCTCTATGGCAACCATTGGGCTAGTTGGATCCTGACGTAATAAGTCGCCGCTGCGTTCTCCGGGTATACCGCCCAACGCTGATGGAGAGTGTCCCCGCTCATCAATGGAGCGGGGCCGATCCGGCTGATGCCACGCGCCAGGCAGTAGACCCGCATCCGAATACATAGATCCATCTGCAGGACTCCTGGCTACGTATAACGGGGAAGGGACGTCCGATTGATGTTCGTATAGCTTGTTTGCGGGAACAGCCAAATCAATGTCATCGAGTTGCGAAGACGTCACGCTGGACTCGGACATTGTTCCCATATCAACCTTAAAACACTTCGTGTACACTGCGACTGCGGTGTGCTATCTATCGACCTGGATCGCCTGCTGCAGGAATGAGTAACAGCAGGTGATAGAACGTGCCGATGCATTGGCTAGGCATGATCATGTAACCATTCCTTCTATGCTTTCATGCTTCTCGTGGGTTGTAAGTATTTAGGGACGACGGCCGTAGCCGGCCCAGCGGGTGGTTGCACCTGCATGCATCGGATGAGAACGAATGACAATGCATTGGATGCAGTTTAAGCGGCCCGCCACCCAGACGGGCGCACACCGCAGTGCATCTTGCCGCCATGAAGAACAAACAATACAACAATAGAGCGTGTGACGTGACACGTGAAGACGCAGCCGGCATGTGTGCGGCCGAGGCGACGATTATAGTAGACCCGTCGCGTCGGCAAGCAGCGACGATGCGCCGACCAGCTCGATCCGGAATTCGAAAGGGCCGAGGGCGCCCGGGCGGTAGTCAGTGGCAAGAGACAGGGTGATGTGGCATTCAGAATCGATTGTGTGTGTACATATGAGAACATGACCCACAGCCACGTTTTTGCGCACTCGAGCACCGGACACCAAGCGTAGAAACTGATCAACAAGCTGGATTTTCCATGTTGCCAATGGAACGTTGCCATGCGCGCGTCCTTCCAGCTGGTTGACAGCCAGTGAAGACACGCATCAACCCGATGTTTGCATGCGCAGTTCTCAGAAAGACCTACGATTCCTTATGTGCAAGTTCAAGCTTGGCGTTACTGCGGAAGCTGTCCGACCAGGTTTGACCCGCTGATGTGCATGACTGCGTTCGTCGTTACATTCAGCTCTTCCGTCGCCCTCGCGTACGCGTGGCCACGATGGCCTTTTGGGGTTTGGCTGGCTTGGGCAAACGTTTCGTACCTGGGCTTGTCGCGCTGCGGCCGCATGCGGCTACACGTCCCCGGCCGACATTTATACAGGATACCGAAACATCATGTGCATACTTGTGCATGCGCCGGGTTTAAAAGTATATAATAATGGCTTTCCCACCCCCGCCGCGCGCGGGCCCGGTAGCTGCCCAGAACTGCCCAGGAACTCTCTACTCCAACTGCTTTGTCCAATCAAATGAGCTCCACTGCCGAATGAATGCAGCCCTTTGAGACTGAACAGTCTCAGAATCATGCCGCTGCGCTCTACGGTACATCTCAACCTCTTTGCCACCCGTCAACGAGACTAGAATAGACCTGCCAAATCCTCTTTGCCACTGTTGTTCATTGTCTATGACATGCACTGTTCCACGTTTGTATCCATATTGAACATGGAAATATGAGAATTTTGCAGGCACGCAACGGCGCAAGCCCTTTTCACTTGTGTCGATGACACTTTTGGCATGGTGCTGGCTCCACTCTGACTCAGACTCGCTGATCTCCTTGCGAAACATCATCGGCGCGGACGCAAACGCGTCGGAGTTCACGGGAACGCAGTCAACGCATGCGTGTGTCCTGGGCTCTTTCACTTTCAGAGCAGTCTCGAAAAATATGCAAGACAATCCCTGCACGATCTACGCCGAATTAACAATCAAGTGCACGCATAGATATTTGCAACGGTGCAGTGGCATGCTCAGCTCATCAAATAGCTGGGGGCGCCCACCTTTTCAGCAAACATCTGAATTAAACACTTCTGGAAGTTTTTCAACTCTTCATACGTATCGTCATCGGCCTCCCTGAATGAAACAGTATGCTCGACCGGCAGCAGGGTTACATGTCCAGGTGCCAGGCTGCTTCGCTCAGGCATGGCCATGTAAACATGCATTCCAACGCTAATGGTCAGATCGCGATTCCGTTTTGCGCCCATGAAGCATCGGCTGCATCGTCTCTCCACCAAGTCAGTACGCTGTGGAGCTTGTCCTTGAGCGCTGCCGCCTAGTCTGCTAGGGTTGCCCTTTTTCCTGCAACAGCGACATCGGAAGAAGAGCAAGTCGGGCATTACAATAAAAAAATTGCAACGCAGTCTATGTGACTAAATGGCTGTCCCCTTGAGCATCCATGTGCTGGAAAGACTGAGCCACACCTTTCAGAAAGGTGAAGTCCACCATCATGGTCATATTCATCATCAACATCCAGGTCTTGGGCACGGAACTTCCGCTTAGACACAATGTTCCGAGCCATGGCTTCGTCCATGTCATGCAGGTCCACACCAAGGCGCGCATTCTTTGCTAGTGCCGCCGTGCTGTGCATGTCATCATCTTCAAAGTACAGCTGTCGCTCTCCATCACTGAATCTTTGCAGATGCTTTGGCCCTCGCCGATTCTCAAGGCGCTGGATCGATCCTTGCTGCCTCTGCGTTTCGCCTGGGGTAGCCTGCAAGGCAGTAAAATGTGGCAATGACACAGAAATCACAGGGCAGCACAAGCGCAAGAGTTGCAAGCACAACTGCTTACAATAAGGTCAGCGTCACCTTGTCAAGCACTGCAACTGGCATTGGCTCCCCACGTAGTCTGGCACGTAGCTGTGCTGCCGCTGACATGTTGGCCCCGCCGGAGGCGATATCTTGGGAATGAGGCGTTGTGTCTGCGGTTCCCTTGCCCACTGTTTTTTCCTGAGCTGCCTCTTTCCTTCGAGACTGCGGTAGGTGTTCAGCTCCTGTGGCCTCATCACTGTCATTGGCCGCATGAGCAAAGGAATCCTGTCGCATGCTGGCACGTGGCTGATGGTGTTGTTTTCTGTGATCAGAAGATCGGGCCTGTCCAAACGCAGACGCCACATCTTGTGATGGACGTCTCATTGCGTCCCGCGCCCCAGTGAAGTCATATCGTGCTACACCTTGGCCATGCTTGGCAAGAGACATAGCATGGTCGTGGCGGCCTTGGACCTTTGGCAACTCTTCCCCTGTACAGAAACACTACTAGAGTGCCATGTGTGCAACGGACGAGGTGCAGCCATCACGACAATGCTAATGTTCTTTCAAGTGGACCCTGGCCAGCTATTCTTAACATCAATGCTTCAGATTGCAGAGTCGACACCTCGTTCTGTCGCCCTCACTGTCGCCCGCCGCTGCATGCGCCTGCGCCATTTACTGCCTCCGTCTCCTACTAGCCCACTGGACCTCCCTGAAACCTCTTGCAGTTGTTGGGCAACGGCTTTTGTGCCTGCTGGCCCCACGTCTTGCGGTGTGGACCCTGCGATTGGTTTGGCAGACACAGAGGCGGATATGCTGTGTAATAAGTTGTCCATTTTTTGTGCTTGTTGTACCTTGATATCTTCAGCTGGGGCCGCGGCCTGAAGTTTGTGGACACACATTTCGTCTGCAGATCGGGCTGGCTGACTTGCCTGTGACGGCAACTGTTCGTCAATCACAGGACTAACAGAACGTCTGCCCGCATCACGTGGGTCGTCTTGGCTGCGTTTCTTTTTCTTGCTTGATTTGTGCTTGCTCTGATGACGGCTGTCCTGCTCATACATGATTGGCCTAAGCAATAGTGAGATAAACGTACGCACGCACAAGCAAATGGATGAGACGCCGATACATGCCTTTATTTTGTCCGCATTAGTGCGAGATTTATCCGCAAATGTGATTTGGGACAGCATATGTGTTCTGCCGGGGGATTATGCCATGCAAATGTCTGTCAATAGAGCTGGACCTGACACCGTCTGTGCTAATTCATTTTACCATGAGGTACATGATACTGAGATCTCTGTGTTCCTGGCACCGTGATCTTGTTTTCAAGCACGGGGCAGATTCGCGCTCTGTCAACGCTTGACGGCGTCGCAACAGGCTCGAGTTACACGATCACGGAAGTATGCCTATGAGCTCAATAGGTACATAGCCATGCGTCGCGTGATGGTGTTGGACTCGAACCTCCTGGACCCTCTACCATGTATACCAGCGCACTGCCTTAAGCTTGTCGCGACATGCATATGCGCCAATTGTGACCCAGCGCCACAAATCGTTCCTGTGTGTTCTACCAAGTTATAGACCATACCTCTGTAGAGCGCTGTAATGTATCTCAATCCAGCGCCACAAATCGAGCTCGTAGCTGACCGTTCAGAGTTATCGTTGACACGTGGCGAGTTTGCAAGGAGCTATGGCGTCAGAGTGTGCACCTGAGCTGAGCCTAGGATTCGAGCTTCAGTCTGAGGAGAACGAACTTGTACGGCATAATGTCACCATATAAGATATTCCAAGAAAGAACATGCCATCGAGGGATCGTGCTGCAGCCGCGAGAGCAGTGTCATTGTGTGTGCATGTTCCTTTGTCAACCACATTCATGACCCGTCCGCCAGCCGCTTACTCCTCTGACTGCGTGGGCACAGCTGCGCGCACATCTAAATTGTACTCCAATCCATGATGACAGTACGCTAGCGCCACTTACAATACAGCGACCAACAACCTTCACGCCCGCCGCAATCGCCGTCGGCCTGCGCACAGTGGCGGCGCCTCCGGCTGCTCCTCCGGCTGCTCCTCTACGCCTACCCGCCTGCATAATCGTCATGCCCAAGCAGGTATGACGGCCTGGATCTCGCGGCATGGTGTTATCAGACACAATGTTGATGCTGTTGCGGCTGCAGGCCCCCTGAGTGCCCTGCCTCCGTCAAGCGTCCCATCCACCACACTCTCTATTGGCGATCCGCTTGTCTCACCTCCGCGGCGAAAATGCCGTTTTGTACGGAGCTGAATGCTGCCCGACATGTTTCTCCCGTGTGACATGAAGTTCATGCCACTTCACAGGAAGACGAAACGCACCGCAGATGGCGCCATGTTAACACCTGCCTCGGCTTGGCCCTTGCACACGGTCGCTTACAGGCCTGAAAAGTTTTGAATGCCTGTGGCATGAGTTCCTGCATGCAAGCTCCACCATCACTTGCATTTGTGATGCTGTACGGAGCGCGCTCCCTGCCGCCCAACCCTGCAAAGGCATTGCAACCGTCCGCAAGGTCCCTTCTTGATGGGCCTGCCCGCTGCTCTTTCTCCCTGCCGTACCTTTCACGGTCCCACGATTTGCACCGGCTTGGTGTCTGCATTTGTTGCTGGCATGGCCGCGTCTCCGCCCTCTGTGTGGCTCCTGCAGCTGTCAATGCGGTCTGGCCTGCTGTGTGGTGTCACATGCATACGTGATCTGATCGCTCTGTGGTGGATGAGTGCCGTCGCTGATGCTGGTGAGGTGTAGTTTGTTCGAGACCCCGGCCCTGTTTGCATGTGTGCAGTCGCTGATGCCGGTTTTGGGTCTTGTGTATCAGACAGAGTCCTTGATAAGAACGCACATGGCCACATCAGGCATGCAAAAGAGTCACACCAAGGAGTCATGCATGACACAGTACGACCCAAGCAGCAGCATGCACCTCCGTCAACAGTATCCAGCAGGACCTGACAGTTGGCGACGTTCCGAATCTGACGAATCCGCACGTCATCAATGGCATCTTTAACGATACACCTGAGCTTGCGCCATGACATACCGATGGAGTGCCGGCTTGGAGAGCTACTGGCACCTACACCAGCGCTACTGGCACCAACATACGTGCCATTACAGACCCAGCACCCCCGCAGGTCGACTGCGACATTAGTAAAGTGTGTGCGTGTGTGTGCTCTGCGTGCGCAACCATGGCTCGGAACAGAAAGCAGAGAATGTGTGCTACGGGACGCACACGCACACCACATCAGCAGCCATTCAGCCCTGCCAGCGTGGTCCCAGTAAAATTTAAACCGGCAGTGTTGTGTGAGCGAAGTAGACCCTACAGTGATGCACATGTACGCAGGCAAGAGGTTAGGCCTGTGGGCGATGAAAGTCTGTTCAAACCTCACTGACCACTTTGCACCTCTGGTGGAAGCGCGATTTGGTGCGGCTGCCGCCGCCCCGTCCCGTCGTACCTATAGCACTTCTCTCAGTCTGTGGCACCACAGCTCACCCCCTCCGGTCCCTCCCACACCGTGCTGTCCATGGTGCAGGATGATTGGCAGAACCGCCCCGATCGTCCTTTGGGGCAAGGGGTCCTTGCCCCATGGGCACCATATTGTGCTGCATGCGACGCAGCCGTGTTCTATGAGCTGGGTTAGGCTGCGCGTGTGGGGCCCCGACTGTCATGCAGTGACAACTGTTGATCTAATGCATATTCAGCACATGCACATGAAGGACTGCAGTGACGCCTGCACTGCAGTCACCACTGTCAGTCACAGTAATGGGACACTGGAAGTGCGCGCGACCGCTACGCCGCAATGTAGTGCAAGAGCATGTGATATGATAACCTCCCATGCATGCTGTGCTTCGACGGCAGCAGTGTGCTTCGAGAGCTATGCTGCTGGACCCCATTGTGGCCTGCAGAGGTCGTTTCCCTACTGCGCGTACAAAACGTGCGCATGCAAACGTTGGCTGCAAGGCATGTAATTCTTCACAATGGGCCCTTACTCTCTCAAAAATTGACAAGCAGAATGTAGGGGTCAAACCAGGTTATATGTGCATTCTTCGTTTTGGTGTTGTACATCTCCATAGTCGGCGTAAGTATTCTTGGAGTGTTGCTCTCTTCGCCATACAGTGTTGACGGGAGTGCTCTGGCTTGTTGTAGTCCAATCACTTGTGTTGCCTCTCACATTCACTTTTCGTTATTGACACAGGCTGCCGCGATGTGGACAGTGATAGAGTCAAACTGCTGTGTCGAGAGACAGCGAAACGGACCATAAGTCGCTCAATTATATCTGTCTGAATTCAGCTGTAGAGGCGCAGGAGTACCTTGGCCTAGCGGCATTGGCTAGGTTGGATTCGCCCCTGCAGGCCCTTACCTCGCAGCCAGACGGATTGACCCGCATCGCCGTCGATCGGTGCAATGTTCGAGCTGTGGTGAATGCTCATTCGTACAAGTCTCGTGCTGGATCGAAGCAAAGCTGAAAGTGCGCGCTGCCAGCGTGCCGCATGCCGGTCGCGTGTTATGGCTTCAATGCATGACGAGGCATCCGGAAGGACGGTCGACCGCGGTCGACTCCCATTGGCCTGGCCAGGCCTTAGGCCTGGACGATCTCGTGCATTAGACAGGCCTGTCGGAGGTACCACCGAGGTACTGCATGTGACACTGTAGTTGACAGCTAATGCCCCTTTTTGTCGTAGCTATGACAGCGATGAGTTCTGCCATTGTGCAGGTTCGGTGAGGACGGTGTTGGCATAGCACATGCACCGCATGACACGCCGACACCACGTCGCTGCGATCATCTTCGTGCCATGCAGCCATCTTTAAGTTTTGCTAGTTGTGTCTGAATAACTCCTGGCGTTTAAACACTTGTAACAGATGGGCCAGCCATTGAACCAGCGACACAAGACGCTGATGGACTTGGACGATCAGTGCGTGCAGCTCATTCTGCGTAAGGTGGAGCCAATTCCTGATCGCTTTAATGCATCTATGACTTGCAAGGTCTGAGCCCACTGCTGATTCGTACCATTGCACAGTTCAGTGATTCGCCCGCAAACTCACTGTCCTTGCCGTGTATGCAGAGAATGTTGCGGCTTTGTTGTGACTCAAAGCTGTGGATCAGCGTGCTCTCTGAAGGCGTTCCTGGTGCTCCACCGTCAAAGCACACTCACGCCACACTACAAGCAGCTGTCGATGCAAGCAGGTATGCCACGCAAGCATGTGTGTGCCACAAGCGATCGTTATTTCACTGGCATTAAACCCATCAACCGTGCCCACGGTCGAGCTCTCCCTAGAGTCTCCCCACAGTAGGCCAGTCATGTCATATTGCCAGCGTGCAGTAAAGCACGCGCTATGTCAAGCGCTCCATAATGCGATCTGATGCAAGTGCGCCCGCTGATTGCAGGCCAGGAGATAGTATTCACTTGAGCCCAGGGGAGCACGCAGCAGAAGGTGTTCGGATACATCACCCACTGCGGCTGATCGGGGCAGTGGGCAGCACCCTGCTGTGCCGGCAACACGCCTCAGACGCCGCTCTGGAGCTCTGGTCCAATGTTAAGCTAGAGCATATTTGTGTGGAGGCGCGCCGTGCTTACTGTGTTCGCCACCATGCCGGCGATGTGACGCTGTCACGGTGCCGCCTAGTGTGCAACGCAGGGCGGTTCGCACACCTGTACTCTGCGCTGGAAGCTGCGGCCCGGCAGCAGGAAGGCTGCGGCACCGACCGATCAGAGTGTGATCTTGGAGCCTGCCGGCCAGCTGGTTGCTTGACAGTGGAGGAAACTACGATATCTGGAGCGATGCGTGCAGTGCAGTGCAAAGGCGACGGGGAGCTGCATGATGTGCGGATGTTGCAGGGCTGGGGTGGCCTATGCTTCTGGTTCAAGGTGCAGCAGGCACAGCTGGCTGAGCGGCAGGTCTACTCCGAGACACAGGCCGCCGAGAGTGCATCTGTGATGGACAGGACAGCCTTGAGAAAGCGGAAGATGGACTGGGATGCCAGAACACGTCTCGGGGGACCTCGTCTGCGAGCTCGGTGCCAGTGATCTGTCTTGCGTCATGTGCATGGATCATACTGGCAAACAGGCGGTCAAGTATGTTCTGTTACATCGAGGGGATCCGATCCAGTTGTAATCACTAGAGTCATTCAACTAGGAGAGTACTCAAGCCAACACACACATGGCTGCGGAGGCGGCCAAGGGCCACCACCACACCATCACCAAACGTCGGGAACACCTTGCAGAGATCTGCCATCAATCCTAGTGCAGCATCTCTTCCTTGCAGCTCTGTCTCAACCGCAGCCAGGGCTTCTTCCTCACACACACAACGAACTGTTGGTAACACACGGCTCCAGAACCCAGAGAGCATGGCATAACGTCAAGTATGTACTCTTACATCGAGGGGCTCCGATCCAGTGCACCAAGCGAATGTACAACTAAACTCACATGCTAGCCAGCAGATGCGAGCCGGCCAGGCGATCACCTGGCACGAACTGCGCACC
>JALKAD010000165.1:440984-452967 GCA_024500015.1 Ulva compressa
GTGCGCTTGCTGGGGTCAGTGTTGATGTACATGCGCTTGCGCTTGTGCTCTGACCGGGGCGCCATATATTCTCACAGCCCATACTGTTCTGTTCACCTTTTGTGTTCATTATGCCCTTCCCTTGTCTTCGCTGCCCGTGTAGCCTTCGTGCTGGGGCGTAAACCCTTCACACCCTGCCACCGAATAACACAGGCATCTTGACAACGGTGCTGTTCCAGAGTGGCTGTGGGGAGGCCATGCACCGATGGCTCACCACATGCACGAGCAATGCATGCAGATTGCATGCGAGCAGACAATGATTCTGATCGTATCCGTATGAGACGTTGATTGACGCTTATATAGGCTCTACAGATCGTAGTGTAATCACTCTTCTTACTGCTAAAGTCTCACGTGTATCCCATCCAACGAAGACACAGGCGCTATCACGGGCAGATACCTGTAGACCAGCAAGGTATGTGATAGCACCAACCCCTGCGCATAGCTACGGCATGCACGGGATCCCACAGGCCCTAGGCCGCGGTCCACTGGATTACGACACCCACCTGTGGGCACAAGTCACAGCATGGTGCAGTTTTCACAGACCTGTGGAAAGGTGGATTTTGTTAGCGGTTTGCGGCTCACAGGTGTCACAGGTGCTTCACATAAATGTCGATTCTGCTAGTGGGGGGGGGGGGGGGGAGTTGGATCGTAGTACATGGTTGGATCACGACACTCCCCCTAGACTAAGCCCCAACAACCTTGAGCTGTACTCTATCTTTAAATTTTGCTAGTGCTGATCCTGCCAACACCTTTGTGAACATATCAGCAAGCATGTCTACCGTGCAAACCCAACTGATAGTCAACTCATCGAGTTCTACAAACAGTGAGACTTTTTTCGCCCAAATGTACCACTTAGCCCAAACGTCCAAAACAAGCCCGCAGGCCCTTCCCAGATTATGCCCTACAGTGCTCCCAAAGTCAGTCTGGGATGTTTCTGGTGTCCGCGACAGGACTGGGAGTACCATAAGACTGAGTGAGAGGCCCTCTTCTCTGTGTAACCAGTGGCATCGCAGGGCCCTACAGGGCTGTCTGTTGTGGCTTGGCACACCTCTGAAGCCGCATTTGCCCATTTACAGCATTTACGCGGGTTAGGTTAGCGAACGGGGTCACAAGGATAATCCTTCGCCAACCCGGGGTCGGACTTTATTCGGCTGAAACCTTGACTTAAATGCATCTCAGTTAAAGTTAAGTTAAGGTTACATTCTTAATTAAGCGTAAATGGGGTCTCGAAGTGTGTAACCCTCGGGCCTAGTTGAGATGCGTGTTACCGCTACAAGCCACACAGTGAGCCTCTAGCGAGCATGCCACAGCAGTCGGGAATATGCCCTTGGAACACGGCCGCATCACCGGGCATAATTTCAGATATGAATAGGAACATGCGTTTGCGATAGATTGGTATGGACCGCTGTGCTGATACGCTTGCGCTTATGCCGCGGAAGTAAGTGCACAGCGGCGTACCCACACGGCAAGACCCACACGACGCGACCCCGATAGATGTAAGTAGTCACAGCGGTCATTCAGCACCAGCTATACAGAGCAGCCTATTTTACTGATAAGGAGGTGCACGTCATCAGTGCAATCGGCTGGATCATTCGGCTGGTGCATCCTTTTGATCCACCTAGGGGCACACGACAACGCGAAACACTGTGTGCATGATTCATATGAGACTTTGCCTGCATGCAGCTGCATTCGTGCCGCAAAGACGCTGCCGCACTGTGCGTGAGCTGTTGCAGCGGGGTTGTGCGCCCCAGTTCGAAACCAAAGGTGCCAGAGCTGCAAGAAAACACTATAACACACGCGCCCTGTCAAGGATAATTAATTGTTTGACACAAGAAAGTGTTCCTCAGTTTGGGTGAAGAGTTGGACTTGATCCCGTCCAGGCGGGGCCCTGTAAAGCCAGATGCGCGGATCCGGGATATAACGCAGGTCCCGACCAAAGCGTAGTCCCTCACGTGAGTCAGTGCGCATAGATGTGTGCGCTCTCCTGTCACTATTGGGCGCGACTCCAACCATTGCGTACTTTCCCCCTGCTCAGACTGCGTAGCTGTAGACAACACCTTCCTCGACAGCTTGGCGGCACCAACGCAGCGCGAGTCCGCGGTTTCGGCTGGTTCAGGATCTCATCGGTCTTAGGGCGGGGTCATTGCAGTGCGCATATACAGTTTGCGGTACCGCGCGCCGCGTGTGCCGCGAACACAAGGCTGTTCGTGATATCGAGAGGTTCAGTGTGGCTGCGAACCGTTTTCAGCGCTGGCGTGACCTATATGTAGGTTTATGTGCCAAACTAAAGGATGCAAGGGAAAGCCACCCACTATTTATTATTCGCGTCACCGTGACCACCACTTGTTCGCTTGCGGATGCGGTGTGGATGCCGCAAGCATGGGTAATAGTACATCACGGAGAGCGCGTCGGCAGCAACGCCAGGACTCTGGTGCAGGACCTTCAGGTCTTTATACTACTCAGGTGCTCGAAATCAACCTGTCCACCAACCGATTCTAGTTTCATGGGCGTGTGTCACCCGTCTGAGCGCCTCAGGCTGCATGCGTGTGGAACTCGGCTCACCTTCATTGTTGCTGTAATTTTGGTATACATCTGTCACTCTGAAGTATCGGCGACAGCAGCATGCGACGTGCAAGCGACTTGTCTGGTTCAGCTTCAGGCATACCGCAGCCTCACGCGCACTTCGTGATACGTACGCTGAAAATATTTATCTGTTGCAGAATGCTCCCGCTGGTACCGCTGCCACCGGCCAGGTGATGCCGCGACAGCAGTCCGGTCAGCATGCATCGTCACATCCTGCCATGCCCGGCCCATCAGCGAACCCGGCCGGGCCAAAGCAAACGAATTTGCACCAGACCACCACGGTTAGGAATTTGGTGAATCTGAAAAAGCAGAGCCTGCAGCTCACTCCCCGTAAAGACGATCCAACTGTCATTGACATCTCCTTCACGGTCGACGCTGTACAGGAGTGCATGTGCGCGAGCCCTTACATCACTGGTTCTATCATGTATGCACATCGATGAATGGATTGCCCAATCAGCAACAATGTTTGTTCACGCCTGCAGCGTCAGCATTTTCCTGGTCGGCAAAGAAGATCGGAAAACTGGTCAGATCACGGCCAAGCAAGTTATCTGCGACAATGCAAGATGTCCAGTTGGTGTACGATCTTGCTCTGAAACGAAGTCGCGCAGTGCTGTCTTGCATCTATGGCCTACAACATCCCTCCCAGATGGTGGCATGACTGCACTATTGCAATGCTGTCTGGATGGAACGCATAGACGCCTCAGCGAAGGTTTCCTTGGGCGTGCCTTGTCCTTGACGTGTGAGAGGACTATGCTTCATGTATTGGCAGAATGCGCATGCTGTTGTGCTGCTGAGCATTAGAAGGTAGTGGCTGGACTTGCACAAGTCTGCGATCTGAAATGCCTGAGATTACTTAGCATACTGTCATGGTCAGGTTTTCCACACATGTTATGTGTTATGTGCCGCACTCATGGCACGTGTTGCAAGGATGTGCACAACGGCGCCTGCACCTGAGTTTGCCTGGTGCACTCACAACAGCAGGTTGTAAGTGCACCAATGTGCCTTGTCTGCGCCGGCACCCTAGGGCTTCGCAATTCAGCTACTACTGCCGCCAATGCATTCCTCACACATTTACTGGATATTCAGTTGTAGAAACATGACTCGCAATTCCCTTTAAGCATGCAGATGAATGTCAAATTCCCATTCCCGGATACTCTGCCAGACAATCAGTTCATCCGCATGGCTGATTTTGCTCCAGACCAACTTCGCGCGGCAGATGTGTCGACTTTTCAATACCCTCTCTTCATCCGTTTGGAGACACTGGCTGACAAAGCTGCCGCTGGCCATCACGATCTTGCTGAGCGTGTAGCTGGTGCACCGTTGACACCTTGGGTTCAGTGTCAGACAACATGTGCGGTTATTGGAGACCTTTCAAATAGTGATGAGGAATCGTGCAAGGTCGTCCGGCAACGCATCTGGGTTCATGAGCTGTTCTACGATCTGCAGGTGCGATCGCTTGTCCCACTCAATGTATGTCTGGAATGCATGTGCGTTATGAGCGTCATATGGGGCGAGTTGGTGCACCGAACAGATGGACAGCGTGGACACTGAAATGATGAATTGATGTCATGAGAGTTGCTGCACACGAATGTCAGTGTGTGTCAGATGATGAAACCGTCTGTCAGTCTGGTCAGAGTGTGTTCCATACGATAACATTCGTTTTCTTGTCAGTCGAGAGAAATGTACTCTCCAATCAATCAGTCCATCAGCGATGGTGATGACTGCTCTCAACTGCACTGCCATGGCCAGTTTGGAGCTAGTGAGGCATTCTCTGCTCAGAGCATGCAGTCAGGACAGTTGCTGCAGACACTGTCTGCAGTCTGCCTCCAATGTCAGTGATAATTTGCCCGAAATGATTGGATTCCGCCCCCGCAACAGTTACACCATGCAGTTAATGCTGTTAAATGTGTCATCTACTCGCTCAGGCACCGCTGCAAATTTCACAGTTGAATCTTGAGATTCAAGATCAATATAGCACATCTGAAATGTCCGCCGCTGACAGATACAAAGTGTCCGACAGAAGTCCAGTGGAATTGGGCAGCAATTGATTATACCCAATTTTCGCACAACATGGAGCGCAATTTCAAACCATCATCCGCGATGTTGCCACACCCGCCACGGCAGAATCATGGATAGGTGCCCCTCAGATGCATCGCGTTTGTTGATAGGCAATCTAATTTTTGCTGCGTTCAGCTGTGTTAACCCGTATTCCCGCTAAACATTGAATTCCCCCAACTCTGATTTGCATTCCCAACCACAGCGATGTTGATAGGCAATTCTGGGAGCAATTGTTTGACAAGCCAGTCCAGTGGTGTTGAAGGATAGGGTACTCGGTGATCCTGCTGTTCTCCGCGTGCGTGCTACACGGTATCGGCATCGCATGGGCCGTCACAGTAAAGCTGACATAATGTAGAGCAGGCGAGCATATACTCGCACTGTGGTCAAAGTTGTGAACTGTGCATTATGCTCCTTTAGTATGCAACATTCAGGGCGCCGCCACTGCTGCAACCAGCCAGGTCTGGACGTGCCGGTGGAGCAGTTCTAGTGTGTTGTGAGCCGTGCTGTGAGCAGCACCACAGAATAGAATGAGAGAACATTTCGTGGAAACTGTATCGCGATACTGAAGCTGCTGTGTTTTGATTTGCGTACGGCAATCGGCCATGGTGAATGTGTTTGATGCATTGCCATGAATCGTACCTCTGTGTTCTACCACCTTGTGGAGCATACCTCTGTAACGTATCTCACCAGCCAGGTTGTACAATCAACTGGTTAGACAGGTACACAGTTTGCTGAAGATCTGGCAGTGGCAGCCCTTAACAGAATGGTGCCCTTCAGCAGCTGTTCAGTATCAATTTGCGGCTGTTGATTATCAGCCTCAGCGCACCAAGCTTTAAAGCTTGGTCTCAAGTGCAGCTGAGGAATCTTCCACACGCACCACATGGCTGTCAGTACAGATCAGGCCAATCGTTAGAGAACATGAATGATGGGAGTAACATGTCTATGTTGTACCTGCTGACAAGCAACTGCCGTCGAACCTGATCACGACTCTGTGACATCTGCATTGCATTCTGTGCTGATGGTGGGAGAATCACTGGCCCCATGGTGCTGTACACAGCCTCATGTCTGCGAATTTGTCGTCTAAGACATCTGGGGCGTTCTTTCTCTGGCAATGATCTACCACATTCGTACGAATGTTATATTATCCATCACCAATTCCCATGTCCAGGCATGAACGTATGGCATCTTGGAACAATGGCATGTGATTTTCATTCCACCAGAGGCCACGAACCAGCAGCAGTGATGCAAGTATCAGCATCAATGGCGTCAGGGTGCCACACAACAGGTTCAGATATGATCGTGCATGCCTTCAGCATTAGGTCGACCATTAGGAGTATCTTGCCAGATGTGGGGTGCCCCATGGCTGGAGCAAACCTGTGCCTCCATTTCCAGGCTGCCTGGTGAGATGAATCCATCAATGAGCTCTTTGCAGGAAGGAAGATGTTTAGTTGATGCTGTAGTGCTATAGTGCAGAAGTTTTTGTTATGCGTTCCCGACGCCTCACAGGCAAACTGTGTAGATAGTGATAGTCCAAGTGAAAGCAGCCAACACGAGTGCTTCTCCAGTCAGCAGGGCAAAACTTGTTGTCAAACCAATGTTTCTGGGCTGGCTGCCTGAGCATGCTCATGATCACTTGCACAAAGTATTGACTCAATCATCCCTTTTGTCCACATGCAGGAAATTTATGGCATTACTGAAGCCAATCAAGCGACTCATGGGGAAGGAGACTTTTCAGCCGACTGTGTTGTATGCTTGACCAATCGGAAGAACACAACAGTATTGCCCTGCAGGCACTTCTGCATGTGCAATGAGTGCGCCAAAGCACTGTTGCGTCGCACACGCACATGCCCAATGTGCCGATTGCCCATTTCCAGCGTTCTTCAAATACAAATCCAGCAACAAAGCAACATGTAACGGCATACTTTGATGATGTATGATTTGGTGGCACAGATGGAAACATACCAGTAGTAGGTGTATTCACATCCGGTACTGATCGAGTGGCGTCACAAAACCAGACTACATCCCTTGTGATCCCGGTGCACTTTGGAGTGAACTTATTTACAGCCAAGGCTGCACCAGTTTGATCTTCGTGTTGGCGTGACGCAGCCTACCAAAGGAACAAATTATTCCTAGCGAAAACATTGTTTTGTTTTGATTACTCTTCTATATGAGGTCCCCACGTGCTCCCCGGGCTACATGATGCTGTATATGCGATTGGGATGCTTTATACAGTATCTATGTACACCTGTGGGCGTGGTTGCTGAAGGTTTGGCCAGTTGGTCAGGCACGTTCATGGGTGGCTAGGAGTGCACAGTCTCGAATGCAGTGCAGCAGCTGCATCTAATCACACATTAAATGTATGCAAGTACACATACAGTCATAAAAGCGATGGTGCGTGAAGGATTGCAGCAACAATCAGTAATGTTCGCAAGCGTGGTGGTGCACGGGAAGCATCTCGTTGCATAGACTTGGGTAGCTGTGGTGTGACAGTCCACAAGATGTTGTTCAGTGGCAAGAAGATGCGCTGCCGCTCTGCACTGGATTCATCACTACAAAATCCAGCTCCGAGCCGTGACAGGTTGTTGCAAAGCTTCTGCGCAAGCCCACCTTTGGGCTTGCACCGCTGCAAAATCTTGCCAACTTGATCAGCAGTCAGACACTGGCTGTGACTGAAAGCTGCATGCCTGTTGGCCATGAGGACAACGAACGCATTCGTGGGTGTGGCATCTGCTGCGGGCTGGGCAGATTGGGTCTGCAGCTGCTCACTGACTGTGAAGCTCAGCAGCCCTGGGACCGGTACACCAAGCTTGTCGCAGGTCTCATCTACGGTTTCCATTGTCCATGAGAGATCCGTCAGGTCGAATCCATGGTCAGTGGCTGAAAGTACCGAGGGAAAGCATACGCACGCCGTTGCGAATCTACCGTTCAACTCCAGCAAGCTAAATACGACTAACAAGCTAGCCGACTCATCGACCTCATATATGTTCGGCTGTGGGATGACACTGACGCCCGACGCTGTCGCTGCACGCAGGAATACCCGGCGACGCATAGTGTCGTACGTCTGCTGCCCGTCGTGCCCTACCAGGCAATGGACACGATGAGGGGTATGTACTCTTACATCGAGGGGCTCCGATCCAGTGCACCAAGCGAATGTAAAACTAGATTCTAGACTCACATGCTAGCCACAACAGATGCGAGCCCTGCAGGCATCACCTGGCACGAACTGCGCACCCGTGAGCCGTGCCACACCCTGGACATGGTCTTTCTGATCACAAACCCATTTCCTTTCACTGTCGCCGCACTGAGCTCCCGCAAGGAATTCTCAATCCAGCGAGCCTTTGCTCGCTTGTTGAACGCCCCAACCACCGACACTGCCAGCGTGTTGAGGTACCGCAAGGCATGCGACCCTAGTCTGCCATATGTCTCATGCACAACCGGCACCACCTTGTACGATCCCTGCACACTCCCTTTGTACTTGTTAAGTTTGAATTTCTCGCGAACTTCGGCTGCGTACCCCTTTGTCTCCGATGCTTTCCCCATCACAGCCACCCCAGATGGGTGGATGAAGCTGACATCTAGCACATACACATTTACGTCTGGACCATTTGCTAGAATGTCCCCCCTACTGTCGTCCCTGTAGCGTCTGTCCAAGCAGCGCATCACAGGCTCAATCGATGTGGACACTCCTGCCGCTCTTACTCGACGGCGCCAAGCCGTAATGGCAATGTTGTGGCGCAACGTCCAGCAGTTGGCATTGTGTCGACATGTCATGGCATGATCTACGTCGCCGGGCTTCACCCGAGCATTGCAATCACATATAACTTCCCCATCTAGTGGCGGCAGGGGGGAAAGTCCACCCCTGAACCGCATCCCATGCACGAAATCCCCATCATGCAGAGTCAGCATGCGGTTGGTTGGGAGGGAATCCAGGAACAGTGAGGAGGCACGACAGGCGCAGCTGCGCATGCGCGCAAGGTCTTTTGCACCACCAGGGGTGCTGCCCAGCTGTTGCAGCAGCGCGTCGTGCCGTGTCTGCGCTACTGCCCTGGTCACTTTTCTACTCATACCGGGAAGGCCAGTGGCGATGAAGATGTCGTCGAGCTCCTCTGGGCCCCAGTCCGCCTCCGGCGGCATCGCCGCACGCAGCGCTGTCCATTTCGCTTGTAGGCATTTGGCGACGTCGCCGTCAGCGAATGGGCGGAAGTCGGGGGGGCCGTCGCGCATGGCGTCATGCGCCAGCGCGGCGCTGGACAGATAGGCTGCATCTGCCTCGAGCTCCGTGACGTCCAGGAGGCCGAATCCGCCGTGGCGTAGCGGTAGCCGGAGTTGCTCCTCGGCGACGGCGGGCATGTGCGGGTGGTTCATGATCTCCCGCGCCGCCGCCATCACTCTGTCTTGCAGCTGCTGCACTGCCCCTTTGACCGAGTCCCACGCGACGACGCGGACTAGGTGGGCAACGGACACGATGAGGCGTATGTATGTATTACAAATTGGTAGTTCGGATGAATATTTAATGTTTTCTTGTTCTTAATATGTTTTCTTATCCTTAATATTTGTTAGTGTAGGCCTTTGCGCCTCGCAGATATTACCGCGCCCATCCCGCGTTTGACATCTAGCGTCGAAGAAGGGTTGCGGCCTTTGGCGGCCGCCGCTGTAGCCGTCGATGACAGTACTGTGCTACAGCACGCGTGGATCTGTGTTTCGTGCATGTCGCATGACGGCTATGCGAGGGCGGGGCTGCGCAGGTGCGAACGGAACGATGCGGGCCACGCTGATTCATTGCTGAAGGTGAGAGACAGAGCTTAAAAGCAAGAGAATATATCTTGGCATTACCACGCCCCTCCCGCCTTTTGCATAGATCTAGCGACGAGTTTACAGTGCACTGCAGTATCAGTATGTATGCGGCCGCCGGCGGCGCGCGGCGCGGAAGGGCCGTTGCATGATGCACCCTTGCACCAACTGTTCGTGGAACTTGACGTGCCTCTATTACCCCACTCCACAGTTGTTTTGCATCAATCGGCGAATAGTGAAAGTGAGCACATTTACATGACAGCTTCTTATCTTTGCCATCTACGCATTTCCGTCGCCTACCGCGCGCTCCGCGACCACATAGAAGAGCGCTAGCGTCCGAATGACCCAGCTCGGGATCTGGACAGCTTGCGATGGAGATGGAAGGCGAGCGCATCGCAGGAAACACGTGCATACCTGATAACATATTTGTGATCGATGTTGCGTACATTTGCGCGCTTCTCGCACTCTGTCGAGCACAACACAAAACGTGCACGATTGGGGCTGCTGGCATTAAAAACAGCCACATAATGCAGTCCCCTCCGCCCGTACTGCACATTATGCCTGCTTTAGCGCAGGAGATCTTATAGTTCATCCTGAAGGAGTGCTGATGATTGTTTGTCTCGACCATTGCGCGCTGTCTGGCTCCCTCTTGCACATGCAGATGGTGCGCCAACGAGGCCACCAGATGTTCAGGTACAGTTCCACACCTTCTACATACCGTTTGTCATTATAGTCTGACTGAGGCAGTCAACTCGGGTACCGTAGCGTTCGTGAACGTTCGGTATGTCCGGCTACAGGCCGTATGTCCAGTCGCTGCCACATGCGTGTCCCTGCTAACATGGTCGCTGAGATATGCAACTGGGAATTTAGAGTAACAACAATACATTGGTTCCGTTCACGTTTGGCTGCGCTGTCTCGCCTGTCGTCTGTACATACTGCGACACTGGCTGCGGTCGACTGGGAAGCGACACAGCACTGTTGCAGCCTACTGCTCCACCGACAATTTCTTGCGTGCTGATTCAGCTGATGTAGAGTCCTGATGTCCTACATCTGTGCATGCAAGTCGCCTCTGCAACTCGTAGAGTTACACTGCCTCTAGAGGCAGAGTTTCCCCACTCATGGCATCGCATGTAACTCAAAACCGATTCAACAGGAGCTTGCTCCTTCACGGCTCTCTGCGATGACCCCTGTAGTCACCGCTGTTCGTGATGGAAGTTGTTTTTGAACAAAATCCCACTTTCTGCATGGTAGTTTGGTCATAGTTTACCCCTCTAGCCACTGAATTCCTTATCAATCGTGGAACTTTTAGGCGACTGATATTACCCTAAAAATGTGTCAGGGGCGTCGAGTAGTCCGCGTCGCGGTACGTGGGTGGCAGCCCCCACTGGCAGGCCATCCGTCGCGGGATGCGATTTGTTACATCCTTGGTACTTTTGACACCGATGGGCCATACATACTTCATAGAGTTCACTGTTTTGTAAAGCGAAATTTGGCTGGAAAAAAAAGCTAGACACGCAAACACGAAGAACAAAACGGTGCAGCCTAACGGAACAATGATGAGTTTTGCGCACCCCGTAGGCCTGACATTCAACCTATGTCTCCTTGTCGAACTCCTCCTTTCTCGATGACCATGCAGTTATAATTACTTCGCTCAACAGAAGAAAAACCACTATAAATGAGAGCATGACCGTCAGGTGGTCACATGAGGTAGGTAGGTAGGCAGAGCAGGGCCCTGCACAATGTGATCCCCCCGCCGGTCGATGCGCCGTGCGCCGTGCGCAGTGCATGCATGTACACGTGGCATGCAGCGCGTACATGCATATACACGTGTGATGGAACGCCGAATCCGGCTGAGGCGCCATGGCATGTTGAGGCCATTGTAGAGATGAAAGGGAAGATGCTACAATAAAGTGGAGGCCTAAAGAGATCATGGGTTCATTTTGAACACAGTAGCTAGGGTGTACGGTCTGCCCTAGATCCACCTGGGCAGCCACGGAAGATCTGTGTCCACGACAAGGTACCCCTGTTAGCGCATGCATCCTTGGCATGCACATGTGCACCTCTAGACACCAGAGGTGCACAGGCTCTGACCAGCTTTAGTCAAACTGTCTTGTGCACAGGCACCTTGCTACTAGCGCTCGGTGCCATATATGGCTAGGCAAACTCCTAGCCATTGTCTTTTGGCCTTCTGTTCTTGTGGATGTTCCCTGTAAGGTGTTACATCCACTTCCCCCTGTCATTGCTGACACAGGCTTGAGCCTGACATGGTATCGGCGAGGATCTGTTGAAGCCTCGTTTTGCGATTGAGCAATAATTTTTTTTTTGCTGCGCTTACCGTTTTCGGGACACCGAGCTCATCAGCTCGGGCGCACCATTTTAGTGGTGTTTGTTTGCTGGCTGTGAGCTGCGGTCTGGTTTTTACCCACACGCATTGTTGCGTACTGTACATTCCATTGAGGAAACCTGGTTATACGTCTGATCATTGTTCGCCTGTACCTGGTTTGTGCCTGCG
>JALKAD010000165.1:460709-471293 GCA_024500015.1 Ulva compressa
GCTGCGTTGGTGCAGTCAAAACACACAACTGAACAACGACTGCGATCTAAATAGCAGCAATGCGCAGCGTGAGGCCCAAGCTACACAGATTCCTACATAATCTAACGTCTGTGCGCTCAGCGATGTTCAGCACCTGCATGTGTGATTGCTAGCTGTGGCAGGTGCCTGCACAGTACGTGTTGTTGACATCACCAAGCTGTCCGCGGTGGGCAGAGCAACGGCTAGAACTACGGCAGCCGAAGCAGTAAATGCTAGTAGCACATATCTTTGCGGTTCCTGCTGAATGCAATGATCCTGTGTAGCTGTGCCGGGAAATAGAGTACGCGCAGACAGTCCGTCATCATTTGCGGCACGCCTGCAACCATTCGAGCAACAACGCTGGCCAGCATTACACCAAACAATACTGCATACTCTTTGTTTGCCTGGACGACCGTATATTACGATGCGTACGCTGTGGGGGACGGCATGGCCATGCATGGCCTCTCTGTAACGTATTTCATGCATGGGTGCACGCTTGGGGGCGCGGATGCACCGGAGGGTCATGCATCGGTGGAAGCGCAGTGATGACGGGTTCGACGTTATCATGGTTTGCCCCACATGGCCATGTATGGGCTTGCTGCGGTATTAAGAGAAAGGGGGGGCAACGCCAGCACTCCAGTTTGACCACTGCAACGGTGCACCGCGGTAGGCTTGAGCTCGAACGGACCGTGGACGCATCATAATTGTATGCGAAGGAAGTCGCTGCGCGCTTTTGAACTAGGGCTGTGAAGTCAGAATTGGACAGGATTCCGGTAAAACTGTTAGCGGGTATACGGTATCGTACACAGCGGCAACTTGCAACTGCAGCTGGAAATACTCTAAATCTGTCAACAACCAATGCGTTCACGTAATCAAACGCGTCAGCATCGTACATATCCCAGTACCACTTGGTGAATCAGTTTCATGTTGCAACGTCAACGAGCTCAGCGATACACACAGACAGTGGGGTTCATCCAATTTACCAATCCCAAACAACTCCAACGGTTCAGCGCCTAGCACCACACAACGCTGCTGTGCAGGAAATCTACTGCGACAACGCAGTTCCTCATCTAACTGCAGGAGCGTGGTTGTGGCAGCATCACTGTTGTTTGCAATCAGCCTCATGTTGATTTGAATTTTCCGCTTTACCAGTAGACGTGGTTTGCAACAAATTTCCACGTGGACCTTGGCCATCGTCTGCGGCAGATTCATCGTCGTCGGAAATTTCGCTGTCCAGGTCAATTTCATCATCAAATATCTTCTCGCCTGAAAAATACTTCATTGCATGTGGAATCATTTCCTCCATAAGCAGAGATAGGACAGCAAGACAGTCCTCAGCCTCCTGCACAGAAACTCAGCACATTGTTTTCCCCTTCAAAGTCACAGGACAAAAATGCCGGATGCATTGACACTCCATGCTGGGTGACAGGACTGTGCAGACTGTGAGGTGCTGCAAAAGGATACTGCTGAACAACACAGCCCATGACGACTCAGATACCATGTGAAACGGCGTATTAAACCCTCCGTACTACACACCATTCAGTGCCAGTCAGGTCGGACCATTTCGAGATATTACAGTTTGCTCAAGGACATACTACTGAACAATTATGAAACCCACATGAAACAGACGCCCAGTGAGAGATGCATCAGTTCCCACGGAACACTGAGCCCCAGTCACCTATGCCATTAGTCACGTTCACATGGGAATTCATGGTGGAAAAGCATGCATCAAAGCATGGCAGGCCACTTGTAGTACAGCTCGTGTAAGAACCGAAAGCAATCTGACCACGGCGATCTGGACACGATCTGGATACAGTCCAGACCATCCCCGACGCAAGCTGGACACAGTCTATATCACCCTCATGCAAGCACGACTTGAAACAACATGAAATTGCATCATATGTGTCACCCGCTATCTGACCATCAGACTCGGAGATAGAAAAGGTGTGCGTGCCACATGCTGTTCATGCCCTGAGATGCGCATTGTGACCTTGCCGTGGATGCATTTTTACTTTCAAGAGAGGTGTTTCATGATTGGACCAAGGACTAGTATTGTGACTCGCTCTGTGTCTGTCCACAACATCCATCTTCTATTCCAGCCATACACCATCCACAAGGCATTGCGGAAAGTTTCAGTCTTGTACACATGCCACAGGCTCTTACTCGTGTGCACATGCCACGAGTTATGGTGTGATCAAGTGGTCTGCATCACTCTAGACTCGAAATCATATTTTAAACATGTGTGCACGCATGTGTAAACTAGAATGATGCATGCACAAAAAACTGGTCTGCGTATGGCAGCGCAAACCTAACAAGCGCATGCCATGCTTGGCCTCAATTGATCCTTTACGGGTATACAGCAGGCATGTGTCACCACAGCTTGACATGATATCAACATGATCTATATGAGACGGTATCCGCAGTCAGTCCGCGGTCCGCCCTGTCGCTATTTTTACCAGGCTACATCACTCATGAACTGGACCTGACTGTGCTGCCATCTCTCCTGCCGTTGGCTTGAAAGCAATTTGCGATCTGTTTGACAGTCCATGATGCAAATCGACTTTGGCACCGACCGCTGCCGAAATTTGTGGAACGGCAGACCGGCCATGTCCAATGGGCATGTGATGAGCAGCCAACCCGATTGCAAGCCTGCTCCATCAAAGATGACTACCTAAACATACAATGCCGCGCCAGATGTAGACGATACACATCAGCAAATCCCAGTCCAGCGCCGCAAGCCCATTGCATTGCATCGCCGCATTGAGCTAGCCCACGCGTCGAAAAATGAGCCCCCCAGGCACACCATGATTCAGAACATGTGCGATCACCAGTATCAACAATGTGCATGAACAACGTGCCGATTTCGCTGTGTGCTTGTATATTGCATTTGAACAAACTGGCAGGCAGGTGTAGCGTCTGCATCACAACTGTTGCACACGGCGCTATCTACACCTTTCCAGTTATCATACACGTACGGCATTCGAAACATGAAACTTCATGGCCGCCGCTGGTTTGACACACCTCTTTCAAATCTTCATACTCATTTGTGCCAATATTGCCATTAATCGGGGGTTGTATCGGCTGAAACAGTTTGAAGAAGGAATCCACAGACGCCAGCTTCATCTTTTGAGCTCCATCCGAGCCTTTCTTGGACAAGATCTTGACTGTGGGATCTGCCCCTGCACTTGTCGCTGGCCGTCAGGTCAGTTACTACATGCACGGTGTCCGTGTCCACTTCAGTATATCAACCAAGAGACTGTGAAATACAGGACAGAACTCACTAAGATTTGCCAACTGTAGGCTGCAATAGCCAATTCGAGGGTCTACTCTGGTGCCATAGCACACGCGCATGCATCAGGCATCAACCTGTGGGCAGACCTTTGTTGGACCACGAAATGCTTGTGCCTTCGATAGCCTTGATGACTGTCTCCTCTTCATTTGCAAACGTTACTTTGACTGAAAGCTCGACTTCAGAGAAATATGTATTTGGAGAGAATTCAAAGGTGACGACGTAACCACAGCCTGTGGAATCAGCTCCTTCCTCAAACCGTGTCCCTCTTATGTCCTCCAGATGCTCCAGGATTTCAGCATCCTTGGAAGTGATGCGGTCCTGCAGAAGGCATGTTGAGATCATAAAGCTTGCATGCTGATTGCGATTGCATCGTAAGATACGTCACCTAGCTACGACGTTTGCGCCCTGATATCTGCTGTCGAGCACTCATATGCACTGAAATGACACTGAAATGACACTGAAATGGCCCCTTCTGAACGTCCTGATGGTGCATGGGATGTGCCATGCACCTTGAACGCACTGTCAACAGATCAATCCCACACAGCTGTGACATACCTTACATCACTATAAGATTCGCAGGAGGATCTCAGACTGTGTGATGCTGAAAGCTTGTCAAAGGTTTTGGATGCTTGCGTCGCACA
The DNA here is from genome assembly GCA_024500015.1 of Ulva compressa. Taxonomy (NCBI): domain Eukaryota; kingdom Viridiplantae; phylum Chlorophyta; class Ulvophyceae; order Ulvales; family Ulvaceae; genus Ulva; species Ulva compressa. The sequence continues at coordinate 464,661 of JALKAD010000165.1, forward strand.
AGTGCAGTGTCAACAGATCATCTCAGTATGCTTCGTTGCAAGTGTTGTGGTGGTGACCAGGAGCGCCCTTCTGTGGCGGGGCAGATAGCACGGTGGTTCTCGAAATCTCTGCCGAATTCCGAAGCTGTGAAACGCCAGCGACAGATACACACATTCACATGGACACCGTGTCGGGTGATCGCCTGGACGGATTACACCTGATGTGCAGCATGTCAGAACGAGTCTAGCACCCATACGTACATATGCTTGGTGCACTGGTCCGCAGACCCTCGATGTAGTGCAAAATTTGCCACAAAGAGTTGCTGGATCGAACAGCCCCTGCGAGAGTGCAGCGCGGCGATAGTGACAGGAAACTTGTATGGGATCGAAAGACCATGTACAGTGTATCATGGCTCACGTGTGTGCAGTCCGTGCCACGTGATAGGCTGGCATGATCACATTTGCAGAGTAGCATTTGAATATGACTCTAGACATTTCATGTACATATGCTTCAATGAGCAGCTTCATGCACTTGCCTGGAGCCACTGAAGGTAAATGTACACATGGCTAATGATTTCCGCATTCACATATTGTGCACAAATGAATTGGACAGCAACATACCTCGAGTTCACCATGTGATTGTAGAACCTTAAGCCAAAATCCAGGAACACTGACATCAAAGCTTCCGCTGTTGCTGGAACAAAGGCCACCCTTAATCATCTGTTTACGCTGATTGTAGTGAGGACCTGCATATTGAAAATATTGCACTATGGTCCTGTCTCCTTGTCCCTTTCTCGGCACTTACATGCGCCCAACAGCGCGCATGCAGCACCTATGTACTGCAATAGTAGCCCTGTACATGTTCAGTGTGGCGCATTGCGTGTCAGACTCAGTGACAGGGAGCACGATGATACGCGCAAGCGGGTGCTTACATGCTTTTATGTGTTTGCCAATGGGCATTCTCCGGGAAAACCCTCCGGGCCTGCTGTAACACCCATGCTATCTACAAGTGTACTCCACTACATCTGCCCCGATACGCAGGGGTGCTGTGGCCTATGCCTGTTTGGGTCAGGCATGATCGATGAGTATGCGTAGAATCATGTATTCCTAGTACTGTAGTTGGGCAGATGTATGCACAGTGCACATGCATGTGCAGGCAAACCCAACTCGAGGGGCTCTCAACCAGTGCATCAAGCGCGTACGTATACTTCCTAGATTCATGTTCACATGCTTCGCATCAGGTGTGATGCGGCCAGGCGATCACCCGGCACGACCTGAACACCCGCAAGCCGTGGATGTGTAACTGCAGCATGTTTGTACCTGCCCCTGAAGGTTCTAGAAATTCGCAGTCAGGCATAGGTAGGGCTGGCCTGTACCGGTATTGCCATATATACAGGTATACGGTATATATACCGGTATACCTTGAAAACAGCGGTACATGAGGTATAAACGGGCGTATACCGTCGTCCCGATTTGCGGAATATTTGGCGAACTGAATATACCGCATATACCGCGATGCTCGATATACCGCAATCATACCGATTGCAGACAGCGCTGCACGCTCGATATCAACTCCGAGCGCAAACAGATAACAACTCCATGCGCAAACACAACGTACGAAAGCACGCGAAAACACCGAAGAACATACGGCCACCGATCATCAGATGTACTTGACTGTATAAATAGGCAGCATGGCGGAAACCGATCCCAAAAACAGCTGCAACTCCTCGCGACGTTAGATTGCCATTTGGCGCTGCGCAGCCTACCACGCCAGCAGTCAATAGACCAGGAAATTTGAATGGGGCGATAGGATTGACATGGGCTCAGGCAACATCTAAGGTTAGGAGTCTGCAGTCGATCCATAGTCAAGGGTGTTTGTGGCCTCGTGTTGTCATGTACACTCTGAAGGCCCAAAATAGTGTAAGGTACGTTGCCCGAAGTGTAGCAGAAAATGTCAGCTGGCAAATCCTGCCAAATGGCATACTGAACACAGTGCTGGCACTGAGCTGAACAATGCTAACAATTGTGAGGGAATATCTACACGGCAAGCCGGACTGCTCTCGGGCTGGAGCGAGCCAGGAAAATGGTACCTCGAGTTAGAAGTACACACTTTGTCAGAGACCGCATTGAGCCAATTTTACACAAACCACAGAACACAAGAACTCTGATCAGTATATAACTACAGAACCAACTAGATCACAACAATGTTCAGTAGAATCGCAATGTGTGTACTTTCATTTTTGATGTGGTATGCTGGATTTGGTATGTGTGGGGGTGGCTGTGGGCTGGAATGTGATTTAGCACCCCTCCCAGTATACCCATACAAGTGGCCACCCACCCCCCTCCTTCGGGGGGGGGGTATCGAACAACATGGTGATGTGTATGTGGCAGACGGCTGATAGACGGTTACAGTGACAGTGTGTCGTGCCAAGTCAAGTTGGGCCGTCGTGGCTGAGGATTCTGTCGGACACGTTCCGCGGCAGATCAATATGCTACCTCAGAGCTAATTGTGTATCGTCTGCTGTAGTGACCCCCGAGACCGGCAGGGACTGTTGTGTATGCTTGTGGCTCAGTCTAGATCAGGTCAGCACCCGGCAAGTGGCAGCACTTCCCCGGAAAGTGGCTGCATTTCTCCTGGGTTTGCTGGGCGTGCACTGCCCATGGCCTTGGGACCAGGTCAGGCACATGTTGCTTTGATTTGCTGTTGGTTATGTTTTTAGTTTCATGTCAACAATTGGCGCCGTATAGTGCGCAAGTGTGTTGGCAGTGAGGTTTTGTTTGGTGCTCAGTCTGCTCGGCACGCAGTTGAGCAACCTTTGTGGCTGAATTGCTGTGAGTGCTGACAAACTGATATATGCCGGTCTGCCGCAGCAGTGCACATATGCATGGGGCTGCATGTGCCATCGTCGAATGTGCTTTCCCGGCCCCGCCGCTGTGTGATGCGGTTGTGAATGCTTGCACCGTTCCTTTCCTCTTGGATCCTGCGGCTGCCCTGCCTTCTTCTGTCGCCCAGCCCACTTGCGGTCTCTGCACCCGCCTTGTGGCTGCTTTCCTGGCCGTCGCGGCCTCACGGATCTCGGTCCTGTCCTCTTCTGTGCCCCTGGCTGTGTCTTCTGCGTGACTGCCACGCTGGGCCCGGCTGCGTGTGTGGTCGTCTGAGCTGTGTGCGTTGCTGGCACCTGCTCCCTCGACTGAGATGGTCTCAATGGCTTCTAGAGCGCTCTGCTCCCCTTCCTGGTGGGCTTGTGCGTATTGAACGTTCTTCCGCCCCTGTCTGCAGGCCTAGGGGTGCCGTGGCCGTTGCCCGTTTGGGTTTGGCGTGATGCCCGATGGGTGTTTTCTTTTCTTTTCTTTCTTTTGGCGCCATGCTGTCGCCAAGTGCGCTGGCAGTTATGTGTGTTACGTGCTCGGTCCGTGGATAGTAGTGTCAACCTTTGGTGCTGCTACCTTACGTGCCCTAATGGTAACATCACCACTATTGAATGCATAGATCAACTTCTCTGGTGTATCGTGTAGAAGGAGCGATTTCTGTGTCGGGGTGGCCACAAGGGTGCATCTACATATGCTGACTACTTCGGATCTCGAATGCATCCTGGAGTCTGCGTGCACGTTGCCAGTCAAGATTGCAAGAGTATGATATAATTTGCTCCTATATATGTGCTTAAGGCCTACCCCGTGGGTTAGCGGGACAGTTCGACTGTACCGCTGAGTATGGAGCGGATACAGCACGCCGCAACTTTAGAATTAGAACTATAATTAAACTCACTCCTTTACACAATATTCTGTCATAAAATGCGTCGCGCGGCGCTTTTGGCAGCGCTTCCGGGACCGAATACCGCTCAGGCGAACGCAGCGGCAAAAGCATCTCGGAATTAGGCCGTACTGTAACCAATCACGTCGCGCTTGAAAATATATCATCTATGGAGTAGATGCAATTTTTTGAGCTGCGCGGTTGTTTGTACGGCCTTGGCTTCGTGAAAATGTCATAGTCCCTCGCTATCCCACGGGGTAGGCCGAAGGTTGGGCCTGACGATAGGTGCTGGTCAGAGCCGTATGTACAGGCGCATAAAGTGGATCATTGCTGCAGGGGCATTTGCTGACGCGAACAATGCTGACAACGTCACTGTGTCAAAGCGGATAGGGCAAGAACTGTACCGATCGCTGCGGTGTTGCGCAAAACTTGCAGCTCGTGTCCTTGTCAGCAATAGTCATATTACTTTTGCATTTTGTTCGCATGACGTCGATTGTTGTGCCGGTGCGGAATGCCTTCGAAGAAATGTATGCAGTGCCAGTTGCTCCGCAGCGCATCGACTGACACCAGCTCACACCTGCTCACACCGCGTAACTTCGCGGAAGCTGCTGTCGGGTGTAACGGCCGCGGCGTGATTAGGCTCTATAGCTATGAATATAAAGTAGTTCACCACCCCCCTTCAGGGGGTGGCGCCCTACTCGGCCCTACTTGGCCCTGAGCGGCGCTGAGGTACTACATGGTAACCCCCCCCGAAAAGTCGGGTTTCTCCAACTCCCCGCTAGCTCCCGCCCGACGGCATCCCGCGCTCTGCTGGACGCAGAAACACATCAAGAGTGATCTTTTGAAACATTTCGGAGCGGAAGATGTTCGGTTGCCTGTTGCACGCCGTGTCGGTTCAGCTTTGAAGTGGGTCCCGAGCGGACACGCACGCGGGACGTGCCAGAGCCCCAAAACACTGCATCACCGCAATCAAATGCCATAAATAAACAAAATGACAGATACTTGATTGATGACTGAGCAATGATTGCCATTTTCTGTGGTCTAGATGCTCGCAAAGAGCTCTCAAGCAGGCAGCAACACACAGCAGTTCAATGCTACATGGTCACAGCTGCAGACTGTGCAAGGAGGCACCATTACTCACTGGTTAAACAATAATAGCCGTTGCTGCATATATGGACTAGTCACTCTGCTTGGTACCTCCTGTGACAAGTACATTCGCTTTGTGCAGCTGTCAGCTACAAGTAGCTGGCTTGTAGCGGATGCTGATTGTCATACGAGCCAGCCTGGCAGACACAAGACTAATAGATAACCTTGCACAGGAATTCTTGCTGATTTGGAGCAGCTGAGAGAGATGAAGGAGGTGCTGTTGAGTCAGAATGGGAGTGACAGGAGCACGATCGGTAGACTGGAGAGGAAAGTGGAGAGAACAATTAGCCAAGTTAACAGATCGGAGGCAGAAAATGTATTGCTACACAGTCAATGCAGTTGCACGAAAGGGCTCCACACCGACGGCTGTGGGGTCAGTTTACAGCAGTCTCGAGCATGAGCCAAAAATAGCAGATCCAGTGCTCGCTGCTCCACAAGACATGACAGTGTTGTGTTCATACACGCAGATCATGGATCGCTCTTAACACTGAACCTGGAATATGATTGGGGCATGTCCTGTTTTGTTCAAGAGTGCCAGTATGCGGTATGGTATGATCGTGTTGTATCCGGCAGTGTTTTAAAATTATTAACAGATATCTGTACATGCCAATAGTTGATGAACCTGCCGCTTGTATGTTCACTGTATCCACCCTGCTGTGCTGATCTGCCGGACAATGCCCCTGAGACTCCATGGACTGTCAAAGCCACGTAGAATAGAATACAAGGTAATACTTCATGAAACTGGGTGCGCCTCGGCCAAGAAGGATCCCGCGATCGACTCCCGTGGGCAAGAAGAAGGCAGAAACCACCTCATCAATACGCGACACAACATGTCTACCTCGCGTACGGCGGAGCCTGTCGCGCATTCAGCATACTACTATGGGCCTTAATCGATGTTTCACGTCCTTCGCGGGTCTGTCGCTGCTTTAATAGCGCCGCGGAATCATTTGTTTGCGTGGCTCCACAGCACTCAAGTTCAGCCACATACTGGGCATCACCCCGACCATGTCATGGTGTTCTGCCGCTCCGAAATGTCAGGAAAAACCTTTGTTTATAGCTTCGCGAGGCAAACAGACGGGGGGCGGCCCCTGGAGCATCCAGATTGGCTCGGGTGGCCCCGGGGTGCGGGGTTACCATGTAGTATGAGGCCTCCCGTAAGTGGCTAGGGGGGGAACAGCAGGTGCCGAGGTGGATGGATTTATGGCAGCGAAAAGCAGTGGCAAGCAGTCGGGACCACCGAGTGTTCCGCCTGTAGCAAACTATATTTGGTGCAGCATGGCTGTGGCGAAGTATATATTGCTGCAGCATGTGCTGTGCCGCAACTGGCCTGTGCCGCAACTTGAACGCAGCATTACATGGACCCCGTATAAATTTACTCCGGCCATGCTCAGTAAGCCTGTAGCCAATTATGTTTGGCTCAGTATGCCTGTGTCCAATAATATTTGCTGTCGGTAAATAGGTGGGGCACGCGATTGGTTGGCCTCGCGATGGCGCTCGGCCTCCCGATGGCGCTCGGCCTCCCGGAGCGCGGCCTGGCGGATGCGAGTGGCCTCGCGGTGGCGCTGGGCCTGCGGCGCGTCGGCCTCCCTCTGCTCGTACTTGCGGCGTTTATCAGCCACCGTGTTCCCGTGTGCGGGCTTGCAATGGTTGCTGTGCGACCCTATTCCGGCCTACCCACCGTTTCCTATCGACTCATTTGAGCTCTCTGAAACTGAGTCCTCCTGCCTGTCCACCCCTATCCGTAGGGGTGCTGTGGC
>JALKAD010000165.1:489568-510086 GCA_024500015.1 Ulva compressa
GGTGTGGTAGACATGCAGAATGATCGCACACGAGGTCCCCCTCCCCCGTTTCCTCGACCGTTAAGCTGATGTTTGACGGTATGGAATGCGTTACATGAGGTGACCGCTTCAGAGCGTATGTCCGCCACCTCCGCACCATGATTGTCACTACACAAACGATCGGGCTTGGTTTTGGGCACAGTTTGGTGACAAGCAGATTTCCCCAAACAGCTGCTCTGTTTTGGCCGGATATGGGCTATTTCCTCAAAGATCGCAAAGCTATTAGCTGTTGAACGATATGAACTTATGGCCTATGAAGCCCCCTGAAGTTCGTTTGGGGGTCCCAGGGGGTGCGCACCATCACTGGGAACATAAGAGGCTCTGACAGAGGGCATGAATGCCTGCTCCACAATGGTTTGCGACGCTGGCAGCTGGGATGGGGCCACCCCGATTTCCCGGTATCGAGATTTCCGGAATCGGGCACGATAAATCGGGATGTTTTGGGAGATCGGGATTTTGCTGACCCCCCACGCCTGCTTTGGGGATATGAACGAAAGAGTGGAGTATCGATACCGCGATTGCGGTAAGGTTTGCCACACCAGCACATTTAAACAGAACCAGAGTGGTAAGAACAAATCAGAAGCACGTCATACTCGGAATTATTGCTTCGAGACCTATGTCGATGTCAATTGAATTGGACACTGTCAGCATCCTGAGCGTCGAATGCATCGTCAGCAGCAGCTCCATCCCGCCACCACGAACGATAATCACGAGGTTGTGTCGCGCCAAGGCACTTGGTAGCTACAGAACACCTCCGTAGACCTGTTATAGCTGCTGGAGCAGCTGTCAGTAAGAATTTTGGCAGATGACAGAGTGCTTACATCCCCACTGACAATTTCTGATCGATTGGCACCCTCAAAAGTTGAATCAGAGGTGTATCTGTGTCAGAGCCTAGCTTCACTGGGGGGCTAGCTTCGAGAAGCTGAACGGGGATACGCCGGGAATTTTTTTAATCGGAGTTTTTGGCTGATCGGGCCCGGTGCCCCATCCCAGGCTGGCAGTGGTTTGGGGCGAGTGTGGAGAGTTGTGATGGCTGTGGGTTGCATTTTCGCATGCATTTGGCCGATCGCGCACAGGCACAACGGTGACTAGCCGACACCATATATGATGATTAGATGCATATATTGAACACGCTGATATAGCGGCCAGGCACGCGCTGCCCCGCTTCGCTGCCGCTCGCGCCAGGCGCCGATGGACTTGGGCAGCCCAGTACCTGTGGCGCTAGCGGTGGCTAGCCGTGATGAAACTATGTGTCTAATTACCAATCATTAAGGTCTGAGGCGTTGGCTAGGCTCAGAGCTGCCGTCTTAGCTACCGCCACCTGATTCCGAGGTGCAACTTGCACCGGCCCAACCACACCAAGGCACCAGGTCGCTAGCCGCCGGTGATGGGAAACTTTTATGCATAGTTAGGGAATCCTGAGCCTAGTGGCCACCACTTTGTCGTCCTCAACCGCCTGGGCTGCACACTGCTGTCCAACAGTAGCAGTGGCGGTGCTTCCAGGTGCATGGCTGCAGCTGGCCCAAGCCTGATCTGACATAACAACACTAATTAGCCACAGAAAATGGATCCAGCTTGGGCTGATTGATGCCACAGGCGTACGGCTGGTCGCATGCCTAGTGCTTCTAGCGAGCCCAGGCCCCTCCAAGTCGCGGAACAGGTCAGAAACTGCATCCTTGACATCACACAGGCCACTGCGGCAACACATATTCCTGCCATGTACCCTCAGACCCACCATTGTGGCTGTTTGGGTCCCTGTGGCTGAGTGAGCCATTAACCCGCGCAGCTGCCTTGCATTGCTGCTGAGTTGGAGTCTGTGGTATCACGTTTGCACCATGGCAGACTGTACGCATCTCAAGTACGATTCATTGGCTTGGTTGTTCCGATCAAACAACGCACAGCGAGACAGCACAGTGAGACTGCTAGTGGCAGTGTGTTTGACCTGCCAGCAGCAGAGTGCATGAACCGCCGTTGCAACGCGTTGGCAGTATGTTTGACTTGCCCCTGGACCTGTGCTTGACCTGTCAGTGGCAGTATGCTGGACCTGCCCCTGGCACAAGGCATGACATGCTAGTGGCAAAATCCGTCTCAGCCCAAGTGCAGATGCAGTGTGTCTGACCTGCCAGCGGCAGCATGGTTTTGATCTGCTAGGGGCAGAGCGCATGGCCTTCAAGTAACACAGGGCAAAGGTTTGCCATTGGCAGCGTACATGACAATCAGTAGCAGAGTTGGTGGGGTGGTCGGAGGTCAGCGGGGTTGACGTGAAAGCTACACGAGTATCAGTGTGTTAGCTAGTTGCTTGCCAGACTTTTCGACTCATCGGCCACATAAACGATATAGGTCAGAAAGTACTTATTTTTCGCGTCGGCCTAGGCCGACGCATGACTGCATTGCCCGACTTTTGTATCGGTGCCTTGGCTTTAGGCGGGCGACCTATCTTGCGTTTCGTACTCACGGCAACAGTTTGATCAATGTCTACATTACTAGCTGCGCCACAAGATGCGAAAAAAGAAGCTACAGATTTAACGTCTATTTTCACCGTTGTGTCTTTCGCAGCCGCTGTGCTAGGCCCTGCTGCCCGACTGGAACTGGCGGCAGACCGGGTCACTCTTGCATTTGTGTCCCCATCCATCGCAGTTCAAGTTAGTGCAGCAGGGCGAACTGTATCATACTTAAAGGGTTAAAGCAAGTAACGTTTCACTATGTTCGTGCGTCAGGCCAGAGCGTCATCGTGACCTGCAGCTGTTTACCAAAGTGTTGCATGCTGCCGCTGTCGAGGTCCTTGAAGGCATGCCACGTGAAGAACCTTTTCCGGGGACATTGTGCCCTTTTTCGGGGACATGTGCCACAATTGTTGGCTTCGTGTGGTTTGTCCCTGACGCCACCTTATGCGCGCAACGGTAGCTTGCTCACCACAAGCTCCGTGCCATGGCATGCCAAGTCTCCGTCGCACGCAAAGGCTACGGCTATAGTACGGAGCCGACAAACGTAGCCAGTTTCGTACTTTCTCATCAGCTAACAGCCGATCGTGGGTGGTCAAAGACTTAGTTTCTGATCGGCTTGGCAGCCGATCAGACCCTCCAAAAACATTAATTTTGGGCCGATGAAAAAAAAATACATTAATTTTTTTTCTCTTATTACCGACGTATCGGCTTTAGCTAACACACTGACGAGTATCAAGACCCAGACAAAGGCAACACAACAACAGACTACAGCGCAATCGCAAGAGAACATCTGTTTGACACGGGCAAAAGTCATGAATTGTCTAAGGCGTCATTTGAAGCTATCAGTGGCCGATCTAGTGAGTGCATGCTTACACCAGTCATGTTCGAACAAAACGCGCGGTGGTATTCAGCCGCTGTAGGCACAGAAGCTTACACATGAGCAACATGCTCTCCGATCGGGTCACAGGAGTTCAAAGGAAGACTTGCTGGGTGCGAAAAACAGCACCGCATGAGCACAGAGACAAACGATGGAGCCTGCTATACAGCTGGGCATTATACCAGCACTTGCAACCTAGCAGACAACCAGGCCTGGCGGTGACAGCAACATAGACGTCCTCGATATTCTAATTGAAGGTGCTGAACACTTACTGGAATTGCGGGTGCGCCGGTGCCACAGTGCTGGATTTGCTGGGCGCGCAGAGCAGGAAATAGCTGCAGCAACAGGACTGCCAGCCACCAAACAGGCGAAGCAGTATGATAGCATAGCCTCAAATCCTACAATGCGCCTGCTACGATGTGCTCGACCGGCCAGAGGTAGCGCGTTCATTCGCCGGAGTCGTAAAACGCCAAGTGGAAGGATATCCAGCGTAGCACACCAGTATGCGAAAGCCATACTGATTTGGGACAATGTCGGAAGCCTGATCCGTCAATATCACAGCGCTCGTCTGCAGCGCAGCAGAAGCTGCAAGTTCGAGCTGCCGGCAACGCGCACGCATGCGCGGAACGACTACTCCTTCGAAGGCCGTACAGTCGACGCTAGGTCAGGAAAAGTCCGACCGATGACATATGAGAGAAGCATGCCATTATGGAGCATCGCATGGACGAGAGAATGTGTTCTCCGAGTACCTTCCAGGCCAGGGCCTGTCAGATGTACAGATGCAAGTTCTGCACTGTCTGTCTGAGCATGCACATGGCCTCTTCCGAAATTGCGCATCACTTGTCCCCGACTGCCCTACGGAAGGAGGCTGAGCCGAGTATGCTTCCCGGGCGCGTCGGTGCATCGCAAGGACATCGGGCCAGTGGGCAATTGCTGCAGTCGACAGCGCTGCCACTGGTACAAGGTCCGCAAACTACGGATCGAAAATAGCCTAGAGTCAATATCGAAGGAATTATTTTGTGTCTAAGGGTCCCTGGTATGCTCGGTCATTGCGGCGGGATGGCATCACGAACGATGGGCTCGTCGGCGCTTTGGGCATCTCTCCCCACCAGGCGACGGCGACTACAACAAAGGTCTGGTCGGAAATTTGGAGATGCAATGTCTGCCAGCCGAAACACAGGCCATCTTGTGCACGACGGTGACTGCTCCATATCTTATCTTAGTAATAGTAATAGCGCGCGTGTACTCTTACATCGAGGGGCTCCGATCCAGTGCACCAAGCGAATGTAAAACTAGATTCTAGACTCACATGCTAGCCAGCAGATGCGAGCCGGCCAGGCGATCACCTGGCACGAACTGCGCACCCGTGAGCCGTGCCACCCTGGACATGGTCTTTCTGATCACAAACCCATTTCCTTTCACTGTCGCCGCACTGAGCTCCCGCAAGGAATTCTCAATCCAGCGAGCCTTTGCTCGCTTGTTGAACGCCCCAACCACCGACACTGCCAGCGTGTTGAGGTACCGCAAGGCATGCGACCCTAGTCTGCCATATGTCTCATGCACAACCGGCACCACCTTGTACGATCCCTGCACACTCCCTTTGTACTTGTTAAGTTTGAACTTTTCGCGAACTTCGGCTGCGTACCCCTTTGTCTCCGATGCTTTCCCCACCACAGCCACCCCCCCAGTTGCGGACTGGTCTGTGCCACCCGGGTGCACAAGGTCCAGTCGACCTTGTTTGGCGCGTATGTACGAGTGCAAAGTATCAGAACCACTTCATATAGTGTACTGTACCTTATTTCTGTACTGTGGGAGGTGGAAAATATGTCTGGCGCCGCGGAGCTCGTTTGTGACGCTGACACGCCATAGCGCGCGTGTATGTATGTATCTATCTATCTGTCGCATATCCTCTCGAAACTTCGAGAGCAGTGCATTCTGTTCCGAGTCCTTCTTGACGTTTTTCTCCGTGTGTGCGGGTGTTTTCCTTTTCGGTGCTACGGCATGCTACCGTCTCATCTGCGCTGCTGCACAGAGAGACGTCCGACACGGGAGTGCACGCACGTCGCGCGCGCACGCCCCCTTAATTAGCGGCTAGGCATCACAGCTTACTATGCACTAGATGTTATGTGTTTCACGTGTTGTTCCGAGTCGACTCTGTGTCAAGGACGCTGCGCGCGCACTGTCGGTGTTCAACGATGTACACGTCAGCGCCACCTCAGCTCATGATATCCGGCCCGCGCGCGGGACACCTCGGCAGAATTTGTGTTACCCAACGTTTCATGCCCATCATGCATTGCGTGCTGACGCTACGTTCCCTCGAGCATGGACTGCGGCCGCATGGCCATGCCCGTGCCACTGCACGGCGGTCAGCACACCTCCCCCGAAGGGGGAGGCGAGTCTTGTGTACGGTATGTGGGTAACATCCGGCAGGAGCAGGCGAACCTTCATCACATCATGGGATTGCAGTGCATCAGCAAGTGCATGGTTCGTGATGGAAGCTAGGAAATCGACATTCTGTAGAGAGATGGGCACAGCGCTGCGCATTCGATCACCGGCGAACAGCTGCTCGACAATTTGTCGCGCTGCTCGAGACTTGGTCGCACGCATGGTGGGAACTACAATTGTTGGGATATGCGATTCAAACGCATAAATAATTGCTATGCCACTATCCCAGCTGAGGTCGAGGCTCTGCTTTTTTCTATGTCACAGCCATTGGTTACATGCGCGTGCAGAAAAGAAAGTTCATCCGCCCCAGCCAAGGTGAGACTGCAGGTAGAGTTAAAAGTATTGTTGGATGTAATTCCCAAGTTGTGGAGCAGTTTCCTTCGAATTGTGAAAGTGCATAGGCTGCTGCGGAGCATGAGCGTTTGGTCATTCCAATTGTTGTTTGCATTGAAATCCACAACACGAACGTTAGAGATTTCCGCACGTGTAGGAGGGCTGGCAGCACATTGACATTGCTACTGATGGTACCGAGCCAATCTCTGACAGGTGGAGGTCGTGCAGAACATTTGGCAGGTCAATACATGTGTAATTCGTGAAATGTACACAGCTGTGTCATCCATTGCGCCATTTACACGGCGTGAACAGCAGCGCAAATGTAGTGTAGCCTATATGCGGCGGCTGTGGATGATGTGATAAATGCTGTGTTTCAAGCTGGCCCCATCGGAGGTGCTTGTCTTGGCAAAGTGCGTCACTGTGCGTTGTGTGTTTGGACCAGCTGAAACAGACATGAGACGCGTTATGGTTTCCAAAGAAATCGTACCTGAGATAACCTAAGGCTTGCTAAGGCGCACACGATACCATAAAGTTGAACTCAGCTGCACTTGCCCATGAAGCGGCTCGTGGAAGTGGCTCATGCAGCTGCGGGCTCCCAAACAGCCACAATGGCAGGTCTATAGCTATATAACGGGGTTCAGCGTGTCATTAGTGGTTGACTTGCTGTCAAGGATGCGGATTCCGGCCTGTTCTTCAATGTGAGGGGCCTGGGCTCGCTAGAAGCACGTGCACTAGGCATGAGATCAGCTGTACGCCTGTGGCACCAATCAGCCCAAGCTGGATCCCTTTTCTGTAGCTAATTAGAGTTGTTATGTCAGAGCAGGCGTGGGCCAGCTGCAGCCATGCACCTGGAAGCACCGCCACTGCTATGGTTGGACAGCAGTGTGCAGCCCAGGCGGATGAGGACGGCAAAGTAGTGGCCGCTAGGCTCAGGATTCCCTAACTATGTGTAAAAGTTTCCCATCACTGGCGGCCAGCGTGTTGGTGCCTTGGTGTGGTTGGGCCGGTGCAAGTTGCACCTCGGAATCAGGTGGCGGTAGCTAAGACGGCAGCTCTGAGCCTAGCCAACGCCTCAGACCTTAATGATTGGTAATTAGACACATAATTTCATCACGGCTAGCCACCGCTAGCGCCACAGGTACTGGGCTGCCCAAGTCCATCGGCGCCTGGCGCGAGCGGCAGCGAAGCGGGGCAGCGCGCGCCTGGCCGCTATATCAGCGTGTTCAATATATGCACCTAATCATCATATATGGTGTCGGCTAGTCACCGTTGTGCCTGTGCGCGATCGGCCAAATGCATGCGAAAATGCAACCCACAGCCACGACCGATGAGTGTGGAGCCTCTTAAAACAATTCCGGCACTGTCGGCTAAACAGGGTCCAATGTTGTGGGGATTTTCATCATCGCACGAGCTGTCCGTAGATCGTTCCAAAGTACCTTGCCATCTCATATGATGTTCCCAAACTCAATTGGCGATATTCCTATAGGAAAAACAGCAAAGGTTGGCAAGAAGGTGCAGTTTTGCGGAGGAATCCGGGAGTCGTGCCCAAAAATGTCATGACCAAAAGGAATCGAGGCACCCACTTATGGGCTCTGATTTTTGGAGACAGATTCAGGGGTTGCACGCTGCTGGACTCATCTGAATGCGATGCCAGGTCCACCGTTTTGGGCCTCATGTCTCGGCCATCATAGTGTTCTGTAGGTGGTTCACGCATCATCCGGGGAGCTGTGATGTTGGTGGACTCAAATTGCATAACGCAGTCCAGCTAGTGTGCTGCAATACTATGCACCTGTGAGCAGAACATCTACCGTAATAAATCCAATTTCTCGTGAATGCCACGTCACGCTGACACTGAAACTCCTGGACATTCTAATCGTGTCACGCGATCAGCTGACAAAACTTACGAGGTCGAGCTTGTGGGGTTGCGTTGTCACGCTATATCGCGAGTCATGAGCAAGCTGGTTGCCCGCACAACTGTCACATGCAGGTCTATCAGGATTCAATAAATTCTCATCAATGCGGCTAAACATTGACGCTCAAGTGTAAGTCAGGCACATAGATGCATCAGTTTGTACTATTCCTCTTTGATCAATTCGCTCGACTGCGGTTTTCAAATTCACGAGCTCTACTTCGTGCGATCGCGGTCGTCACGCTTGCTGGTGGTCAAAATCGCGAGCTACAACCCATGTTTTGGTCGTGTCACAAAGCCGGTTTTCACGAGCAATTGGATATTCAACGGTGTTTGAAGTGCACGTACTCAAATCAACCCTGTTGTTCATTGGTATGCAGGCACACGCATTTCCGGGCTTCATGGACGTTCACATGAGACATGGAAGGCAAGTTTCGCTTCAGCGTAAAGCTCAAGCCTTGGCCGTTGATTTATTTTTACGATTTAAAGATGAGATGCCACTGTTCAATTTCAGCGATGCAAAATGCATTGGTCCTGATACGGGCTCAATTGCGATCGCATATCTACGGCTGCATGGATGCATTGATTGTTCCTCATCAGTATCGCAGGCAATCGCGATGGGCAAAGTGTTGCCATTCGGCCATGAGGAGCTAGCTTTGAGGCATAGTTGTGATGTGGTTGTGCGCATGATTGCCTTAGAGTTGAACATTAGTCCATGGCAAGTCAGCCGTTGGATTAGTCATGCAGCCACGAAGTCGTCTCATCAGACGTATGTCGCTCATATAACCCCCACAATAAACTATTAGTGGTTTAATCTAATAGCGGTCCTATGTCTCCTTGCAATGAATTAGGCGTGTACTGTTTTCCAGATGCCGGGTAACGTTTTTGGAGGTGTTGATATGGGTGTGTCACCTTACATTGGACAACCGCTTGCAACGCAGTAAGGAAGCCATGTTGAATGATAATTTCCTTGAGTCGGATGTGTCAGCTGCAGCGTGCTTGTGTGATGACTAAACGGGCACAATCCAAGTTGTCCTTCAAAAGTGCCACATACGTTGCATGTTTGCACATTGCATTGCTCCTCGTAGGAAGTGCATGACCAGGCGGTGCTTGTTGCTGTCTGTGTGCTCGGTTCGCTGTAGCTTGGTATGGTCATCATCAACTTTTGTTGTCTTTCAACGTATGAATGTAACGTACCAACACACCTCGGTATCGCATGATAAGTGTTGAAAGGATTGATATGGATCCCTGCTGAAAGGGCAGCAAGTGAGCGAGGACGGGGCGATGGGCAAAGTTTGTAAGGCCGCCTGCAGCAAGAGATGTGGATTCGTCAGTTGTAAGTATCGTGATTCAGCAACGGATAGCGTAACGTTTGTGTGCATGGAGTGGATGCACGGTGCTGATTTGGAGTGACTGATCGGCAGCCATACACCGATAGTGGGGGTGCTACTGTTGGGGGGGGGGGGGGTCAGTGGTGGCCGGGTTTGCTGGGGTGGGGGTGGGAGTAGTATGTAGTGTGGCCGGTGGTTGCTCTGTGAGGCTGTGGCGAGGGGGTCGTGGCGGTGGGGTGCGGGAGTGTGCGTGTGTGTGGATGCGTGGGTGTGGTTGTGTCGGCTTTGTAGGTTCGTTGTGGCTTTTCACCCGGGACAGTTGCTGCTTGTTACTGTTGTCTGCTGTCGAGGGGGTTTTGGCTGTCTGCTTTCCTGCTGTTGCCCTCGCTGCCGGGCTCTTGCGTTCATCTCCGTGTAACACCGATGGCTGACCACGTGCACGAACAATGCATGCAGATTGCATGCAAACTGGCAATGACTCCAATTGTATCCTACGAGTCGTTAGTGAACACTTATATAGGCTCTACAGATCGTAGTGTAATCACTCTTCTTTTGCCAGTCTCACGTGTATTCCATGTAACGAAGACACGGGCGCCGGCATGTCGTGATCCAGCCATGCACAGGACTACGGTCACCATGCATGGAGTGGATGCACGGTGCTGATCCGGAGTGGCTGTGGGGAGGCCATGCATCGATGGCTCACCACATGCACGAGCAATGCATGCAGATCGCATGCTAGCAGACATTGATTCTGATCGTATCCGTATGAGTCGTTGAGAGAACGCTTATATAGGCTCTACTGATCGCAGTGTAATCACTCTTCTGATCTGTCAAGTCTCATGTGTGTTACCTCCACTGACGACGAAGGCACGGGGGTGTGCACTCAGCCCTATGGCACGTCCAGTGTTCACGCGGACACCCGGGACCCCCCCAAACAAGGTCGGGACGTCCATAGGGCATGTATACATGCCTTGGGACTGCCTGTGGGGGTTCGGGGAAAGCGTGTCGATTTCCCCGACAATGGGGCAAGTTTTCGGCGAAAAGTGCTCATTTCCCCGATAATCGTCAGCGGGCCGTCATTTCGATCCCAAACCGATCCCGATGGTCCCAAAGCACACACAACACCTCAGGAACACTATACTTTGACCCCTTTTGGTGTAATGTGGCTCGTGACAGGCAGGTCCGTAATCAAGTCCATCGACACTGATTCCCACCGTTGTTCTGGCGTGTCCAAGGGTTGTAGTGCCCCTTTTGGCTTTGCTCGCTCAGCTTTGACTCATTGGCAAGAGTCACACTCCTGGCACCAGCGCTTAACGTTTGCAGCGATGCTGGGCCAGTCGTACAGCTTTTTGGCTTTCTCTAGAGTACGTTTTAGTCCGTAGTGTCCGGAGAAAGGATGGACATGCACTGATTCGAACATCTCTCTTCGGAGGTTGTCGAAGCTTGGGCCTGCCAATTGATTGGCCGAAGTCCATTACAGACCGTTTGTATCTTTCCTCAGCTTTGGATAATTAAATGCAGGCGTCAACACATCCTGGTCCTGCTCATAGCTGCGATTAGGCTGCACCGTTTTGATGTTGGTGTTTGGGTGACCGCTGTTTTTTTCTGAGGGCTCTCGAGTCAAGAGAAAAAAAATCTTGAAAAAAGCGGAAAGGGGCACTGTGTTGCGCCCCAGTCGCAGATACTGAACACTATGACTTCAAATAAGTATACGTGCTCAGAATTGCTTTGTACTGCGTTGCGTGACCTCTGGCAGAGGTGCCGACTATTCTCGCTGGCACGGCGCCGAGGAACGCACTCGTAACCACTCCCTAGGTCGAGAGTTGGCCAAACTATACTTATTTATACTCTTGTCTGCGAGAATCGCATCCATAACACGCCTTTTGGCTGCTCAATCGGTCGCGCAACGACAATGTCGCGTCCACTCATCCTACGAGCGCTGGGACCAGACGGTCAACGCCTTGCGCAGAGTCTAGTACGTGATGTAGCTCCAGAACGCAGTATACGTGATAAATTATAATATAAATCAACTACTTGAGATCGATCGGCGGAGTACCACTTCATGCATGGCCTTTCCTCACGCAGGCTCCGCAGCCAACGATGGCGTGAAGTTGCCTGACCTAGATATGTCGTTGGAGAGTGTAGACCAATTATGCCTCGACCTGGGCCACCAAAATATTGGTGTCCTGCAATTTCGAGTGGGTCAAGCGCAGCCTGTGGTCTTTGGGGCTGCGCCAGGCGGTAATGCAGCAACCAATGGCACTGCAGTGATGGCACGTGGCCATGCTGCTTATTCTAGGACGGCAAACCTTCCGTGCGAAGAAGTGGCTGCATTTCTGCAACCACATCTGCCGAAGGGGATGCTGGCACAGAAGCTATGCAAGCATGTGAACAAAATGGGGCCGTCATTCCTTGTTTCTGAAACTGCTACATTCCGCCAGCAGGACTTCATCGCAGTCAATCAAGTGGTCTGTGACTCCGCAGCTGTCTGCATCACTGCAGCATGACCTTGCATCCCACACAATCGCCATCATATCTGGCTTCCGTGCATGCGAGCACCTGTTGGGTCAGGAATGCACTGCCAGGCCAACGGTGAACACCGTGACTTACACATGTGGGCAATGCATGTGGGCTGATGTATGCACAAGTGGCTTGGCATAATTGATGGTGCTGAGTCGTAATTGAGAGCAATAAAACAATTTTGCAAGACGCTGTGTACACATTCATCAATGTAAGAGTGCTATGCCAGCTTTTCAGCTTCATTGGCATAGATCCCAAGCTTTTCAACCTTATTTTTTTTTATTCGCAAATTTTTTTTCCTGGGCCATCGCCCCGTCACGCAAACACCAACATCAAAACGGTGCAGCCTTAAAGCGCTGGAGGAAGTTGCGTAGTGCATAGCTTGATGCTACGATCTCATCGTCCACGGACCCAGCCGGATAAGATGCATCAGCTATCTCGTCCGCTACAGACTCGTTTGGTTGACTTGACTCCTGGGCAGTGTCACTCCCCCCGTCAAAAGTGTGCAGCCCCTGCGCACGACGGGTCCCGCCTGCCACACCGGTGCCCCGGGTGGAGGGTGGACGGAGAAGTCTAATAGATTTGATATCGCACATTGTACAACACAGCGGGCTAGGCACCTTGTCCGCAGAAACTGCGTGGCGAGTGAGTTGCATCGCCATTGCGACAAATGGTTGCATCACGGCAAAGTGCTGCGGAGCGCAAGACAGAGGATCCGCAACGTTTGTCCTGCAGGGACGGTAACACCATTTATACGTGTAGCCGCACGCGACATCCAGCCAACGTGCGCGGCGCTTGAGCGTGTGCGCACTGGTTGCCACGTCCAAATAGGTATTTGGTTGATGGTCTGTCACAATTGTAAAGGTAGCACCCTCCAGATAGCAACGCCACTCTCGAAGCGAACATATCACCGCCAGCATCTCTTTGTCAGACGTGGAGTAGTTCAATTCCGGGCCGGAAAGCTTACGAGAGAAATAGGAAACCGGGTGGCCGTCCTGCAAGAGGACCGCGCCTAGCGCCGGAGGAATGTCACAGGCGTCACTAACCAGAGTGAAATGCTTGCCCGGGTCCGGGAGCGCCAGAACTGGGGAGGACGTCAAGGCAGTTTTGATAGCCGAAAACGCTGCGTCACAGTCGACAGACCACCGCTCGTGAAAACGCGCTGCCATAGTGGCAGCGTCCTCCGCATTGATGCGGCGGCGGTGTTTGACCCCAGCTCGTTCTTGCTTCGAGAGGCCTTTGAGCAGGTCAGTCAGAGGTGCAGCAGTGGCGGCGTAGCCCCGGATGAATTTGCGGAAGTAATTAGCGAGGCCGAGGAACTGGCGCACTTCATTGACACCAGTCGGCCGAGGCCAATCCGAGATGGTTTGAATTTTAGCTGGGTCCGGCTTGATGCCTGAAGCCGAGACTATATGACCCAAGTATTGAGTTCTGGTTTGAAGAACTCACACTTTTTTCGTTTGGCGAACAGCTTATTCTCCCGGAGCAGGCCGAGGACCATTTCCAGTTGCTGGAAGTGCTCCTACTCTGAACGCGAGAATATCAGGATATCGTCCAGATAGACACAGACGCATTTGTTCAGATGCTTGCCAAAGATTCGGTTCATCACGTGTTAAAAAACCGCGGGGGCATTAGTCAAACCGAAAGGTAGCACACGCCACTCGAATTTGCCGAAGTGGGTGTTGAAAGCGGTTTTAGGCACATCAGAGGCCTGTAGTTTGAGTTGGTGGTAGCCAGCAGCAAGGTCGAGCGTGCTGATATGCGTAGCACCATTCAGGTTGTCGATCAAGTCGTCAATGCGGGGCATTGGGAATTTATTTTTGATTGTGATCTTGTTCAGCCCCCGATAGTAGATGCACATGCGCAGAGACCCATCTGGTTTGGGGACAAATAGCACGGGTGCGCCATACGCAGAGCTTGATTGTTCGATCCAAGCATTATCAAGAGCCTCTTGGACCTGAGACTCGATCTCTGCTTTCTCTTTAGGCGATAACCGGAAAGGCGGCCGGTTGTGTGGCACCGACCCGGGAATGATGGGAATGCACTCCGGAGTCAGGTCCCCCAACGAGGAGGCACCAGTCCCAATCAAACTAGGAGATTGAAAGAAATCTGCGTAGTCGGCGAGCAGAGTTTGCAGGCGCTCGTCGCGGGACTCTTTTACTGGGGATTCATCCTCCAGCTTTCTAGCTAGGACCACAAACGGGGAGGCACTGCCGAACATCGGTGCTTGCAGCAGGTTGGCCGCCGCAGCGGCAGACAGTACGCGACCCGTGGTGGCAGACGCATCGACAGCGTGAGCTGTAGCGGGGTACAGCTGGCACTGAGACTTAGATAGCGTCAGCTTTGGCGGCACAGGTGCGCTGCCAGCGTCAGACACGGCGCCATACCGTGTATATAGCTACGGCATGCTCAGGATCCCACAAGTATGCGCAGGGGTCGGTGCTATCACATACCTGTGCTGGTGTACAGGCTCTGCCAGTGATAGCTCCTGTGTCTTCAGTGGAGCTAATACACGTGAGACTTGACAGAATAGAATCGTGATTACACTGCGATCAGTAGAGCCTGTATAAACTTTCCCTGAACGACTCATACGGATACGATCAGAATCATTGTCTGCGTGCATAGAATCAGCATGCATTGCTCGTGCATATGGTCAGCCATCGGTGTATGGCTGCCCCATAGCCACTCCGGATCAGCACCGTGCATCCACTCCATGCATGGTCACCGTAGTCCTGTGCAT
This sequence comes from Ulva compressa, assembly GCA_024500015.1. Lineage (NCBI taxonomy): Eukaryota > Viridiplantae > Chlorophyta > Ulvophyceae > Ulvales > Ulvaceae > Ulva > Ulva compressa. Next base: position 504,207 of record JALKAD010000165.1, read on the forward strand.
GGCTGGATCACGACACTCCCCCTAGACTAAGCTTGTACTACCGCAAGCTGCAGTCTATCTCTGAACTTTGCCAGTGCTAGTCCGGCCAACACCTTTGTAAACATATCAGCTAGCATGTCTACCGTGCTAACCCAGCTGATAGTCAACTCATCGAGTTCCACGAACTCACGGACTCTCAGGTCCCTCACCCTGATGTGCTTGGAGCGGTCACTAGAGATGGGGTTCACTGCTAGCAGGTTGGCACTCTTGTTGTCACCCCACAGAGTTGGCTTCACAGCCGACAAACCAAGATCAGTGCACAACTGCTTAGCCCACATCACCTCATTGGCTGATGAGCTCATCGCAATAAGCTCTGCCTCAGTCGTGTCACCAGCCACAATAGTCTGTCTCTTCGAACGCCAGAACACACAGTTCCCATGCATCCGGACTATCACTCCTGACACACTCTTCAAGCATGCACCATTGGCGAAGTCAGCATCTGTATATGCCTCCAACACCGCACTTCCCTCATTGGAGCCACTAAAGGTCAAGCCAAGATCTATGGTCCCTCGCAGGTATCTCGGTACATGCTGGACAGCAGCCCAATGACACTTCGCACTCCCAGCCATATGCCTGGCCAAGACATTAGCCGGAAAGGAAATATCAGGACGCGACACAGCAGCCACATACTGGATGCTTCCTACGGCTTGCATAAACCTCTTATGCTCTGCGACATTAGCCTTCTCCTGGCTAGGATCGTCCTTCAGACTAAACGCTTTCTGCTTTGGTACCAACGGCGTTGGTGCCTTTCTGCACTCACTCATACTGAATCTCTCCAGCATGTCCCTGATGTTCTTTCTGTGCGAAATGGTGATAGTGCGAGCAGACCGGTCACGTATGACCTCCATACCCAGCACATATCCCAGCTCCCCCAGGTCACGACCCTCAAATGCCTCAAGGATCTTGCTGATGGCATCATCCATCTGCTCCTTACGACCGAAGATCAACAGATCATCGACCCACAAGAAAATAAGACATCGTCCTACTTTGCAGAAGATCAGTGCAGGGTCACTGGCTGATCTCACAAAACCCATACTCAGCAAGAGCTCTGCAAGCGCTTTATGCCACTCTCTGGCAGCTTGCTTCAGACCATACAACGCCTTCTTCAGACGCCACACCATACCAGACCCATCATCCAGTACAGGAGGTTGTGCCACATACACTTTCTCTTCCAGAACACCATTCAGGAATGCACACTTAATGTCAATGTGCCTCGTCTCCAGATCCTCCACAGCACAGACCGACAGCAGAGCCCTGAAAGTAGCATAGCTACCCACAGGCGCCCAGGTCTCAAAGAAATCTACGCCTTCTACTCGCATAAACCCCCTGGCTACATATCTGGCTTTGAATCGCTCAATCTCACCCTGTGCTCCTCGCTTAATCTTAAGCACCCACTTGCCTGTCACAGGCTTCACTCTTGCTGGGCACCAGACCAGCTCAAACACAGCGTGTTCCCTTAAGGAGGTCAACTCATCTAGCATTGCTATGATCCATTGCTCACGATGGCAGCCCTTCATGGCCTGCTGCACCGTTGGATCGTCCAGCACTGCCTCAACTTTCTTCCTCGCAGCAGCTGCACGCCGGGACTCACTGCGGCTAGCAGTCTTGCCACTGTTCGGAATCACCTTCTGCCCCGTCGTCTTTTCTGCATCAGGAGTCACACTGTCAGCCGTAGCAAACACTCCATCCGCCAAGTCACCGACGTCATTCTCAACATTGACTACTGTGGAGCTCCCAGCATCATGCTCACGTGCTTCCTCCGGGGAGATGCGCTCAACAGCTGCATCGTCTCTCTCATTCACTTCCACAGCATGGACAGCAGGTCTTAAGGTTCTGCGAATCAATTTGAAAGGCTTTGGAACCCATTGAACTCTCACCTCTGGTGGTGGAGCCAGATGTTCTCCGTTGCCCCCTTCAGCACTTGGCGCTAACTCTCCCCCTGAGTCAGCGCCGCCTGTCTGGTCTCCTCTAGGCACATGCCGTAGCTCATCATGCCCCTGACGCTCCCGCTGTGGCACATGCCGTGGCTTATCGTGCTCCCAGCGATCAACACGCCCTGACACCGCGGACCCGTGCCTTCGGTTGTACTTCCCGTGGCTATCGTCTCTCGCAGGTGGGGGTGACTCGCTCGGCTCCCTGCCCCTCGACCGTTGGACTCGCTGCGGTGACCGCGAGCGCGACCTGTACTGGGATCCTGAGGACCCTGACTCCGCTGAGTCCGACTCAGACCCTGAAGCCTCGTCCCCCTCCTCATCTTTCCGTGCCTCCTCCTCAGATACATCATCATCACTGCTCTGTGGGTAGATACGGTTGCGCCCCATGTCCAGCACAGCTCTATCCCTCGTAGGGATGACATCTCTCGGCCTGCGCTGAGCATTGTGCGGACCGGACGGCTGCGCTGCCGCATCATACTCCCAGTCCGGTACTCTGTGAACACAATCCTCGGCTGTGTAAGCGCAACGCGCTGTCACCACTGCCTCACTGATCTCAGGCGTGTGCCACCGCTCATGCCTCGCTATCAGCTCAGAGCCCAGCGCATGTGGCGAGAACGGCGGTTCACCCTCAAGCAACTCATCATCTGGTTTGAATCGCCTGCGCAGCTGCCTGCCCGGTTCCCAGTGTGTGTGGTCCAGCGCTGGATGCTCCCCCTCAGCCCAATCCACATTCCTGCCCCTCTCTGGCATCATGTGATCACGACCGGCTGGTGGTCGCACTGTCCTAACGCTAGTTGACTTCAGCCATTTCTTCATGTTTGGCAGGAAGCCAGACTCAGGCACCACTCGAGTATGCTCATCAGGCATGATCTCAAATTCTCCCAGCTCATAGTTCTCTAACACGACCGGATCCACCGTAGCTTGCTCCGACCTGTGAAAACGTTTCGCGAACTCTCTCAGCAGAGCTGGCGGAGTAGCTGAGTGCCTATACATGCGCACAACTCCCCCATTCCCTCGCTTCACGTAAGCTCTGTCCATGTGAGGACCTGCACCCGGTCCCATATAGAAACCGAGCACTCCTCTCTCGTCCAGGTGTCTGAAATCCTCTCTCCGGGCGTACACATAGAATGGACACCCGAATGGCTTCACCTGGGCCACCACCAGTCGGAACGTGTCCTCACTCACTTTCCGAAACCACAACAGATACGGCACAATCTGTCTGACATTCACATGTCGCAAACACTCAGCCACGAACACCTCATCGCCCCTGGCTATCCCCGCATCAGCCAGAGCCTGCAGGCTCATCTCCTGAGCCTTCGCTCTCCTGGACTTCAGCTGAGTAGCTTTCGCGGTCTCATGCGTCGACCACGACTCATAACTGTAGGCAACATGCCTCTCCTCCAGCTTGTGCTTGACCTCCTTTCGCCTAACACCCTATAGGGCTGTGCTTGGCGTCAGGTTGTGCGCATGGTTCACACACATGTACGCCTCAGGCCACAAGAATGCAGGCACAGCCGCTTGCAGCAGGCTTGCTCTCACACACTTGTTCAGCACCCCGATCTTTCTCTCCACCATCCCATTGGACTCATGCTGGCATGTGGCAGTGTACGTGTGCTCAATGCCTCGCCACTCAAGGTACTGAGCCAGCTGGTTAGAGCTGAACTCACCACCCTGGTCAGTGTGCAGCCTCCGCACCCCAATCTCTCTGTCATAGACAATCTGAGTGCGAATTCGCTCTATCAGCAGGCATATCATCTCCGCAGCCCCACTCTTGGACTTCAGAGGTATCACATGGGAATACCGAGAGTACTCATCCACCACAACGAGGATGTAGTTCATACCCCCGATGCCCACTGGCTTGATCTGCCCTGCTAGGTCAGCATGCAACACTTCTCCGGCGTATGTGGCATTCTCAGTCACTCTGCCTCCATGTTGTGCTCTATCGCCACTTCTCTGTTCAGCCACATGGCAACCGTGACACTCAAGCGCCACCCCGGTAGGTTGCGGCAACTTGAGGTCATACAAGTCTAGGTTGTCTCGCATCAGCTGGAGAACCCGATTGCCAGCATGGTGAAAAGCGATATGCACTAGGAATGATGGATCAACCTGGAAGGAAGATCCCTGTCCATCGGACACACCATGTTGTGAAACACTGCCACACGCCCATGCAGCCTCTCAGTGAAACACCAACTTGCTGCATTAAGAACTCTTCCAGCTACAAGTTTGCCGATTACACCATCATACATCATCTACCCACAAACTTCCCATTACCCCGTTCCGTCGGAGCGCCTAGGTCAGACCGGCACCGACCTCATTGCCCTTATTCCGGGCGAGGTCAGCACTAGCACGGATGGGCCTGGGCATATTTATATGCTTTGCTGTGGTCAGAGGCCGTTCGTTGGTTGGCTTCTGGCTGGGGCGCCGTATTCCCATTCCGTTTCCCCACAACAAACCTATATTTCACGCGCTCAATCCGCGCGCACACCGCTTCTGTAGATCACACTCAACACACCATTCACTGCAGCCATTTGCCGCTGTTCATGCACCCACTTCCTATTTCTATGGAGCAGGTTATTCGCACTGGTCCAGGCTGCACCACTGTCAACCGGTCTCATGCGCCAGATTGGCCTGCCTTGCCCACAAAGCCATGTCAGAGTGGGCTTTCCGTCTGCATCCTCACCCTGCTCACAGCCGTTATGGAATCCATACGATTGGTCATGGACTCCAGGCATCACTATCCTGTTCGCATTCTTGCCAGTATGCAAGTATATCTCAGACTTCTTCAACTCCTTTGTCGATAGCATGTTGATGGGACTGGCTGGCACCCAATAGACACTTGTCAGCTCTATGTGTACCGGCATGATAGTCCCTCTCTCATTGACATAGTCTCCCAGTGTTGCTCTTACTGTGCCCAAACCATACATATCCAGCCTGCCCTGGTCAAGGGGCTGACACTGCGGCACATCTGATGGCTTGATCTCACAGAACATGTCATAGTCGAAGCATATGTTGATGTCTGAGCCACTGTCAACTAGGAAAGTGTATGGCATGTTGGGAGATGGCCACTGGCACAGTCAGCTCGCAGCTTCTCCAGGTCAACCACAGCCACCTGAGGGCCACCGCGGCCTTTGCCACGGCCTCTGCCACGCCCAGCAGCTGCTCGCTGCTGCAGATACTGTTTGACCTCTGCAGACAGCAACGGGCAATCCTGCTGTAGATGGCCAGGCTTATCACAGTTGAAGCATTTCCGTTTATCTGCTCCCCCTGCTACCTCTGCTCCCACTGCTGCAACCTGTGGGGGTCCACCTTGGCGACCACCGTGGCGTCCACCTCGGTATCCTCGTCCCCCATAGCGCTGCTGTCCACCGCGACCATCCCGTGGGAACCGCGATGGCGTGGGCTTGCTGTTGGTCTGAGCATGTGTCAATAGCGTAGACACTATCTGCTGTACTGGCAGTGCCTGCAGCATGGGCTGCAACAGGCTGTACTCCTTGTCTACTGCCAGCAACCGTGCTCTGTATAACTGATCAGACACAGTCTCACCTAGTCCCCTCATCTGATTCACTATGCCCACCACCTCATTCACGTGCTTCTCCAGCGGCTTGCCAGCCTGCTGAGCACTGCTGAGCTGGTGATACAGCTTCTGTATCTCTACTTCCACTGATGGCATGTACTTGGCATGCAGCAACGACCAAACCTCATGAACGAAGCTACAGTCTGCTACAAAATCCCTATCCTCCTTTGGCAATGTAGTAAACAGCCAGTGCATGACCTGCTCATGAGCCTGACTGCTCTGAGCAAGCGGATCGTTGATCAGCAGGCTACTCTCACCCACCATCTTTGCCCAACTCTCTACTTCCTTCTTGAATATACGGAAGTGATCATGCTTATAGTTCTACACCGGAAA
>JALKAD010000165.1:510186-532906 GCA_024500015.1 Ulva compressa
TTATGCTTCTCAACTAGAGACTTCCCCGGTGCGGGCCTAGGCATCGCAAGCGACAGCGCTTGCGCGAGAGTGCTCACATCAATCGACCCAGCCGTAGCTGCTACTCATGATGACACCGCAGCTTGCGAAGGCTGCTGTATCGGATCGCCCACGCCACTCCGGATCAGCACTGTGCATCCACTCCATGCATGGTCACCGTGGTCCTGTGCATGGCTGGATCACGCCACTTCCTAGATCTACTTCATTTTCCTGAATTATTACATCGGTCTCTGTAGTAAGTCGGTGTGCGTAGGGTCTGATAGCGCTGTAACCAGGTGTGGCAAACCACGGATGTCAAGAATAGGGCGTACGAATCGATGAGTACAACCCCGTACTGGAAGGAATTCCCAATACTTGGAAAAGTGCATATATGCACCCAGGTCCACCTTGCATGTGTCAGCCTAACCACAGTCAAGTCAAGTCAAGTCACAACTGTGCCGAATCACTGCGAAGTCTTGTCCATGCGCATAGCTACGGCATGCACGGGATCGCACATGTGGGGGGGGTGGGGGGGTGTTGCATGACGGGGCGTGGGCGTGGGAGTTCTCAGGTGGGGTTGATCGCAGTGGTGTTGTTGCTAGAGTGCGAGCGGTGGCGGCCGGGCGTGCTGCAGGCGGACAGCGGCGCGTGTTGCGGACGGTTGGCGTGCGTGGCTTTGGCGTGGTTGGCTCGGTGGTGAAGTGCACTGGTGTGCGTGCGTGTGGCGGTTCATTTGTGGCTTTGCGCCTGTACGTGTTGTTGCTTGTTGCTGATTGCTTGCGGGGTTTTGGTCTTTGCTGGCCTGCTGTTGCCCTCGCTGCGGGGCTCTTGCGTTGATCTCCGTACAACACAGATAGGAATCTGCGTGCGAACTCGTATGAGTGGCGTAGGTGTGAGCTGCCGCGGCGCGCGTTCGAGCTCAACCTGTACGGCTGTGTTTTAGCCGTCTCAACGAATTTGTTACAACGCAGGCGCCGGAATAGATACCATCACACATTTCGTAACACAGCCCACCATACAGAACTCGTAACTTGTTGAGATCATCTTCAGTTCCACTGCACGCTTGGCACGCCAGGTACGCAAATTTCAGAAGTAGTGGCATGTAGTGCAAACATCCAACGTGCATTACCGAGCGCGCCGATGGAGCCTGAACGCAATGCTGACTCACTAGCTGGCAAAACAGAAGGCCAGCTTCAACAGCAACAGAAGCGAGTGCGTGTCGTTCGCGCACGACACTGGGTCGAAGGCCCTTGGACTTATCCCTGCACATATGAGATTCGCAGAGTCCGTTGTTGTTGCAGGAAATTAGAGAGCTGAAGCTGCAAGCTAAGAGGGCAGGCAAGAAGGGCCAGAATGCGTACAAGCAGCTGCACGCTGAAATGCTGGCACGGCATGCTGCGGAAATGCAGGCTGTGAAGTCGACGAAAGTCGATCAAATCCCGGAATTAACATCGCAAGTGGGAGCTCCCTGCGACGAGGCCGTCAAGGTGCGCTCGACTGGACGGTCGTGGTCCCGTCGCTTGCGTTGCCGCTGCAACCTGCATGCACAGCACGATGCTCGGCGCACTGCGAGTTGCCCGTGGCTGTTCTGAAGTGGTACATGTGTGGGCATGACGCGTGTAGATACGGATGTACTGTCAACGCTTCTGTGGACGCGACGTGGTACATATGTATGTGGGTCCAGATGTCTTGCCTCGACCATACGCTCTTGCCCACCTGCCACGGCACTTGCAGTTGTGCTGTGGCTTGTACGGGACTGATGTTAAGAATTGTGGGATCGACTTGGCTTCCACTTCGCTTGTGGGGTTCGCCGCTCCGCTGCTGCTTGTGGTTTCGCCATCTCGTTGCAGGGTCACAGGCAACATCGACATTCGCAATATGGCCCGAATACGGACTAATTGACTACTTGGGACCACCCGTATAGTTGAAATATAGGTCGGTACAAGTGGGCATTATACGGCTGGCCGCGACGTATATGGGTGTATATCGCCCTGAAGTCGCCTATAGCCAGCATGCGCATGAACTCGCCATGGCGCATACGAGCGCAGGCGCGAGCATGCACCCACTTGCTGCCACTGCAAAACATGGTTACAAAGCAGATTTTTAAGCAGCAACAAAGAGCTGCGTGCTACATTTTGTACGTTATTCAATCTACTCTAGCCTGGTGCTCGTTTGCTGAACAAGTACGGAGTTGCTAAGTGCGCTGAACCAGCCATGGACTGGCTATTCCAGCACCATGCATTCACAAAGTAGGATATCCGTGGCGCTCTGCACCACTGTGTTGGCGGTGTAGCTCAACAAGTCTTGCTGGAGCCACAGGCGATGTATGCACCATGCCCACAGCTGACAGCACCTACCAATCAGATCAGCAAGCTGCAAACGAACGCATCAATTTGATGTTAAGGGCGCTCTCACCGTTGTAAAGGACTTTGCAGTTTGTTCACAGTTGGTTGCTGTCCTCAGAGTCGTCAATGCAGCCAAAGAGACTGCTGAGATGCACCGTATCAGTGTTTGAGCTGAGTTTCCAGAAGTGAGCGGGTGTGGTGCTGATAACAGGCCTTGCTGCAACCAATTGTGTGTGAGAAACAATAGCACTTCACCTTTCCATTTGCACTACGGCCAACATTGGTGCAGCAGCGCTGGTGGGGATAGAGCACACCGTCATGTTGATTGCCCGATATTGCGATATTGTGACTGCCTCTCCTGTGGGCTTGTATTGTCTCAGTTGGACTGTGTGCGAGACCTTGGCCCTCTGCTCTGTCATACACGGTTGCTGTGATGTTCAAGCATGGCCTGTGACAAAGGATCTGGCAGGAAAGCCTGGCCTTGTCAAACAATTGCCCACGTCCACCTGAGCCAATCAACTCTGTGTAGTCTGACAGCTGCTAGCCTTGTCTGACCTCAACTCAGCCAGCCAGACGTTTTCGTACCGCACACAGCGAAACTTCAAACGTCTTGTTGTGTTATTGACTGTGTCTTACTCAATGATAGCTACGGTTCGGCTGCAGACTGAGTACATTTGATGTTGGGTTGTCTCGCAGTCCTCGAGTCATGGCAGCTTGAACAACCAGCATCCATTCTTGTAGAACTGGTGAATTCCTGATCTTGATTGAGCAGTATCATTCACAAATTTCCTGTCAATGTGGTGTAGATATAGATGGAACAGTTGTCACTCTCCTAGCTAACTGCCTCTTGCAGCCAAGTGTGTGATGTTGATTTGGCGTGCAGCAGCCACTGATGCTCTTCAGAGTCCTCAAAGGTAGCAGTAATCCCCAATGAGTGCATGTTTGGTTTAGTAGAGCCTTTCTAGACAATCCACGGGGTTGCAGTCCATCTGTATTGTTGGAATGAGGCGCTCCTAGAGTCATGGAGCTGGCACTGTTGCCTGTGGATGCTTAACGCCTGCCAGACCACCGAAGCCCTTCAAGAATTTGCAGTATCAATTCTGTAGCCTGTGTAGCTTCCGGGAGGTTTCCCGGGAATGGGTGCATTGTCCAAACTTGTTGTGAAGTCAAACTCTTGCGCGACAACTCTAGCATTCACTCCTAGCTTAGGCATTTGGCGACGAATCCGTTTGTAGCCATGGGCAACTTCCGGAGGTCCCTTGCTCATCGGAAACAAACAACAGCTAGCACTTTGTGACGAAACCGTGTCAAAAGAAAACAGAGTCAATACGTTTTAACTAATCTAAATTCGTTTCATAAGTGCTGTCTCGTGTCTTGACATTTGGCTTCGGCACTGCCAAGTATCTTGACATCTCAGGAATCGTGTTGAGCGGCATGGTGCTCGCCATGATGCTGATGTAGTCTCATGCATCTGTGAACTGGACGTGTCTGGCTGTGACATATGACGCAAAATAGAGGCTGCCAGTTGGGCGCGGAATAACGCAGAATAGACGCGAGCATGGTCTGTCGCAAAATCCGCCAGCGTGCTTCACAGACGTCGGTTTCCGAAGCTATAAAGACACATGAACAGCATTTTAATCATGCTTTCATATTATATTAGCCTCGAGCTGTTTGGCGGAAGTTGGTGTTTGGTGCATTTCCCGCGGTGGCCCCAAGGTGGTCATTGGTGGGTATTCGGGTCATATTGCGAATGTCGATGTTGCCTGTGGGTACATACATGTGGTTGACGGAAAGAACGTCTGTGGTTGACGGAAAGAACGTCTGCTGAATTTTTGCTGCTAACTCCATAACAAAAGTTGTACGTGGTCCATCAGCTTTCGAAGCTCTGTGGCTGAGCGCTGAGCTGTCAACTTAAATGACGCAGGGTCGAACCCTGCCAAAATCCTTCAGTCACAATTAAGTTATGTTCCTGCGTCGCTCTATTCACTGTCCAATACAATACGACCGTATCGTCTATATAACACATAACGACGTTACGTCTTGTAAAAGCAATTCGATGTGTGAATTAACTGCTAATAGGTTTTTGGCGTGCCAGCACTCGGTTTCTGGTAGCCGCAGTATCTAGCCATGAACGCTACTTGCTTCCGGTTTGCACATGATCACAAGCCAGCAGTGGTTCCGGGGATTGCTTACAGCTGCGTGCGGTCTCCACTCTTGCAATGCGTCAGTGACAGCTGTGCATATGCCAGCAACATGCGCACCTGAGTAACATGGTCCAGTTGCTGCACAGTTCCTGCAATTGCGAGAATCATGTTGTTTGAGGCACCCAGCATCAAGCTGACAACATGACATATGACCAGGCATGTAAGGCTGGCTGAATGGGGAATAATGCACTACATATTCCGGGACATTTGGGACATTATCCGTATTCCGGGGGATATGGGGATAATTGGGAGGGGCAGAATCACATTTCAGAGCACAGAGCAGCGCACACGAAGCTGAATTCTGCAAACGATAGTGTTTTCGAAAGTCCACAACATTCCGGTTCTGCTTGTAGCTCTTTTTTGTCGATCGGATATTTCAATCCGCTGTTATTGCATTTCTTGCTTTCTATGATGGTTGCATTTGGCTTCAATTCGGTGTCTTCAACAGTGGATTGACCTGACTCGAGCATTCATCCAACAGAAACAAAATAGGTACCATTAGCATCCCAGTGAAATTGTGTATGTAGATGTACCACACAAAATTGGATTCCTATTTCACACGTCATGGTGTTGTTGCAAAGTGGTGCCCATTTGTCGGCAGCGACCGTGACAGGCGTGGTGCCCCCTCACCCACATGCACCAGGAGACTACGCACATCAGCCTCCCCAGACCACCGAAGCATTAAACATCGCTTTACTCCTCGAGTACATTCAACAGCAAGTCAAATTCATCCATGCTTGCCTTTTGTGCACAACTGTTGAAACAAAATGCGATCATCTTCCTGGCTCGATCCAGCCCCAGAGCGTTCCTGCTTGCTGCGTCAACTCGCTTCCATAATGCACAATTGGGCTTTGTTGCTGCTGAGGTCGCGTATATGCTCATCAATCTGATAGCCAAAGGATGGCAGACCGCGACGTTCTGGAACCTTCACCAACAGATGGATACATACACATGGCCAACATAGGCCATACTAATATGTCACCACACATGCAAGGGGGGGGGGGGGGGGGGCCCCCCCCCCCACACGGCCGCGGTGGACAAGTCGTATGCGACTGATTCGTTTCGAAGTCACAGTTCAGACAACTTTCGATGCATTCAAATATGTTGAGACATCTATCTCTTGAGTTTCGTTTGTGATGGCTTTGATATTGGACTTGCACCGTCTCGATGCAGATGAGCGAGACAGTGTCAGCGATGCAGCCAGTGCGCATCATCTACCCAGGATGTAGCCGGGACGGCCCCGGGCGGTTTCGAGCGAGATACCGGGAATCCCGGTTTTTCGACGTGCGAAGCGCGCCAGACACCTGGATGCTGACAACGAGGTTAGCTGCAACATCTGTCGCGCCTCTGGCTCGAGAATCTTTTTTTGGGTGCCCAGTTTTCACTGGCATCATGCCCGGGAAGCCCCAGTTTTCACTGGCATCATGCCCGGGAAGCCCTGTTTGAGATTTTTCTTGCCAGCCCCCGGGCTGAGATTGGATCTCAGACCAGGATTCCCGGATGTGGTGAAGGTGACTGTAGAGCCCTGGCCCGGCCCACCGGCCCAACACAAGATTGACTTCATAGCACGTCCGTCAACATATATGACACCTTTCGTGTGTCGTTTGTTCGCGCTGGTACGGCGATCGCGGGTTTGCAGAATGGTCTGCGGTGCGGTTCGTGTCGCTGTACCGTCTAGAGCCACTCCTGCGGGGTTCAACTCGTACCACGTAATGAACCGCGCCGCGAATGACCCCGTGGCCGCTGTCTGTGTCAGAACTAAATACTGTGTCAAAAAATTACTTGACCACGCTTCATACAGCATGTTTTTATTATATGGATACATTGTTGGATGCGTGTTTTTGTGCTTTTGTATGGTCGACGTCAGTCTCGCTTAACACGGTGCGATTGCTAGGGACGGACCTTACGACCGCGTCCGACCCGAGTTTTTGGCGATGGACTGTAAGGGGAATCGAGACGAAAATTTGCACTAGTTCATAACTGATCAAAATTCACCGAACAGGTACTGTGAACAGGTCTACTACGTACTGTATGCCATTCCGTGTCTTTGTGTCTGTGGATTTTGTCCATATCAATATCGGAAGGCATTTCCACCTGCCATGCTGCACGCCAAGTTGCCCATCTATGACCTCTCGCTGTGTGGTGAAGCCTTCCGAAAATCTTCTCATACATGGGCATCGATTTCCGTTTGCATCATGCAGCATATGGAGACAAGCATGGTCAAGCGTGCGTGTGTGACATCATGGACAGGCGATCGATCGGCGCACAAGCACACCGATGGCGAACAGGTACCAGAATATCATGTAACGTATGCACTTTGCCCCTGGATCAAAGGACGTGATGGTCCGCGCATGTGTCTGTTTTTCTGCTGGCAGTTGCAAGGTAGCCAAGGACGGGGGTTCAAAAGTGGCGGAAATACGCTGCGTAACGGTCACATTATTTGACGCATTTCGCAATGGTGCAAAATCGCTGCGACGGTTTGAGATATGGGGGCAGGGGATGTGGGGATAGGGCAGAGTTGCATTTGTGCGTTCATGATGCCTTTCTACCACGCTATCCAACCAGAATTTGAGGTGGCTAGAGTCCTAACAAAGGTGTGCGCGTGTATCCTGAGTACATGGGGCTGCAAAACTGGTGGCTTCAGAAAGCCTTGTCTAGTCCACACAAGCCGTCTTGTGGCTGCCACTGAGAGTTTATCACCCGAGTGCGCATGCTTGACCGCCTTCTACAGCATACAGCCATGCCTGCCAGTTGCATGGCATGTGCACATGCATAAATGGGTGGCATAATACATGCACGACAGCTTTTATGGCATGTTGCGGCAGTGGTGACCGGCGGAGCCTGGAACAATGCTATTATTCTGACCCGTCCCGAACTCTTGGTGCATCGGTGGCGTGCGCCAACATTGATTTTTGTGGTCTGTCCCGGTCCAATTCGATCGGCAGGCAGAAAACAGTTGTCTTCGTCTGCTCCAGAGGTTGTAATTACTACAGTGCCTCCACCAAGCTATCACAATCTAGCAATAAAATCAGCCCGGATCATGTATCACCGATCGCCCTACATGCACTAGCCAACTCTGGCTGCGAGAGCGCTATTGGCTAGGTCCGATTTCCTTTGTCGCAGAATGGGGAGGTTTCAGATGCCATTTTGGCTGAAAACCCTTATGTTACAGGCCGAATGCACCCAAGTGATGGCTGACAAGCTTTGACCTGCCACGGGCCAGCGCCGGCATTCGCTTGTCCGTCATTAAAACACCCAGTAGCACCTTGCGGGCTTTCTGCAGAAAAGCAAGGCTCAGCGTAAGCGAGAGAAGAAAGAAAAGCAAGAACAAGATGAACAGCAAACTATTGCTGCAGAGCTTGCGGGCATTGGTGAAACGTTGCGAGAGCAAGAGCAGAAGGCTTTGCAAGGAAAGCTACAAGCGGAAGGCTTGCGCATCATTGACATACCGGTACGACTGCTCAGTGCATGCTTTGGCCTTGCCTGATTGTCTGGGTTCTGATTGTCTGGGTGATTGTCTGGGTATGCCTTGTCTCCCAATCGTCTTGGTGTATTAAACTTTTCCCAATCAGCGGGCTGTGCCTTTTCCCAATCGAAATCCCTTTTCCTATAACCACACAAGACTCGCCTCCTTCGGGGGAGGTGTGCTGATCGCTGTGCAGTCGCACGGGTATGGCCATGCGGCCGCAGTCCATGGGAGTGTAGCGTCAGCACGCAATGCATGATAGGCATGAACATTCTGCCGAGGTGTCCCGCGCGCGCGGGCCGGATGTCATGAGCTGAGGTGGCGCTGACGTGTACATCGTTGATCACAATTGTACATCGTTGAACACAGTTGCAAACAGGGCGCGCGCAGCGTTCTTGACACAGAGTCGACTTAGAACAGCACGTGAAACACAGAATGTCTAGTGCACTGTAAGCTGTGATGCCTAGCTGCTCGTTAAGGCAACGCGTGCGTGCACTCCCGTGTCGGAGAAGTCGGAGATGAGACGGCAGCATGCCGTAGCACCCAAAAGAAAAACACACACGCACACACAGAGAGATGTCAAGAAGGACATGGAACGGAAGGCACTGGTCTCGAAGATTCGAGAGGATATGCGACAGATACATACATACACAAGAATTGCCTCCCCCTTCGGGGGAGGAGTGCTTTGCGTGCAATGTTGAGCAATGTTGAGCAGGTACGTGATGCATGGCACACAATACACGCACACACAATGGATGAATAGTGTATTGAGATCTGTGGCAGTGGAGTGGCATGTCGATATGGCAACCAGCGTAGTTGATTTTTAACTGAAACTACTCACAAACGCTGTTGCGCTGCACGACTGAGACCAATCCAGTTCTGTGGCTACGAGGGCCGTCCGCGTCGGAACGGATAGCGTTCCGGTTCTAGAAAGCTCGACTGCGAGATTCTGGAAACTTTACGAACAGGGCCGCATCGGTTCTTATTGGTCACCAATAGGCCGGCATGTAGAGCCATCTGATGAATCCTGTCGCAATAGATCCGATTTTCAATTCCGCGCTCAGCTGCAGGCAGGGTCGCGTGTGGCTACGAGGGCCCTCCGCATCGGAACGGATACAGATCTGGATCAAACCTCTCAGGCCGACCCGCGTCCGCGTCGGAACGGATAGCGTTCCGGTTCTAGAAAGCTCGACTGCGAGATTCTGGAAACTTTACGAACAGGGCCGCATCGGTTCTTATTGTTCACCAATAGGCCGGCATGTAGAGCCATCTGATGAATCCTTCGCAAATAGATCCGATTTTCAATTCCGCGCTCAGCTGCAGGCAGGGTCGCGTGTGGCTACGAGGGCCCTCCGCATCGGAACGGATACAGATCTGGATCAAACCTCTCAGGCCGACCCGTCGCGGGGATCCAGAACCTTCACCAACGGATACATACATACACGCGCGCTATTACTATTACTAAGATAGATAGTGGTGGTGGCCCTTGGCCGCCTCCTCAGCCATGTGTGTGTGTTGGCTTGAGTACTCTCCTAGTTGAATGACTTTTGTGATTACAACTGGATCGGAGCCCCTCGATGTAAGACTACATACATAGATAGATAGATACATAGATACACGCGCGCTATTACTATTAAGTAGATGTGGCAACCGTAGCAATGTTTCCACAACTACTCGGCTGGCAAGATCGTGGATATCTCCACGGCACAGAAACTCTTGTGTGAGCAACGACTCGTTGCATGTCTCCCACCGATACAAATGTTCAACGTACACAGGCCAGCAGAATATGAGTTTAGGCCTGTTTCAACAGGGTGACAGACCTGCCATGGTTTTTCACGCTGGTGATGCCACGTAGGCTAGGCATCGGCTTGCCTGATATGCTTCTGTTACGTCACCAACGGGTGCGAAATGTTGCACTCACGCCAGTCTGATTATAACTGCTGCCGGACACATGCTTCCAAATACCAGAATCTTTGGGTCATATTGGCAACTTGGCTTGTGCTTTGGATCGGACGTCGTATCGTATCTTCTTTTTTGTGTTGATTGCGCTGTGTGTGCCATACCCGCAGGCGAGAACGCTGCAGTTTCTGGTCATAGCAACCGCTGCTGGTACATAGAGCACAAGACAGTATGCTGAAGCCTATGCATTTTCATCTGATAACAGAACCCACTCAAATACGCACCAGATGCGGTGGTGCGTGCGGAAAACGCATGGGAACGGTCCGCAAGCTCCACTGCAGCCTGTCGCGATCGGGCCGGCCTATTTTAGATTCTTGAGACTACAGCTGAATGGCAGTGTGCGGTGTTCAGACCTGTGCATACTGCATGGCTCGATACTTGTGAACAGGAGTACGAGTCCCCTCACTCAGCCCTATGGGACGTCCACTCCTACCGCAGACACCACAGATAACCCAAACCGAATTTGAGACCATTGTAGGCGATGTTTAGGTGCCTTGGGAATGGCTTCGTGCTCGTTTTATAGGTTTAGGGTAAGTGGTACATTTGGATCAAAAAGGGTGCAGAGGTTGGGGGAAATATAACATTGTTTCCCAAACACTTTGAGGGTGCTGCACAAGACTTGATATTGTACCTCGTTCATGCGCACGACAGCTTCAACACTCAGGGTTTAATGCATGCCTGTCCAGGCGTTACTCTGCAAGAAATTTGATATACATTTTTGTATTGCTTGAGGCGCTGTCGGTTGAGCTGTTTGCATACAGGATTAGCGAAGTCACCGACCGCCTGTGGTCTGTGACTGGATTCATCCGCAGGCGGCAGCCCCGGGCGTGAGGCCCTCCGCGGGGCCCGGGCAGGTTTTTTAAAAAAGTTTTGGGTTTTTGTTTAACAGGCACTTTACATTGCATCACATCATTTGCCTGTGCACAAGCTTGCCCCGGCCTGATTGTGAGAAGTCACTGCACCATCGAAGTGTCGAAAGTATGACAGTGTGACATCGTGGGTGAGTCGCAGGTCTGCTTTTGAGGCGACGTGGTTACCATTGCAATGGCGCGCAAAGACTTCAGTCGGCGCTGTCTGCAAATCTGATCAAATTCTGTTTAGCAGGTCTCTCGAACTTGTCTACAGTAGGCGCAATCGCATGATGATGGGCGTGAGCATGGCGTTCAATGCAGCGTTGTTGACAGAAATCACTGCGGCATGTCCGTTCTCGGGCGGCGCCCGCGGGTGGCAAGGGGGCCCGGGCCTCCCCGGGCGTCAAAATTTACCCCCGGGCCGCCCGGTTCAAACCAGGTCTGTGATATATGAGGGGTCCTCAGACCATTGATTGTCTGGCACGCCGTGTGCTGATGGTGACTGTGTCAGCCACCACGCCAGACAAAGGGACACAAGACCTTGGCATCTGTAACCCATCGGAATAGGCCTCTTCACAGAATGGCTGTACATACGCACGATGACACACGATGCACTGGACCAGCGCCCCTAGATGTAGATGTACGCATGCATATGTATTCATCTGCTTCACCCCCCTGTTCACCCCTGTTTTTCGATGACCCTGATACGTGCGTTTGGAGTCTATGCCTGTATCGCAAAGGTGCATGTTGAATAGCAAAAGAGTGTGTGTATTGATAGTTTGCAAAACATTGTATCATGGAATTGGACACTAGTAATTGATGATACTCGGCGCAACAAAACTGCAGGCCATGCCACCTTAACATCCTGTAAGAAAGTATGTAAGGATGATATTGTGAACACTGGAGCAACTACACCACGTGTGAAGCCGTTGGCTGTGCCGCCGCGGGCTTGCTCAGAAAGCGTTCCAAAGCTTGTGTCTGTGAGGTCATGCTTGACCATAGTATTTCAAGAGGTATTGCGAGCTACTATGTCAACGTCCACAGGTGTCAGGAGACAGTAGGCGTGCATTGCAGTAAACTATGATGTCAAGGTTTCTACCAGTGTGTTTGCCAATGCCCCAAGAAACAATTGCAAATCTTTGTATCGGCGTGTTGAGCGATGCACGTGCAAGATAAAACATTTGCGTTTATTTTGTTGGTGACCATGCCCATTGCATCCTTACCCTCGTCGTAGTTGCTTTGGGAGTGCTACAGTGGCATCCTTCTGCCCTTCTGCCCGGTCTGCCGTCATGCACACGTGCATGCAACCGGTTGCACTTACTGGTGCGATTACCAGTTGACGCTGCACCAGACTGATCAGCGA
The DNA here is from genome assembly GCA_024500015.1 of Ulva compressa. Taxonomy (NCBI): domain Eukaryota; kingdom Viridiplantae; phylum Chlorophyta; class Ulvophyceae; order Ulvales; family Ulvaceae; genus Ulva; species Ulva compressa. The sequence continues at coordinate 522,393 of JALKAD010000165.1, forward strand.
AATAGGAACAGGAAATGAGTTGAAGCAACAACTCTTTGCGTACACTGTATCAGCTAATTCAAGCATTGGCTTCACAGCCTTGGCACATGCTCTCAGTGCAACACCACGGCGTTGGACTAGACTTGAAAAGTGTCACAAGTAGTATGCCCCTTCCTGTGTGAGACACCTGTTATCACCATGCGTACATCAAAACATATGTCCACACCATCAGCCAGATTGGTGTTTTTGCGCGTGCAGGCTGATGGTAATTGCATGTATCATGCACTGGCCCATCAATGCAAGATATTCCATTTGGAAGACTTGTTTGGAGAACAGCCCAGCAAGGTCTGGCATCAACAGCTGCGGAACCGAGCTGCAGCATACATTGAAGAGCACATGGAACATTTTATTCCATTTGTCATCGATGCTGACAGCTCTGCAGCCCACCATGACCAAATGAGAGAATACATTGAAGGAGTTAGAGGATGGGCATGGGGATCACAGATAGAGTTGCAAGCTCTAGCTAGCGCTTTGAGCGTTCAGATACAGGTCAGTCTCCTTTTCGTGACTGCTGTAATATTGTGTGCTTGTTCTCAACTCGTCTTCACTGTCCATCTGCCTGCAAATAATCGCTCTCACTGCATTCAGCATGTGTAAATGTTTTACAGGTATTCAGTGCTGCTTGTCCTCAAGTGGACTTAGGCATTGAAAAAGTTGACGGGCGCAGACTTCAAATTTGTTACTTGGAGCATGCATATTCAAGTGGGCAACATTATAACAGCGTTGCCCCAGGCCTGAGCAGCAGCGAGAGTCCTTAAAAGTGGTCACCATGCATCAATAGACTCGCTTGATATGTACCACTTTTAACAGTAAGTGGGGCCAGTCACCGTGCGTGCGATAACAATGGTGCCAATGAGTGGGTCATCAAGCATAAAGTTTGCAACATAGCAACTCATACTTTCGCGAATTGAGGATGGCAATGTGTCAAATGAGGTATGCAGTGTAGATGGAAGCATTGTATGCACCATGCATAAGGCTGGCATATCCCAGAATACTCGAATATCCCGGAACATGGGATGTGGGAATTGTCCCGGAATATTTGAAAAAGGTGGAGTAATAGGTACATTTTGCAGTATTCCACTCGTGGAATTTCGGGATTTTGAACTACAGTATTCCCATGTCTTTCCCATATTCCCCGAGGTACATCATGTTCGTATAGCTTGCCTGTGCGTCGCGGAGCTCTCTTGTTTTGACTTCAGCAAGTAAAAACATATGCTAAACCATACGTAAGACATTTGACACCCTTATAAATCAATCTAAGTAGCGCTTGACACACTGTGGTACCATGACAGTGCCTGAGATCAGCAACAGCGAGCCTGTTTACGACGAACTCGTCTAAAAGCTTGACTGCCGATGGCTGTGTCACTGCACTGCGCACATGGGAGCGCCGGCTTGACAGGACTGGCGCTTCGGGCGTGAAGCCGATGCTTAATGCTGTCCACGTGGCAGCGTTTGTGCTTGATCCGCTTTATGTGCGTGCTGTGGGCAGCAAGATACAATCTCCCTCTGTGTCCCAACTTGAACAGAGAGAGGTGGATGCCCGCGACCTGATTGAGCGCTTGGGTGGAGATTCAGCAACCAAAGAATCCACAAAGCTCATGGTGAGAGGATGGGATGGTTTGCTGGGTGAAACAGCCCAGACATGTATGCAGCCCGACCCTGAGGCGCAGAGCAGCATGCACCAGCCAACTGCAGCAGACAAATTCAAGCGTGCTCGTGAGCAAGTCGCTGACGTTGGTATGCGCAAAGGGGTCTGGCAGCGCTATGGTAAAACTCAGTACCCAGCGTTAGAGCCTGTGGCTGTCAGATTGATGAGCATACATGCGACCTCAGCAGCAACAGAGCGCAACTGGGCAGTATGGGGGCGAGTTTACACGGCAAGCAGAAATGCTCTGGGGCTGGATCGAGCTAGGAAGATGATCGCCTTTTGTTTCAACAGCCGTGCACAAAAGGCAAGCATGGATGAGTTTGACTTGCTGTTGACTGTAGTTGAAGGGAATAGTGATATCTAATGCTCGAGTGGTCTGGGGAGGCTGGTGTGCGCGGTCTACTGGTGCGTGTGGGTGAGGGGGCACCGCGCATGTCCCGGCCACCGCAACCAAATGGGCACCACTTTGCAACAACACTATGCCGTGTTAAAACGGGTTCCAATTTTGAGACATACCTCAATACGCATACTTTCAATGCGGTTCTAATGGTACCTTTTTTTGTGTCCATTTGATAAATACTCGAGTATGGTCAATTCACTTTCGAAGAGGCCGCATTGAAGCCAATTTCAGCAATCACAGAAAATAAGAAATTGAATAAAATCGAAAGTAATTATCCGTTTGCAACACAAGAGCTACCACCAGAACCGCATTGCGATGGACTTTCTAGTGCACTATTGATTTCGGGATTTAGATCGGTGTGGGCTGCCCTGTGCCCTGAAATGTGTTTTGCCCCCCCCCCCCCCCCCCATTTTTCCCCACAAGTAGTTCACCACCCCCCTTCGGGGAATGGCGCCCTACTTGGCCCTACTTGGCCTTGAGCGGCGCTGAGGTCCCATTAGTGGCTAGGGGGGGAGCAGGTGACGAGATGGATAGAGTTATGGCAGCGAAACGCAGTGGCAAGCAGTCGGAACCACCGAGTGAGCCGCCTGTAGCCAAATATATTTGGCGCAGTGTGGCTGCGGCTAAGTATAGCATGTGCTGGCCCTTGCCGTAACGCAGCATTGCAAAGACACTGCGCGCGCCGGCATATGAATTTACGCCGGCCATGCTGCATCCTCGTCAACCTTTGTGTGAGCCCCCACACGAATAAACGTTGGTTCAGTAAGCCTGTAGCCAATTATGTTTGGCTCAGTATGCCTGTGTCCAATAGTATTTGCTGTCGGTAAATAGGTGGGGCACGCGGTTGGCCTCACCGTTGTTGCAGCATGGCGTATGTAAACGTGCACCACTTATAGATACTCGCCCGTATGAAATAGCATAGCTCCACAAAACTCACACGATGCACCAATCGGCACAGTGTACCGTTGCCACATCCGCGTATCCTTTGCCACGGTGCACGCGGTTGGCCTCGCGGTGGCGCTCGGCCTGCGGCGCGTCGGCCTCCCGGAGCGCGGCCTGGCGGCTGCGGTTGGCCTCGCGGTTGCGCTGGGCCTGCGGCGCATAGGCCTTCCTCTGCTCGTACTTGCGGCGTTTAGCAGCCTCGTTTTCAGCTATTCGGTAACTGCTTTCACTACATTTCCGTCGTTGCCGGTGTTTCTCTGTTTCACGTCGTGCTTCTAACCAATCCATCGTACATATGGGCGCTAGCACCAGGGCTCTACAGGTGCCCAAAAAATAGTAGGGATTCCCTATTCCAAAAGCCAAATAGCCAAAGGGGCATCCCTTTCTCATCATGCAGAGAACGAGGGCATTCCGGGCAGCCTGTCACGAAAAAAAGGGGTCAAAAACATTTTCCTGCCGCGGGCGACCGGGATGAACCCAAATTCGCCTCCAAAAATCGGTATCCCGACGGCTTGTACTGTACAGGCTTGTACTGTACAGGGCTGTACAAGTTGTAGCTACGCCGGATCCGGCAGCTGCTGCAACCTTATGTACCGACTGACCATTCACAACAGGCTGCATGTGTGTCCTGGTTTGAACATGCCTGCCGCCATGTACTACATGGGGCCAATACGGTCGTGTTGGCGGAGGGAGATACTGGCACACGCACACACCACTCCGACGCTCCAAAAGACTACGTGGACACTCGTGGCATCACCAAACGCAGGCGACGGTACGGGACCACAGTTTCGAACACACCATGTGCCGCACTGCGTGCTGATCACAGTAATCGATTCGCTGCCCTCTCTGAGGACACGGGTGCAACGGCTGCTGCGTCACAACCACACGCCGATATCGCGCCGCCGGGTGCACAGCAGGCGTCGGCGACAGCCGTGCCTGACCCGCACATGCGCGACCATCACATCTCGAGATCTAGGATGTGCCTCTGCGCGCGCGGGATGTGGCACGCAACTATGTGGGTACTCTCAATGTGCGTGACATTGGGTCACAAAACAACTCAGCAGTTCGTGTTGGGGCTATTGCCCAGCTCATGGAACACTGGATTGTTGGCGTACTTGCCGTGCCAGAAACTAAACTGGCTGGCAACTCTGCCATGCCACACGCGTTTGGTGTATCATACGTGGGCACGCTGGCGTCTATGCAAGGGACTGCGCGGACGGGTGGTACAGGAATCCTGGTGTGCGATAGTGCACGGGACTATGTGACCTACCTAGGACCATGCACTGCTACCTCACGCCAAGCACCCCTCAAGTACGCGGCGACGTGGCTCCGGCTGTATGGCACGACGCCTGATGACGACCAGTACCTTGCGTCGGTGTACCTTCCAAGCGCGCGTGGCGGTGCAAGGGCTCAGGACCTGTTCGGCGCTGCGTTGAGTGACCTCCAACGCGATCTGGATCATTTTCGTGCCAAGCGTGGACACGTGCTGCTTGCAGGTGACTTCAACGCCCGTGTGGCTCACCGCGCAGCATCATGTATGCCGCCCGAGCTTGGCCCGTGGGCACCAATGCGTGGGGAGTCAATGCTTGACCAACATGGCAGAGACCTTCTCCGCTTCTGTGCTGCCAGTGACCTAGAATTTCTTTCGGGCACCACGACCAGCGCACCCACATGCACGGGCCATGGGCGTGCAGCCACGGGCGACGTCGGCACTTCTATCGTTGATCACATCATAGGGACACGCGACACAGTTGCTCGTTGTACTCCCCCCGTGTGCTTTGTCATAGATCATGTCCGCCACCGGGCTGTGTTGGACCCCATTGCCTCTGACCACTGCCCAGTGGTGCTGCACAGTGCGCTGAGGTGTGCTAAGCACTGTGCAAAGCGGACCACCTCGCGTCGACTTCGGTTAGAGCTCCTACACGATATGGACGTCCGTGCCGCTTACCACCAGGCAGTGTGTTGCAGCTCACTAGCCAATCCACGGTGCTTGCAAAAACACCCGCGCCTTCGCAGACCTGCGACCAAGCCGTCGTGGATGCATTGGCGCTGGAGGTGGGACGTGTGCTCGTGGCTGCAGCAATGACCACCATTGGCTGCCGCACGGTGGTTCATGGCATTACCAAGCCATGGTTCACCCACGAGGTGCATGCAGCGTGTACACAGCGCCGACAAGCACTGCAGGCACTCCGCGGGCGTCCTGGTGGCACTGTGCATGCACGGGTGCGGGTTGACCGGACAAACGTGGTGTTATGCGCTACTGTCCGTGCCGTGCGGCGGAGACATCGCCACCATAAAGAGCGGGTGTACGCTGACCTGTGCAGCCGGGCCCCTGGATCGTACAGCATGCACCGCTCGTTGGAAGCCCTGACACATGCCAAAGCGCAATCCGAGCTCCCTACGCTTCACCACCCTGACACGGACGACCTATGCACGGAGCCGGCGTCGAAAGCTGAGGCGCTGCGTGACTATGCCGCCAGACTATCGGCCCCGCGCGCTCCGCGGACCGAGGCTGTACGTACCATGCGCGAGCATGCAGTGCAGCAGGTCGCGGCGGCATGAGCTGCCCCAGCACAAGATGCGAGTGGCATGAATGCACCGTTTACTACTGCTGAGGTCCAGATTGGTTTGTCCAAGCTAAAAATCCACAAAGCCCTCGGTGGGGACGGCATGCCTGCCGAGCTGCTGAAATACTCTGGCCCCTCGGGGCTCCAGCTTATCACGAGGCTGTTTAATGCGGTGCTAGACTCTGAGAAGTACCCAACGAACTGGCGGCAGGGGGTGGTTGTACACCTACACAAAAAAAGAGATTCAAGCGTATGTGGCAAATATAGGACCCTGACGCTGTTGCCCGTATTGGACAAGTTATTCGCAGCACTGCTTACACACCGCATCATGAACTCTGTCTCGTTGCATGATCAACAATACGCCTTTTGCCCGGGTAGGGGCACCCTGAACGCGCTGGACAACTTGCTCTCGCTGGTGCGCCGCCGGACGGCTGCTGGCGACCCTACGGTGGTTGCTTCTTTGACGCAGCCAAAGCGTATGACTCTGTTCCCCATGACCTGCTGTTGTACCGCCTTCTCCAGAAGGGAGTGACAGGCAAATTGTTCGCAGTGATTGACAGCATGTACTCGGCCGCATCCAGCCGTGTGCGGGTGCATGGCTGCCTATCGACGCGTTTCCAGGTTAAGCGAGGTGTGGCACAAGGTTGCCCGTTGTCGCCACTGCTGTACTCAATATTTGTTGACTCTGTGCTGGACGACATGCATGCTGCGCCTGGGCCGAGGGCGCTTACGGTGGGTGACGCGAGCTGGCGCCGTCCGTATGCTGGGCAAGCATATGCGGATGAACTTGCAGGGGCCTCTGGCACGCTGATCGGACTGCGACAGGTCATTGATGTGGTACATATGTACAGTGACCGGTGGGAGTGGGGCCTTCTGAGGGACCCGCATTGGGGGGTGTTCCCAAGACGGTGGTGGTGGTGTTTGGCCCCCGTGCTGTGTGTGATCGTTATTCTGAAGTTGCTTTCTACTGGGATACGTGCCAACTGCAGCGGGCCAACGCTGCACCCTATCTGGGCTTGCAGCTTTCAGCGCAGCACAATTGGGACTTGCAGCAGGCCACCGCCACCCGCAAGGGGTGGTCAGCACTGGGGGAAATGGCTGCCCGTGCTGCGCAGTGCGCAGCTGTCTGCCGTGACCAAAAGTGCAGTTATCCGCACCCGCATTGCGCCGTGTATGCTCTATGACATGGACTTGTGGCCTGTATGTGCCGCGCGCGCCCCCATGGATGGCGTTCTCCACCGTGCCGCACGGCTGGTTGCGGGGTTATACTCCGGTCCTGGCTCAGCTGCATGGTGCAAATTACGCTGCGTATCGTCGTCGGTCATGCTCACAGACCTTGGTGTGATGCTGTCGCGGGACCGCTGCTCAGTGGCACATGCTAGACATCCCTGCCGCGTCCGGAAAGCAGATGCTTGTGCGGTGCTCCTGCGGGAACATGATCCCCTGTCCGATTGCTTTGTGGCACCATTGCCGGCAAGCCGGTCTCCGGACTATATGGGTGCCGCGTTCCGGTCACAGGCACACCCTAGGGATGGGTGGCTGTCCCGGGCACAGATGGCGCTGGATGTGGTGTGCGCTGAACTGCAGCAGGCGCCAGGGGGGAGTGGCAATCCCCCTTCTGGTGCTGCTCCAGTAGTCCGTAATGCCACTGTGGCTGGGCATTTGGGCGCACACTGTACGGAGCCGCGGGGTGGGAGGCTCCCCCCCGCCCGCAGCCGGCCCACGTCGCCGTCTGCGCAAGCGGCCTCGTGAGCCCTCCCAGCGCGGTGACCCGATGGCCGCTGGCCTGCACTTGCAGCGCCCTAGCTGCATGTATGCGCCGTATGTGTCCGCTCTCTCAGCAGTGACATGGGTGCTCATGGAGCTATGCTCGTCACACCTGCCGTTGGGTTACTCCCGCTCCTATGGCACATGCAACGATGGCGCAGTATGTGAGCTGTGTCGAGCCGTGGTTTATGATATGCCTGTATTGTTTGATGTGGATGATCCGGTTGAACACCGGTGGCGCCACATTGAGCATTTGCTGTTCTCCTGCGGTGCGGTACTATCTCGTGTGGGCGTACAAGGCCTTGAGTACCTTCGTGATGACCTGCTGTACGCAGTGTCTGGTGACCCTGCTATGCGCGACATTGTTCTCGCCGCATTGCCGGAGGGCCTCCTAGCAGAGCATGTCGCGGCGACGACGGCAGTGCAATTCCTCCTTGACCCCTTCTCAGCGCTCGTAGGTGCCCGTCTCCGACGAACCCAACACTTGAGCACTGCATTGACTGCTATGTATGTGCTCGGCGTGGCTCACTGTGTCTCACGGCTTGTGGGTGGCTGGCACGACGGCTCCCCTGACACGCGTAGCATGCGAGTGCCCCCGTGGTCATGTGTACGGGCTTGGTTGATGTGTGACCCTATTCCGGCCTACCCACCGTTTCCTATCGACTCATTTGAGCTCTCTGAAACTGAGTCCTCCTTCCTGTCCGACCCTATTCGTAGGGGTGCTGTGGCCGATGCCCGATTGGGTCTGGCATGATGCCCGTTTTTTTTTGCATCGATGCATATTTGGTCTTGCATGGAACCGAGGGTGCCTTCATAGCAGCGGCCACGGCTAGATGCGATGACATTTACGGCGTTCATGTTCGTGTCGTCCGACGCCGTAAAGCCAATGTTGTGCCACTCCATGACACCCGCGATCGCACCGATGTACAGCAGTCTTGCACCGATGTCCACTAGTCATCGAATGCACCGATGTACCGCCTGCGCACATCGGTACATCGATGCATTCGATGACTGTAGCTACCGATGTCACGGTTGCGCCAGTGTCGCAAACGGTTTGGGGACGTGTGGGGTGGGGGGGGATATGGGAGGTAGTGGTGCAGGACATGGCATTTTGCGTGTGCCACACCAGCAGTGGTAGTGATTGAAGCCAAACAAACGAATATTCTACTCATTTCAAGTTCACGGGAAGATGTTTGTCTGTCGAAGTCTTACAAAGAATGGTTCCAAAGGAAATCTAGGGCATGTGTATGAGTTCAAAGCCTACCAAATGACATGAAAAGCTCTTAAAATCAGGGTAAACTAGGGATACTGTAGGCACAGGGAGAGCAACTTTGCAATGCTAATCATTGGTCCGCCACTGCCTCACTTCTCTTGAAAAGTTTTTCACCACGGACCACAATGATAATGTTCTGGCACCTCGTCTCTCCAATGACCTCAGTGGAAATGGGCCGACCGGCTTGAGTCTGGCCTTGATCTCGTGCTTGTGGACCACTTGTACGAGGTACTCTGGTACGCGGACCTATGCTTCTATCTTTCATTGCTCACGTTCCCTGCACAGTTCCTCACCACTGACGTCTTCGCCTGACCTGTCCTCAGACTGTCTCACAGGGTCCTCAACCCATCGACTAGCAGACACCGGTACTACTTTCGCACTTGAAATGAATGGAAGATTTAAAGACTCTCGTGTTGGCCGACAAACTCAGTTATCAGCAGGGCATAGTGTGCTTCAGTGTGGCCGAGTGCAAAGCAATTCGGGTCATCGGACTGCACTGAGCAGATTTGGCGGATGCCATAGTCTGCTGCATGGATATCATGCATTGAGCATGCATGCGGCCTATGAGATGCACATGTGGCCACGCGTGGCTGCAGATAACCATCGTGACTCGGGTACAAATACAAACCATGACATGTCGCTATTACAGATTTCCACTAAAATACATGATATGAATCAAGTTGATAAGGTTTGCCATTGCTGTTGCGCTCTTGCACTTTGAGATGAGCAGGATCCAGGAACATATCAACAACAGCTGCTTGCACGATTGTCAATGGCCTTGCCAACACCAACATTAACTGTGTCCCCATCAGCAGTAGCTGAAACTTGAGATGTGAGTCGATTCTTGATCTCTGACGCCATGGTCATGAATGCTTGCTCTACATTATTGCTGTCCTTTGCTGATGTCTCCAGGAATGGAATTCCATAGTCAGTGGCGAAGTCCTGCAAGCCCACTCAGTTGAGGAGTCCGGAGAAACATGTATACAACAGCATTCTGCAGCATACCGATGAATAGATGGACACACACCCAAGACCCTGGGCAAGGTGACCCAATGGCACTATGCTCGCAACAAAATGAGATATTGACACATAAAAGAAATGGCAACGGACAGTGTCACTGCTAGGGGTAAGACTCCATTTCTGTAAGGGTGATCACCAGGACAAGTTGTAGTGCCACATCCTGGATGCAGGTCAAGGTCCCATCGAAATCAGAGAAGTTCGTAGTCATATAATTGAATTCCCGATATTTGTCATGCAATTTTATATTTCAAAAGACACGCATGCTTGTTTTGTTGCTGCATTTGGTGCTGCGTGAAGGAATAACATCCAACGTCAACAACTGTGCTGCTCAGCCTTGCATGGGTGAGAGTTTATCCATACCAGGCGGCTGTGATTGGTATCACTGAAGACTTATGCCCTCCGAATGTGTGAGTGAGTTTATTACATACTTTAAGCATGTATGTTCATAGTGAATGTCTCAGTCTCTGGCAGCACAGCCACATTTTGTAGAGGAGCTGATTGTGGCAGCCAGACCAGATGTTTCAGTCCCAAGTACAACCTAACTCAGACAGTCTGACCCTGCACCAGATTAAGGGAGACACTGCAACACGAACTAAGCTGCAAAAACATGTATCAAGTGGGCCAAAGATCGTCATGAGCACCTAAAAACAGCTACTGAATGTACAGCAGCACAATGCGGTTGTCCAGGCGTTACAAATGGGCTGTACACAATACCGAAGCAAGGTACATGACCTAATAGTGTATGTTGACTCTGCTGAAAATGGATTCACTCATGGATTTGTATTCACTCATGAGCCCCTGAAAAAACGCAAATTTTGGAACAGAAACTGAGACAGTCAAATCATTGTCTGCAACCAA
>JALKAD010000165.1:533006-560559 GCA_024500015.1 Ulva compressa
CTCACCATAGCAACCTCACGGCCACTGGTCTACAGGTATCTGCCCGTGACTGCACCAGTTGTCTTCAGTGGAGGATGTGACACGTGAGACTCAGACAGTAACAAGAGTGATTACACTACGATCTGTAGAGCCTATATAAGCGTCGATCAACGTCTCATACGGTTACGATCAGAATCATTGTCTGCTGGCATGCAATCTGCATGCATTGCTCGTGCATGTGGTGAGCCATCGGTGCATGGCCTCCCCACAGCCACTCCGGATCAGCACCGTGCATCCACTTGTTATGAATCACTCCTTTAGAGCGAATCTAGGACGGTCCTCAAAGGCCCACAGCTACATATAGTCTTGTAGCTGCTGTCTGAGACCCGACTCGCTCAGACCACCAGCCACACCCCGGTAGCCACAGCCATGCATGGCCACTAGGTCGGGGTGCGGTGCCAGCACGGCTCCGGTTGGCCACCTTTGTCCTTTGTCTAGACAACCACACCGTCTGTATGTGTGTGTGTGGTTGCGCTCTAGTGTCTTTGACTTGTCCCTGTGGTCAGGTTCATGACACCACTCCATGCATGGTCACCGTAGTCCTGTGCATGGCTGGATCACGACACAGTGGCGGCACCGCCCAAAACGTTGCAAGATGCGAGCGTCGTCCCACTGGGCCATGGTCTTGAACTCCCTTGCGTGCTCAGGCGACACCGCCGGGGCTGGCCGTCGAGGTGGGCCCGAGCTGGAACGGAGCACCTTATTTTGGCTCTGATTTGGCCCGGGTGGTCGGCTTGGACACTTTGGCGTCGCCTGGGGGGGGTCGCTTGTGGCCTGCACACGGTGCGCGATCGTAAGTGCTTGCTGCACGTAGTGAGAGAAGTCTGACTTCGGGTCAAGACGGAGTCCGTGTTCGGAACTGGCATGCAGCAACAGATTTGGTCTGGCCGCATGGAGTTTGGCACGAAGCGTTGAGTACAGGAACTCATTTTGGTTCGCGCTAGTCGCTAGCGAAGAGTGCATCACATACGTTTCGAACGTTTTGATGTCAGACACAAGGGTCTGTGAGCTGAATTGCATAGTAATAGCCTGATCTGTGAACTTCACAGAGCTATCTGCAACAAGAGCCGACAGAGATTGCTTAAGATCAAGCAAGGTCTGCGGTTTTTGAGAGGCACTTTTGTTGGCCAAGATGTAAGATGCAAGAATGGGACCTTGCAGCTTTTGGCAAATGATTGACATCTGCTTTTAGACAGCGCAATTGCACTCATCTTCCAGCAGCATGTATCGAACCAAGTATGCAAATGCGAGACATACATTGCATCAACAACTTCGGACTTTTTTTTTGCGTGACCATTGTCGTGATCCAGCCATGCACAGGACTACGGTGACCATGTATGGAGTGGATGCACGGTGCTGATCCGGAGGGGCCGTGGGGCAGCCATACACCGATGGCTGACCATATGCACGAGCAATGCATGCTGATTGTGTGCACGCAGACAATGATTTTGATCGTATCCGTATGAGTCGTTCAGGGAACGCTTATATAGGCTCTACCGATCGTAGTGTAATCACTCTTCTGATCTGTCAAGTCTCACGTGTGTTTACCTCCACTGACGACGATAGGCGCTATCACTGGCGGAGCCTGTACACCAGCACAGGTATGTGATCGCACCGACCCCTGCGCATAGCTACGGCATGCATAGGATCCCACAAGCCCTACGGCCGAGGTCCACTGATTATAACAACCATAAAATGGCTCAAGACTATTCATGCACTCCTTCGAGGAGAGCACTGCGTCCATGTACGACACGGGGCCATTCGCATTGGCCCGCGCGCCAGCTCCACCGGGGTGAGAGCTCTCCACGCCGGAACGGGAGGCAGGGCGGGAATGAACTTCTCGGAGGTCATTCCTGGAATTAGTAGCAACATGTGCAAGATGACCAGCGTGGTCGTCATGCGTACATGTGCGTTCGGTGTGCGCGGTGCGCGCGGAAAGAGAGCGGACCTCACCCAAGCGCTCAGAGATGTGGCGAATAAGCTTGATCATCTTATCATATTGTGCCCGATGTTCGTCGTAGCGTTGGGTGGCCGAGTCCTCCGCGTCCTTCATTCGGGTGAGTAGCTTGCCGATGTCCGCATCGACCCGCTTCACCTCTTCGTGAGTGGCGACCTCCTCTCCTTCTTAGGGAGGACCATCATCATTCATGACTGTCTTCAACAAGTCATCAAACTCCGCGTCGACACTGTTGCTTGCGCTCGCCATGATAGCGACTACAATCCAAGGTCGCGGGCTCGTCTCTCACACGATACCAATGTAACAAAAACAACGATCACTCCTAAGATATAAGTATTCTAGGCCGGTCTTTGAAGGCTCATGGTCATTAACAGCTAATTTGCACTGTCTGCGTCCCACCTCGCACAGACGTACGCCACTGTGTGCCCCGTAGCCACACTGGGTGTCATCGATGACGGTCCCAGCGTGTCATGTACGGGCAGTACTGTACAACCACCACCGTAATAGTATCTATCTGATAGATTTGCTGACGTGTGCCTAGCTGGTGACACATATCTGTGACACAAATGACATCTGGCACGGACTTCAGGTCGTTTCGCGGTCTGTGTATGGCTCTCTGAACGTGCGGTGCTAAGCGTTCGAGCTCAACTATGGTCACGTAATCCCATTGTCAGGGCAAAACGGCCGTGCCACTCACGTCGAGTATCAGTCGTAGAACATGGCTACCTAGAGGCCTGGCTATACCCATAATCTCGCCGACTGTGCGGGTTGGTGATGCGCGGCGCGTGCAGGCGCGCCGTGGTTTTTGTTGAACGCAAACCCCCCATTTGGGGGGGCGGATCGCTGTGCGTCAGAGAGTTTGGGACGATTTGTCCAAAACACTCTAACACAGAGCCAATTTTGGCCCAAATGTGATGCTTTGCCTAAAAGTCCAAAACAAGCCCGCAGCCCTTCCCAGAGTATCTAGTTATGCCTAGGGCTGGCAAGCCGTATATTATACGATATACGCTCTACGGTATAATATACGATATATACGATGTATATTGAAAATTGCCGTATATTCCGTATATTTTGCTCAATATACGTATACGATGAACAATATACGGATATACGATTTTCGCGGGAGCTGGCCGTGATTCCCGCGTTAAAACGGCGTCATCTGCGAAGCTGACACACCGCCAAGCGTGCTGCGCGGCGGCTGTGGCAGTCATGCGAGCCGCTTGTCGGGGAATCTGGCCGTGTACGCTTGTAAACAGACCACGATTGCACAGATCTCTTTTATTTACAGTGAATCAATATGAGTGATAGCAGCAAAGCTCCCGATCTGGTTCCCTCGGTGGTTGTTTCGACCGACACTTGTGCAAACACCGACGATGGCAATCAGAAGGTAGTTCGCTTTAATCATTTCACTGCGCAAGCATGTTGTGCACTGGGTTGAGAAACACAAGGAGTCTGACTCCAAGTGCGCTGTCACATCGCGTGCTGTTGCAACCATGGACCGCAGACTTGACGCAGTCCAGGGGGGCAGCTTGGCGCCCGTTTATAATTCAGCATATTCTGCAGCATACGCGATCGACCCTTAATTTGCTGAAGACGATCCTGTGGGCGGTACCTCGCTGTTCTGTGCACCTATGCTTGCTGAGGGGCACATGAAATCTGCAAAGCATTTGATTGAACGCATTGGGGGCACTGCAGCTGCGGCACAGTTTTCACGCTTGTTTACATCGGGATATCCTGATAGCATGCAGAGTGCTGTCAAGAGTCTAGCTGAGCAACATGCTCCGGCTGACAATGCCATGTCTTCAAGCCATAAGCGGGCTCGTGAGGAGGTGCCGCCAGCTGCAGCTCGAATTAGGGTGTGGACCAGGTTCGGGGAGTCTATGCCTGAACTGAGGGATGTAGCTGTGAGACTGTTGTCTGCGCATGCAACGAGTGCTGCAACAGAAAGAAATTGGTCGCTGTGGGGCAGAATGTATTGTGCTGCGCGCTCTTCATTGGGGATGGAGCGTGCAAAAGCTTTGATAGCTATTTGTGCAGCAGAGAAAGCAAAGTTAGATCCATCGAAGGAGTTTGAGATCACATTGAGTGTCTTAGATGAGAAAGCGTGACCCGAGGGCTGGTGCATGGAGGTGCATGGTGGTGTATGGAGTGATCGTGATGGTGGGCCACAGGCACAAACGTTTGTCAGTCTTTTGAGAAAGTTGCATTGATCAGAAATTTTCAAACAGAACATCCAATTCACCGCCATTACACTGGCTTTCCAACAATATATTTATTGTTTCCATCGGCTTAGTGTATCGAACTGCTCAAACTGTTTTGTGCACTATACCCTGGACCCACTTTTGACAGGTGGCCACGGGTGCTACTTAAGCCTTGCAAGACAGCAAACTAAACAAAAATGAAAACAAAGAACAGTGTGATGATCTACAGGACAAGAGCTTTCTAATGATACCTCTTTTGGTCTGTTCTGATAAGTGGGCTGGGAGATACGGCTCCAAGGGCCTCGGGCTGTATACGCTTTATACGATTATCACCGTATAATATACGATTATACGTATATTGCCGTATATTGAAATTCAGGATCGTATATTATTCCACCCTTATGCCCTATAGTGCTCCCAAAGTCGGTTTGGGATGTTTCTGGTGTCCGCGACAGGACTGGACGTACCATAGGACTGAGTGAGAGGCCCCCTAGAAAACATTAATCATACTATGTATCATCCACTTCTGCCTCGTCTGGCCCGGGCTCACGAATAGATACTGAGTCAGCAGTGTTTAAAATTTGTTGCAGCTCAGGCGTCAAAGGAACGTGCAACGAACCTGCAGCGCGAATAGTTTCAAGCGGCGGGCGCCACGGTTAGGCCCGTAAGGTATGAGTTAGAAGTGTTCATAAATACGCTGCTTAATTTTCAGACATTTTCGATGCGTACGCACGGCGAAATGAGGAAGTATATGGGCGTCTACGTTATGGCTACAAGGAGCCCGGGGGGTAGGCCTCAAGTTGCCCAACTCACGATCACTCCTTGGCGGAACAATTAGCGTGGCCCTGGAGGGGCACGGCCTCCCGGCCCCCGTAGGCATGGAGGACGCAGGCAATCTAAGTGTCATGCACAGACGTGCATGACACTGGTTGGTGTGGTTGTGTCCGCTGCGTAGGTTCGTTGTGGCTTTTCTCCCGGGTCAGTTGCTGCTTGTTACTGTTGTCTGCTGTCGAGGGGGTTTTGGCTGTCGGCTTTCCTGCTGTTGCCCTCGCTGCCGGGCTCTTGCGTTCATCTCCGTGTAACACAGACGTGCAGTGGCCCATTTCGTGTCTCAAGTTTGCAAGCACAATCGGCATGTGCGCATCACGCATGCGGTGAGCATGGCATACCTCTCTGCCTGGGGGCTCGTCGACGGGTGCCGGGTGATCTGGAGTAGCAGGGAGCAGCTACGATGGGCCACAGCAAAGCGCAGTGGTGTATATTGCGCCCAGGTCCATTCCTGCGTTGTGCTGTCATCGCTACTGCTAGCATGATGGCAACGTGAACTCCGTGGAAATCATGGTCGTTGTTGTCGTGAGTTCACGGTGGCAGATGGAACGAGACCGCGTCTGTACAGTTTGTGACAGAACATTTGTTGTTGCACACCAGCATCTTCAGAGACAGCAATGTTTCTGTCATCAACTACTTGGTCGCATGAGTGTCGCTGCGTCTATTAGCTGTCGGTGTAAAGTCCGAGTCAGCTAGACGCAGCTGAGCGCTCATGAGCACACGAGCGGAAGTGAACATGCATGACATGCATGTGTGTGTGTGTGTGTGTGGTTACAGAGTCGTTATGCGCTAGTCATGCCAGTGGCACATCCGACGCACTACCTCACAACTCAGCAACCGGGCGGATTCTGCCCGCCACGGCTGCATGCGTGTGGTGTGTGTGCTGTTGCCTGTGTGTGTGTGTGTGTGTGTGTGTGGGTTACAGAGTCGGTATGCGCTAGTCATGCCAGTGGCACATCCGACGCACTACCTCACAACTCAGCAACCGGGCGGACTCTGCCCGCCACGGCTGCCTTTCCAGACACACCAGTCATGATCTGCAAGCCCATTCTGAACAACAGCGCGTTGCCTCTACACAAACCTACACTCAGTTCTCTTTTCACATTGGTGATGTACTGCGCCCGATCCTGTATACCACACTCGACAGCAATATCAGCGAGATACTTCAGATGCGACAGTGCACCCTTGCTCAACCTGCCGAATGTCTCATGCGACAACGCAACAAAATCGTACGCATGCGGATTATAGCGACGATAAGCAGCTGCCTTGTGTGTGTGTGTGTGTGTGTGTATGTGTGTGTATACATAGGGGCAGCACGTGCCGCCGCTACCTTCGACACGGTATGCTGGCGGCAGGGTTTGTGTTACACAGTGATAGATCTAGGACCCAGCAGCGCCGAGGCAACAGACCAGGCAACACGCAAACAGACAGACAGACCACCTCAAGCACCAAGGCCGCATAGTTTGTGCAGTGTCGGTCCCCAGAGCGCGCTGGGCCGCGATCCTAGCGGCATAGTCATGCACTACCTTCGCTTTCAATGCCGGCTCCGTGCAAAGGTCACCTGTGGCAGGGTGGTGAGCCTGTGGTAGGGAGTTCGGATTGCGTGTGGGCATGTGTCAATGAGCGATGCATGCTGTATGACCCAGGGGCCCGGCTGCACAGGTTAGCGCACGCCTGCTCTTTATGATGGCAATGTCGCCGCCGCGCGGCACGGACAGTAGCGTGAAACACACCTCGTTTGCCTGGTTCAGCCATGCCTGCGCATGCGCCCTGACACCAGGACACCAGCGGAGTGCCAGCAGTGATTGCCGGCACTGTCTACACGACGCATGCACCTTGCGGGTGACCCATGGCTTGGCAATGCCAAGAACCACCGTGCGGCAGCCAATGGTGGTCATTGCTGCACCCATGAGGATGCATCCCAACTCCAGCGCCAACTCATCCACATTTGTTGTCGCAGGTCTGCGTATACGTTTTTGCTAGCACCGCGCACTGGCTTATGAGCTGCAACACTGCCTGTTGGTAGTCGGCACGGACGTCCACATCATGGAGCAGCTCCAACCGAAGTCGACGTGTAGTGGTCTGCTTCCCACATTGAGCACACCTCAGCGCGTTGTGCAGCACTACTGGGCAGTGATCGGAGGCAATGGGGTCCGACCCAGCCCGGTGGCATACATGATCTAGTAGCCACCCAACCCCCCCTTCGGGAGGGTACCGAACCACATGGTGATGTGTATGTGGCAGACGAGCGAAGAATGGTAGCATATGTGACATTTCTAAGGGAGCATGCATGTGACTGTTGTAAGCAGTGTGTGTGCATGTGACGGATATCAGTACTTGCCATGCATGATCATTGCAACATCCGAGCCAAGGCGTGCAGCCCAACTCTAACGTCGCGAGCGAATCAAGACACATCACCCACATGGCGGAGGTTTTTTGGTATGTCCATTCTACATCGAGAGTCGGCTCTCCAGTGCAACATGCACATAAACAGACAGTCCCTGTTCGGAATGGCATTGACGCTCTGACGCCAAGGAGGGGGCAGGGGGGTAATGCTGGTCATCACGCCACATGTAAATGGGAATCGGCCCCGGCACCTCTGCAGACAGGGGCGGAAGGAACCCACCCATCCTCCCCCCGCCGCTATCTTACTCGAATCCCTGTCAAGGGATGAGCTAGACGCATCATGCACCGGAAAACGCAGTCCCCAAGCCACACCTGAGAGTGTGACCATGCCAAAACAGGTGGTATATTCAGCATCCTGCATCACAGGAGGACGATCCCAGCACACGCTCGGACAAGCCCACCAGAGCGCAGCCACCGCAGACTGAGCTGCATCCATACACAGCATGTCCTCCGTGCCGAACCCTGTGCTTGCACGCACGCGGCACATAGGCACACATCAGATGTGTGGCGCACGGCAAAAAGAGGGCCGGCTGTGTTCTGGAGTCCTCATTGGGCCCCCGTGCGGGGGCTGGGTGAGAAATTGGAGAGCGCGCTGCTGCACATCCACGGCTGGAGCTGTCGGAGGCCACTCCGTCGTAAACAACACGAGGTCCGCTGGACTCAACGACCACAGGGCATCCCACACCGCACACCTAGGCTCTCCCTCTCGGAGGCCTTGTCAAAAAGCCAGAGATGTGGGTGGCAGGCCCACGGCAGGAGCAAGAGGGAGGGCACAGGACTATGTTGAGGAGCGTCCTCCGCATCACACACAGTGCGGCAGATGGGTGCAGTAGCACGGTGTGCAGTGGCACAAGCTAGGGCACCGCCGACACTACATTGGCAGCGGCAAGTTGGTAGTGCGGCAGCTTTGGCTATATGACTGGCTGCACTAGAACAGCCCCACGTTGCCCCCGTGCAAGCTGTATATGGAGGCGCATAGATCAGGTAGGACTCAGTTGTGTGTCAGCAAACGATGAAATGGCACAGCTCCAAGCGTATGCCTTGTGACCACCCGCCACCGCGGTGTCATCAGGTCATACATTTGCAGCAACGTGCATCTAGACCAGGCCCTATATGTGGAAGTCACTCAGCAAGCTGAGTACGGCAAGGTTCCCGTACCACTCCGCGAAACCACTGATGCATTGTGCGCCGCAAGCGACACGTGCGCACACCGATGTTGCCAAAACTATGCCGCTTCAGCCACACATATCGTCGTCGTCAGCGCAGAGGCACTGTCCTGGGTGTAGGTGATAACGATTGGCACAGGACTTCGTGATGTTCTCACCCAACAGGCTGATCCAGTAGCGTGATGTTCTCACCCAACAGGCTGATCCAGTAGCCGATTACAGGAGTCCAAAGGCCTGCGTCACCCAGGTGACTCACCCTGTCTCACATCCATGTGCCAGTCGCACCACCGGATGATGTGGCATTTTGCGTCCTTTGACGCTGCGCCAAGCCGCCACTGTCCCAATGCCATAGCACCAACAGTGTACTGTAGACTACTTCATTCCAATGCCTTGGTTGCCAGTGTGCTACCGTGCAGATATGTCCACTCGGCCATAGAGACTGAATAATTCATCAACCACTGAACTGAATCATTTGTTCACACGCTCCGAGGAAGGTGATGTTGTGAGCAGCTTTACATTCGCGAGAAATCTTCAATGTTTGGAGTGAAGACCTTCAGCTGCTACACCGAATGTACCACTCAGACCACTCAGCACGCAAACGAAGGGTCCACCACATCTTGCGCCTTCAGTTCGAAAATTGAAACAACCCTCACTCTGCAGACGATTTAGTGCTGCTGCAGAGGTCAAGCATGTCAGTGACCTAGATACTCTTGCAGTTCAGCTTCAGAGGAGCTGTGAGCAATCAACTCTTGCAGGATAGATGCCGATGTTTCCCCGACGGCACCTTGGACCCCATTCTGCACAGGTTGGCCAAATCGTAGTGGAGGCAGGCATGCTGGCATGGGGAGCCCAGCAGAAGACATTGAAAGCCCGGAAGACGGACCTGGACAAGGATGTGCATCACTGAAATCACTTGCGCGCGGATGTCTTCGCGTACATGCTTGGACAACTCGCTCAGCCAGTTCACGCTCCAAGAGCCAACAGGACAAACTGCCTCCCTGTTCACAGCTGCACTTTCGCGTCCCTGTGGCTCGATCGTACCATTATAAATGGCAGTAAGAGGTTCACGGCACCTTCCATGATTCAGAACCTCGAATACATTGTGCATCACGAAGCACCGAATGTGACCTTGAATACCACGAGCAAGAGGCACGACGCCTTTGCCTTCCTCGCCGCAGAATTGGCACCACATACCTTCTGTGTACAAAACTTTGAACAAACTCACGAGGAAGCTGTAGGTTAGAAGTGTGCAAGGACACAAGGGCTACGGGGATATGTAGGTAGTGCTTCGGATGCAGCCTTATAAAAAAAACAGCCAAGATCCTATGCATTTGGCCCAACTGTGCAAATATTGTTATACTATCTCGCTGTTGCGAGAAATGCCCGTTTCATACCGACTCGCCTGACAGTTCGCTCGTCAAACACATATGCATGAGATCTCGCGGCGCACCACGTTCCAAATGCATTGCGCCGCGGTGCACGCGTGGTGGTGGTGTGCGCTGGTGTGCAGTTGTGGCAGTGCAGCTGATGGATCCTTGCATATGGCTGCTTGCTGTCATCCGCTTGCTGGGATTCGATTGCTTGCTTGCTTGTTTGCTCTGAAGCTTGCCCTCGCTGTTGGGCTCCGGATCCTGCATTGATCTCCGTGTTACACGGAGATGAACGCAAGAGCCCGGCAGCGAGGGCAACAGCAGGAAAGCAGACGACCAAAACCCCCGAAAGCAGACAGCAATAAGGAGGAACTGTCCCAGGCGAAAAGCCACAACGAACCGACACAGCCGACACAACCACACCCACGCATCCACACACACGCGCACTCCCGCACCCCACAACCGCGGCACCCTCGCCAGCCGCACACAGAGACCACCAGCCACACTTCGTACTACCGCCCACCCCAGCAAACCCGGCCACCACCGACCCCCCAACAGCAGCAGCAGCACCACCACAGCCAGCTCCACTGGAGCACTCCACCACGGGCCCCCCGTGTCAAGATGGCTGTGTTATTCGGTGGCAGGGTGTGAAGCACAAGTGTGCACAGCATGCTGACATGGATGATAGGCAGCTCATGAATGCATGCCAGGCTTGAGCTTAGGCGAGATGTGCATCTCGCAACACCCCGCCCATGAGAGCCCGGGGGCGCACGCCCCCAGCAGGGCAGGGCATACCAGCCCCCCCCCCCCCCCCCCCCCGCCCCGGCTGCCCGGTAGGGGCCTTAGGGCGGGGCGCGAAGGGCGCGTGTGGCGCCGCAACGCACACCCCTCGGCACCCCATTGATCTCCGCGTACACATTACATAACACACCGCTCGCGTACCGATCGCACGCGGCCGCATGTCCCAAGATCCTGGGTCAGTGACACCGATGCGCATGCACTAGCAACGACGCATCGCGACGGTCATGTTTGGCCACTGTGGAGGAAAGTCTGGCGGCAGCAGCGCGCAAACATGTTGCAATACTATATATACTCTTACATTGAGGGGCTCCGAGCCAGTGCACCAAGCGAATGTACAACTAGATGCTAAGTTCACATGCAACCAGGCCTCTACATCCCGTCGGGATTCCCGGTCAAAGAAGCTGAAAGAGCTGTAATCCCGGTCAGTCGCGAAGCGGCTGGCCGGGATTCCCGGTGGGGGCAGCTGGTGCTAATGTGCTCGCCGGGCTTGCCCGGCTAGCCATTTAGGAAATAAACGGGAGTCCCGGTTGTGCGCACGCGAAACGCGTGCCGAAAACGGGACGAGGTCAGTGCTGCTGACGAGCGAGCGAAGCGAGCGACGCCAGCGAGGGCATTCGTTTGATGATGTTGGTGATCCCGAGCCGGATGAAAGTGCTGAGACGTGGACGTTGCATGAGCAGGCCGAGGCAGCTGAAATGGTCAGGTTGCTTGAGGAGGGAATCTAGTAAAGCATGATGTTGTGTGTGCCATGGTGGCATGAGTGTGGTGGCATGATTGTGGTACAGTACTAGTGACCGTGAACACGATTTTTCGAGGCGCCAACGGCGTCAAAAATAATTTGGCACCCCTTTTCTGCACAGCACCAAACGGGATCTCCCTTTCTGTATCTTTGCTCGGAACGGGACATCCCATCGACAATTTGAAAGTTTGGCCGGGAATCCCGGTCTGTCGAGAGGTGCCTATAGAGGCCTGCATGCAACCCATCAGGTGTGATCCGGCCGGCCGCGGCCAGGCGGTCACATGGCACGAATTGCGCACCTGTGAGCCGCTCTATAGCTATACTGGCCATGGAAATGGTCTGACCATGGACATGGTCTTTCTGATCACAAATTGCAACGTTGCCTTTCACCGTCGCCGCGCTGAGCTCCCGCAAGGAATATTCAATCCAGCGACACTTCGCCCGCTTATCAAACGGCGCAAACACCGACTCTGCCAGCATGTTGAGGCACCGGTGTTGCATGGCATGCGACCCTAGTCTGCCATACGTCTCATGCACAACCGGCACCACATTGTACGATCCATATATTTATGCATGTCATGTTTGTCATCACGCATATATAGCTACGTCGGCCATACGTGTGATTTAAACAGATTTGTTGCCCCCGGGTGTTGTGAAGAAGCAACTCTGGCCATTTTTTGTGACGCGTACATGGGCTCAGCACTATGCACAGATCATGAATTTCCACACACATTACCAACGGGGACTTTTTAGCTCAACTCGTGTCGACCGCTCTTGCCGCGTGCGCGCCTGCATGGAGGCATGCCGTGGCTGTGCCAGCTCGCCAGCGTTCGTGTGTGTGCGTGTGTATACGCGACTACCATTTGTTTTCTGGCTTTGCACACACGTACGCATATGTAGCACAAACTTGGGAATGTTAATTCCTGCAAAATCGGCGTTTCAAACACCGATCTGTTTCACGTCTTGGCAGCTGACTGAGCCAAGTATGACGGATCGTTCTTGCCAACCATATTTGCAATGGAATCTTTGATAGCCCGTGGTGCGGCCGCATTCGGAAGAAGCAGAAGATCAGTTCCGTCTAACGCTAGTGTTGGCTAGAGGTGTCCACGTTGCCAGCGCGTTGCATCACCCAAACACATCCAAATCGCGATCTGATAAAAGTTCTCCAGCCATTTTTCTTATACATCCGTGCGGTCTATGTTTGCAGGTGTGATTGCTGATGTCATATCATCCTGGGCTGCAAAAGCCTGTGGTTACACTGCAGCCTCTCCTGGCCTGAAACAAGAATCATTCAACTTGCGATCAGCCAACATATCACGACAAGTATCTTTTAGAGCTTTCCCAGATTGTCTCTGCGGAGTACTCGACTCGGAGACTGCCTCCTCGACATGCTGGACCAGTGATCACGCTCAGAACGGCCTTGCCAAAACACCACCTGTGAGCCGCGACTAGCCCCA
Organism: Ulva compressa; assembly: GCA_024500015.1. Taxonomy (NCBI): domain Eukaryota; kingdom Viridiplantae; phylum Chlorophyta; class Ulvophyceae; order Ulvales; family Ulvaceae; genus Ulva; species Ulva compressa. The sequence continues at coordinate 545,971 of JALKAD010000165.1, forward strand.
GGCAATAGCACTGGGGCGTCACTGAAATCGTATACACCATTTCGAAGTCCTCTGGGGGGTCTGACTGCCTATCTATTCAATGTTTGACAAGTATTGCCTGAGCTCAGCTGAGTAGACGTTGTCACACTTGTCAACACTCGCCCGGTCGTTGTGCAGTGCGTTCCGTCAGTCAGAACCTACTCGATAAAGACCATATAGTGTCAGGGTACTGCTGCATATGATGTATGATTCTACAATGCCCTCTCAGCTGTTCCAGTTCTGGACCCACAGTACTGGTGCGGTTCTGGACCACGGAGCACAGCGCTTGTGCCCATGGCCGCGTTTGCGGACCGCTGTGGATAACAACTCGACGTCAGATGCAACATGGGCCATGTTAGCACTCTTCGACTTCAGTAGGCCTCAGAAAATGCACATGCGCGCTGTTGCACGAGTTCGCAGACGGAGAGCCCGCGACAGGCAGCAAACCAAGCAGCTAATCGTCGACCCACATCCGAAATAGTCGCCACGTGCACCACAACTCCCTGTATTCGCAGTTGTGCTGTGCTCATGTAATTAGATATGTACAACGTTCTACACTCTTCTAACATCACCTCCGCCGCGCACGCCTTCCGCGTTGGTGAGGATGCACTTGCCAAACCTCACGATCGGGCGTTCAGTCCGTGTGTAGCAACTTCGTACAAATATAAGACCGCTGCGCGCGTGCATGCATCGTGACACACGGATCGCACGGCGCGCAACCGCGCAAAATGTAGACCAAGGATACCTATCTGCAGGTGGCCTGAACTGCCTTTTACTACTGCGGAGGTCAAGGTTGGTTCGTCCAAGCTCCAAAACCACAAAGCCCCCAGAGGGGACGGCATGCCTGCCGAGTTGCTGAAATTCTCTGGCCCCTCTGGGCTCCAGCTCATTACGAGGCTGTTTAATGCGGTGCTTGACTCAGGCAAGCACCCGGCAAACTGGCGTCAGGGGGTGGTTGTACACCTCCACACAAAAGGGGACTTGATTGTGTGTGGCAACTGTAGGCCCCTGACGCTGCTACCTGTGTTGGACAAGTTGTTTGCATGCTTGCACACCGCATCATGAACTGCATCTCGTTGCAGCTGCTGGCGACCCTACGTCCGCCTGCTTCTTTGACAAGGCCAACGCGTATGACTCAGTCACATACGACCTGCTGTTGTACCGCCTGCTGCATCAGGGGGCAACGGGCAAATTGTTCGCAGTGATTGACAGCATGTACTCGGCCGAGTGAGGGTACATGGCTGCTTGTCGGCGAGATTCCGGGTTAAGCGCGGCGTAGCGCAGGGTTGCCCGTTGTCGCCACTGCTTTACGTAATATTTCTTGACTCTTTGTTGGACAACATGCATGCTGCGACTGGGCCGGGGGCGATCACTGTGGGTGAACCGGGCTGGCGCCGTCCGTATGCTGGGCAAGCATATGCGGACGACCTTGCAGGGGCCTCGGGCACAGCGGCAGGGCTGCAACGGGTCATCGATGTATTGCATGCGCACAGTGTCCAGTTGAAGCGGGACCTGAGTGTTCCAAAGACGGCGGTGGTGGCGTTTGGCACCCGCTCTGTGTGTGCTCGTTATGCCGTAGTTGGTTTCTACCGGGGTATGTGCCCGCTGCAACAGGCCGACGCTGCGCCCTATCTGGGCTTGCAGCTCCAGGCGCAGCACAACTGTGACATGCAGCAGGCCACGGCCACTCGCAAGGGGTGGTCGGCACTGGGGAAATGGTAGCCCGTGCTGCACAGCGCGCAGCTGTCTGTCGGTCGTGACCAAAAGTGCAGTCATCCGCACCCGCATTGCACCATGCATGCTCTATGGCATGGAGTTGTGGCCTGCGCGTGCCGGGCACGCCCCCGGGCCCATGAACGACATTCTCCACCGCACCGCGCGTCTCACGGCGAGGTTGTACTCTGGTCCCGGCTCTGCTGCGGGGTGCAGGTTGCGCTGCGTCTCACCTTCTGTCATGCTTATGGACCTTGGTGCGATGTTGTCGAGGGACTGCTGTTCAGTGGCACATGCTAGACATCTCTGTCGCGTCCGGAAATCAGATGCTTGCGCGGCGCTCCTGCGGAACATGATCCCTTATCAAATTGCTTTTTCGGCGCCGTTGCCGGCGGGTCAGTCGCCGGAATGTGCGGGTGCCATGATTTGATCGCAGGCGCGCCCTCGGGATGCATGGCTGCCTCGTGCACGGTTGGCTCGGGATGTGGTGTGTGCTGACTTGCAGCAGGTGACTTGTGGGCGTGTCACTCCTGACGCGACGCCAGTTGTCAGCAATGCCACCATACGGCTGGGCATTTGGACAAACACTGTGCGGCGCCGCAGGGTTGGTGGCTTCTCCCCGCCCGCAGCCGGCCCACGTCCCCGTGTGTGCAAGCGGCCGCGGGAGCCTTCCCAGCGACGTAACCCAATGGCCGCAGGCCTGGGCTGACAGCGCCCTAGCTACATGTACGCGTCGTATGTGTCCGCTCTCTCGCCGGTGACATGGGGGCTCGTGGCGCTACGCTCGCCGCACCTGCCGCTGGATTCTCCCACACCTATGGCATGCGCGGTTATGGCGCTGTGTGTGAGCTCGGGTTCCAAAAGCCCAGGTGTCATCATAAGTCTTGGGCACTGCTGCCGTGCCCATCTTGTGCCGTGTGAGCTGGTGTGCAGGCGCCATGAGCACAAACGTGCCATGTTCCTGTACTTGCAGCAGTTTCACTGTACGACGTGTTTCTGGCTCAAGCAATCGATGTTTCAACCAGTCCGCATCGTCTGCATATATTCGCATTCGTTCCAGCTCAGGCATCGCCCATGGGACAGGAGGAGGCGGTGCTTCAGGGATCCAAGCTCCATCTTGTTGATCATCGAGTGCATTATCATGTTGCTCATCCGGTGCGAGAGGCTCATCAGCAACGGGTTCTGGTTCTGCTGGTGGCCCATTAAACCCAAAGACCTGGTTCAGGTTGACCAGCGTCGGTCGTGGCTTTATGCGAGAACGGCGAAGCATTCCAAGCCTACAAAAAAGAGAGGCAAAGGTTTGTTGATCATACGTGTCATGCGTGTGTCCGCTGCTATTTATGGGCAAGGGTTGATGGTCAGGTCCTGCCCGAACAAGTGTTGCCTGTTTCAAGGCAGCTCACCACCACCAAACGTAGTCTGGGTAAGCAAATCAACCTAATATGTGTATTCTAAGCGAGTTGACGCTGCTAGGCTGCATTCGTTCAGGTGAGAAGCGGTGGTACGCCAGTTCAGGAGTCCACGGCACACGACTATAGCTAAAGCCGCGGCATCGACGAGGGAATCAGTAAGTACCATATCGTAGCAGCATATAGCTGTGACACACCGTTCAAGCCTATTTTCTCACCAGGGGACAACAATTCGGGCCGTGAAGATACGCGCACATACGAGCATACTTGTTGAGACAAAAACATACAGCCATTATTACGCAAATCATCGTGTGCGGTACACTCCTGCATGCGGCTGTATCGCACAAACTCTATGAGACGCAGCGGTGTGCGAACAGGCCATCCGCGCGACCACTCCGTATCCGTACTGAAACAGCCCAACAAGGCCTTAAACTACGGCAGAACATCATTGGGTGGTATAGAGGTGTGTTTGAGGGGACTAGCGGTGCACGACGATGTGTTGCGCGGTGGTCGGGCATGACCTGCCTGAGCAGACCTGCCTAGGCATTCTGGCAGACCTCATGCATTGGGTCATAGTGCACTGCCGAGGTCCTGCCGACCCCCACCTAACGTGAGACATAACTGCCTATCCTGGCAGTCGCTCTGGCATGCTGGCAGTGGATCCTGCTGAACCTTCACTTTCCCGACTTGTCGAGAGCACCCAGAAGAGCTGGGTCTGGCCCCAAACTTCAACGCATAGACCTCGTGCACGCGAATGTCTGCGCAGAATAAACACTAGAGAGCGCAGAAGGAATTTGCAATATCACAATTACGTGCAGACGTTAAAATCGTACTGCACCCGCGCGAAGCAGACGTCTCTTTCTGTTCAAATTTGATGTGGTCGTAACGTTCTATATTCGACATACGGTGCGGTGGGTGAAGGTGGAAATTGTTGCCATCGACGACGTCTTCATCGGACAAGTACCCGAACGCTGTCAGAGACCGGGACCGGTTCCAGTATGGCTCACCCTCGATCGGTGCAAGAGATCCTTGATAACATCACGGCTAGGAAGGATGGCCTGCGCAAGGCATTGACGCTCGGTGAGTGTCCGTTTGCTCTTGACCATCTCGATGTGGTGTCATTCCTTAAGTCCCGCTGGTGCAGACGTGGAACGCCTCTATCACGAATGTGACCCAGATAAAGACAATTTATGCCTTTACGGTGCGAATCGAGGACTGCGTGGCTCATCGATGGCAGTGAACACAGATCGTATGAATTCCTGAGTTGTGCTTAGGAGAGCCCGACGGTTCGTGGGCCCTTGATCTACCTGCAGAAGAGGTTCCAGCAGAGCTCCCCGAGCCCTGCCTGGGCATAAACTTCGCGAGGGATGGGATGGCACGAAAGGAATGGCTTGCGCTTGTTGCAGTCCATTCTGATGCCTGGCTGATGTCTGTGGCATTCTACTATGGTGCAAAACTGAACATGGACCAACGGTGCGCTTCGGAAAAAATGAACCTGTGAATGTGATGCACAATGGTGTGCGACATTATACAAACAGATGCATCGTAGCGCCAGCATTGCCTGATCATGAAAGTCGCATCTTAGAAGTCATCTCAGAGCTCTACGATGGGGCAACAGGCGAGGCGTCGGTGACATCCATGAACTCGTGTGAAGCCATGATGGTCAGCTCTGGAAACGACCAGGCATCTGCCAAAAGCTGACACCAAATGATCATTTGTGAACACCTGCTCTGATATCTCCCAGAAAAGTCCTTGGTTGCAGTGAATCAATTGGTCCATCATTCTGGCAAGCGATTCAATAGGATTCAATAGACACATTCAATAGGATTTGTCAACACATCGGCTTGCGTGAGTCACAAATGGGACTCCTTCTAGCACGACCTGTGAAACATCACGTAATGCCTATGAAAAGTTTGACTGTGCGAATGGACTGCATATATTATCTATGTGTGCTTACGAAGGATTATCACTGATAATTTATCCGTCAACAAGTTTGTCCCTGTATGCCATGATGCAGCTGTTCCTGCTGAATGTGATCGATGGAATTGTGGTGTGTGCACCCCGGGTAAAACAGAGCTCCACGCAATTTAGAAAGTGGCAGGCTTACATTTGCCCCAATCAAGCCTTCATCTCTGTTATCAAGGTCTGAGTCGTATATGCAGAGTTCACGGTATGGTATGTGTCTAAATAGTCGTTACTGTCTCAGATCATCGCGGCGGCCATGGTGTATGGGCACCAGTGCTCGAGTACGCGTGGGCCTTGAAGGCTGCACCACTAAAATGCACAGGTTCGCTGAAGACACTGAAGGGTCGGAGGTGATGCAAAAATGCCGGATATCGGTGCATGGCTACAGGCCTTAAAAACCCACCTGTATCACCAAAAGATGGGACAGCTATACATCCCACTGCCAGTCGTTTTCAAAACAAAACGGTTGTATCTCTCATTCCACTCATTTCCTTCATGTTCTGCTTGCTGCACAATGTTGCACATGGCCTGCGCTGTATGTGCCAGCGCACATGCAGCACAGATTGAATTGTTCTATTCCATGAGGCATGCTTATGCCATGGTACAGCATTAAGTTAGTGACACTGCCACACATCACGTCGCCTCAATTGCGGACCTGATGGCGCATGCGGTCCTGGTTGCATGCGTCACAGAGGAAGTGGTGTAGGACTCATTTGATGTGAGCACAAAACTGAATGATGTGAGCATGACAGTGAAGCTTCAACATTTTTACCATCTCACATCTCGACATCGTCGAATGGCCCAATCCATGTTGGAACAGAGAGATGACGGGGCATGCTTGAGACGGCATGTCAGAAGTGCTTGTTTCTCTGCCTGAAGTTTTGCCTGGTGGGCGCTCCCCCAGTACGATCTGCCATCGCTCAGCTTTGGGGGGGGCTTGAGGTGAGCTCAGCTGACTCGTATCATTACCGTAGTAGTTGCAAACCTTCGCCGAAATCCGTCAGCGGAGCAGACAAATAAAATTCGTGTTGTCCCGCCGATTGACTTGCAACGGGACACAACACACCAATTAATGTCGGCGCACGCCACTGATGCACCAAAAATTCAGACGGGACAGAGACATATCATTGTTTCGCGATCCGCCGGTCACCACTGCCGCGGCAGGCTGTAACACATGTCGTGCATGTATGGTGCCGACCACTTATGCATGTGCACATGCCATGCAAGTGGCCAGCTTGGCTGTATCCTGTAGGAGTCTGTCAAGCATTTGCACTCGGATCATCAACTCTCAGTGCCAGCCACAAGTCGGCTTGCGCGGACCATACAAGGCATTCAAGAACCACTACCTGCCGCCCCATGTGCTCAGGACACTGGACAATACATTGTCATAGTTGTGGTACCGCCAACACACGTGGACTAGACGGTGAACACGAGTTCTTTTTCTTGGCGCTGCGTCGCCGAAGGACACCGGGAAAACGCAATTTCATGGTCGAATGGGGCATGATCAGGACGGGATGTCAGCGGAGGTTTGTAATTACTCCGGTACTTCATCTCGTGATCACTACACAGCGCCTCTTGTCAAAGATCTGTGTACGTATCATCTTCTGTGCCATTACAACATAAATGGCTGAGCTGTAAGCACTGCAGCAGGTGCTGTGTGCGTTGACTGCAGGTGTTGTGAGTTGGACTTACCATCGTATTGGCCATTGAGGCTAGTGGCCGGGAGGCAAGTGGCTCCAGGTGGTTGCGGCCCAATCACCAGATATGTCCCATTTGTGCATACAGTATACCCGCTGAATATTGTACTTTCAAAGTATTGGACCAATGTAGCTCAGCTCGCAATTGAACCTGCGTCAAAATCCCTGCGTAAAGATTGGACCATGGTGGGCCTGCTTGAATTGAACGGATCCAATCAACCTCGACAATCACAAACCTGCAGCCTGCTAGTTGTTGGACCATACCCCCAACCCTATTGATATTCACGCCTACATGTGCCCTGCCATGCAGACTGCCCCATGCACACAACCTCACTCGCTGACAACCTTAAGATCGGTGCTGGGATCTGCAGCCTGTGCAGTCTGCTGTGCCACCCGTGGTGATCTGCTGCACATGCCACAGGATATCGAGCTGCTTCTGCTGCTCTGCCAGGTCCCGCTCGTCATCTGGGTAAGCAACGGCTCCATACTAGGCGACTTGACATCGGCTTCATCTGCATCAACAGGCAGTGCTGCTAGCTTGCAATTCCCAGCCTTGGGAAAGAGAGGGTACAGCTCATTTGACTCACTGTGGATGGCCTGCTATGCTTGCCCCAGCAGATCACCTTTGTGCTCGTCCCATGCCCCACACTGCCCACGTGCATCTCACCCACTCCTGACCATTTCAGCCGTAACAGCAGACCGTCCAGCGTAAAGAAAGCATGGGAGTTGAGGCTTCAGCCTCAAAAGTGTAAAGTCGGTCATTTCAGAACAGTTGGCTGCAGATTCACAGTGTGTTGCAAGCTCTGATCAAAGCGCGTTCATGAACTGCAGCAGGGAGTTTGTCAACAGGCAGTAACGTTTACTAACATACCAATCTCATGTGTTTTGTTGCAAGTTTTCACCTGGTGGCAGATGAAGGCTTGTGCCGGCCTTGAACGGAGTCTGATAGAACTGTCCTGGGGGTGCAGCTTGGATGTGCAGCATGGCGGAATATACAACACTAAAATCCATGGAAACTCCTGCTGCATAAACACCTGCTCGATACTCTGTGCACGTGTGAATCGGCCAGCAGTCAGTCAGGTGAATGGTCTTATGTGTAGCGCAGTTCCAGCAGTTCCAGTTGTCGCGCATCGACTCGATCTTCACATGGACACACAGGATTGTGATGGGATGCTGATTGCATTAGTAACCAGTTGCGATGCCGCTAGTCATCACTGGGTGGGAGGTACGTGGGGAGACCTCTGCAGTTTGGCTCGACGAAGGTAAGCCGGCAATATCCCGCAACTATTGCACACACCAACACGGAATGACAATGTGAACGTAGCAGCAGGTCAGGCGCACCTCTGCAGCAATCGCCTGACGGTGGTCATCTGTGCCGACCCGCATGACGTTTGTTGCCGTGAGCACCATCGGATTTGCCATTGCCCTGGTTCTTGCTCCATCGCGACAATCTAGCTTTAGAAACATTACACAATCGCCAATGATTGGCAATGAAGGTTCTTGACTGTGTATGTAAAGTAATTGCCCCCCGGCCCCGGGCCACAGTCCCGGTGTGCATGCGCATATCCACGCCTGGACCGCGATGCGCCTCTCGCGCCGTGTCGCCCCGGGATTTGGTGAAACCCCCCGCGCTCGCGCGCCTCAACGGCGCACGACTGCTGCGGGAGCCAGCCTGTGATATCTGCTACGTATTGTTGCGTTCGCGCGCCCCGTCTGTCGCTCCTGCGGACGTTTTGCTGCTCAGTCGGCCTGCAGCTGCGCTTAGTCACTGCATGCGACGTGGTCATGCTGCCAAGAATTCCATTGCCCACCACATTCGTGATGCGCACTTGCCGATTGTGGCGGATCATTCGCTTCCAAACTTGCGCACTGCCTGCGCTTCCAAACTTGCGCACTGCCCATGCATCAGTGGCACGACGGCCTCTGAACTGTACGATGCCGGTCCGTCGTCGTACCTGCGCAGAGCACTGGTGCCATAGCCGCTCCAAACCTCGCCCACACTTGCAGACAGCATCATGTGAGACACGACATGCTTGCTGGGGCTGGGGGACCGTGCCCCTCCAGGGCCACGCTGATTGCCCCCGGGTCCCAGATAATTGGCCCCCGTCCTCTAACCGGCCGGCATTGCATGCAAAAGTCCAAACCACGACCACCCCACGCCGCCTGTCGCGCCGCGTGAGTCTGCCTTATCCTCCTCGGGACTCGCCACGGCGCGCAGGCGATGCAGACCGGAAAGAAATTGGCCAGAGCAAGAGCATGAGGGTGTTATTTGCGTTTCAGAGCGTGTTGCATCTGCCGTCACGGTCCGCGATCGGCAGTGAGTTCGTTTGAGGAATGCGCTCATGTGACCACTCATCGGAGCACCTACAGCGTACACCTGTGCTGTCCTGAATACAGTCTGTCATACTAATGGGGCTTCCTTTATTGCGCAATGCACACCGTAATAGTTACATTGTTGGTCGAATTGGGGTGGTGGCCGTGACGCCAGGAGGCGAGATCTGGTGCAGGAGCGCGTGATGGCGTGCGGCGGGTCACCATGCAGGAATGTTGTTGTTTTCGGGCTCTATGACATGTATTTGTTGGCTGTTCGTGTGTACATTGTTCCCTCGATCAACCAACCACTACTGACCCCTCACTTATGGACCGGTTTTAGTCGAGAACCGGATAATCGATCCCACGTTAATCCGGTCAAACACTCCGGATGGGCTTGCGACCGGTTTAGCGTGTACAAAACCCGATAATTCGCAGAGCTCTGTCCGGCCAAAACGCAAGCAGAATCAATTGAAAAGGACGATATGTACAGAGTACAACACATTACATCATCACACTTGCCATATGTTTTGCAGTGTGTCCTGTTTTTGGGTCTGCTGTGTCGCATGCGCGAGTCTTCAAGCCACGTCTTCCATGTCAGCAATATTTGTCACGTTGAAATCACATGGATAACACATCAGATATTCACGTAAGCACGTTGCTGCCTCTGCTGCCATATTTCTTCTCCCACATCGAAGGTGTTGTGTGCACGTTTTCGCGCCTTCGCAGGGCGCTGTTCTGCTGACATAGCGCAACACAGTTCATTTCTGCACGGAAACAAGTGGACAAGGACTTGCGAGCGCACAAATAAGGGCTATTGATAGTGTGAATAGCTCAAAATTGCTCTTAAGCGAAGGGAATTGTCTGTTTCACTGGTCAAAGGAGGGTAGCCTGGCCGGCCGGATTAAAAAGTCTCGAGATAACGCGGGACCGGATAAAGGTTGAAATTTTGGTATGGCCGTGGTTGGTCCCCTCCACTTTTGGCCGGTTAAAACGGGAACCGGATTGCAGAGCACTGGTTAATGGAGGGACGACTGTGATTAGTTTTCACCAGGCGATGGAGGCAAGTTTGGTCCGCGTGACACCTGCGGCGCGGTGGCGACTTTTTGAGATGTCCTGCGTGACAAAGCCCCAATATTTCACCGGATTAGACTACCGCGTGACGTGACTTTCGCCAGACATTGTAACTATGACGGTACCTGGTGCATCACAATGTCAACGTCCTCTCGCACTCACCTGGCTGCAAGGAGCTATGACGTCGTTTGATTTGCGTTCAGCCATGTGCAGCCGCCTAGTCAAGCGCGCCTGGCAGCTCTTCTATCAAGCTTCACACATCCTTGCTGGTGACTGTTCAGTGTTGTCTTGCGTGTGCCTGATTTTGCCCACTTTCTAGCTTGTTGCGGGTGATTAATGGAGCTGAAATGTTCTGCAGAAAAAGCCTATTCAATCAGATGAACGCAACCTCTACGCTGTTTGAAGTGGTGACAGGCAAACGTGAGGCTGGGGTTGCTAAAAGAGGAAGGCAGAACAATATGGTAAGCCAAGGTATCAAGCCCATGACTGATCCATCTGCTGAGCATGCGTACTTAAATGCTGTTGTTGTGCAGATGAAGCGAAAACTGGTAACAGAAGCGGACATCTCAACCAACTTGAAAGGCAGTAGAGCCGAGGTTTCGCACCGTTCTGCGTGTGCAGCACTGTGACCATTTCACCAAACCTCATAATGATCTGTGGGTGTTTGCAGCTGTATTGGCCTGATGATGGAAACTGGTACTCAGTGGTCATCAATGCAATCAATGTGAAGAAGCGCATGGCCACGTGCGTTCTGCCTTTTTGAGGGATGCTGCAGCCGTGTAATGCACATGTACACTTCGTTCACTATCTTCAGCTGCATCGTTTGAGAAACGGTACAGGGTTATGCACCGCAAGGCTCTGTTAAGCTGTACAGAGGATGGATTCCATGAAAGTGTGTACAGGATCCAGTACGACACAGGCGAGATAGAGGAGCTTGATCTAACTGAAGTCATACATGATGAGCAGATGTACCTTCTGGAGTGATGAATGGATGTTGCCCTTGGAGGCAATACCTTTGAAGCCGTCGTTCAGTTATTGAATTAGAAGCTGGCTGCCTTGCAACGGTACCTTGTGGATACCACCGTGATTGTCCGCAATGTGCACCAATTCTCAATGGTTCAGAAAGTCACTACAGCCAAAGTGACTGGTGCTGCTGTACATCTCTTCTATTGTTTTGGTTGGGTTGGCAGTGGCATGGACAGCCTGGATTATCTGGGAACAGCGCATTTGCTTTGCTGACATAACCGCGTTGCAAAGCTCACGTTCACTGTCGGGTGAAAGAGAATAGCGTGTACTGTGCTGGCAGTGCCTGCAAGTGTAAGGCTGCACCTGTTGATCTCGGCTTGTGTGGCCCGCTTCTGCTAGCATTGTTGCTGCCATTCAGAGTTTTCAGTACTTTTTGTACCAGATTCGCGCTGTTTCGAGTGTTACAGTATACCATCTATCAATAGATCATACCTTTTCGGTTGTATGCGGTTGGCTGACGTTGTCAAACCAAGCTGGAGTGACGGGAATCCAGCCCGCGAGATAGGTGTTTCCGCTGACCGCGAACACACATCACTCATCCAGGTATGTTGACCTATCAACCGTCGGTGACCAGCGGTAGATTGTGTTTGCAGTCAACCTACCGGGATGAGATAGGTGTTTGCGGTCAGCGGCAGTAGGTCTGAGATAAGTGTTTGCGCTGATTGTCTCTTTGCCCTGTGTTTGTGAAGCTGTTTGTGATTGCAGTTCATGAAGCGTCAACACCAGGAGTACTGTCGCTGTTGAAATGAATGAAGATCATTTGAGAACTGCTGAAAAGAGTCTTTTGTTTCCAGCGGACCCGGTCATCAGCAGTGCGCAGCATGCCTGAGTGCAGAGCAGAGCGTGTCATCGAACGACTGCGCGCTGAGCGAGCAGGTCTGGCGAATTCGCGCGAATGCCACAGGGTCCGCTACATGCATGTATAGAGCGCATTGAGCATGCATGCGGCTTGTGTTGTGCGCTGTGGCCACAGATGTGACAATGTGTGGCTGCTGAAGACAACCAGCACGGCTCAATCGAGACGTTACAAAGTTATGTTCAACAAGGTGGTAGAGCTCAGAGGAAAGAAGTCATGGCATGGCAACGAACACAGTCACCATGGCCGAATGACGGACGCAAACTGAAACAAAACAGCTCCAGAATCGCGCTATCCTCTTCACAAAACGTTCTCACACTCTATACTCCTGTGCTGCTCACAGCACGGCTCTCTACACACTCAGAACTGCACCACCGGCATGCCCAGGGCCGGCACGAAGTGCATTCCGGTCACACGGGCAATGGCCAACACCGAATGCGCATACATGTTGACATTCCTCTGCAACGCACGGCTCAGTTACACATGCAAGCCATGACAAGGGCCCTGCTAGATTGTTATATATCGATGTGTGATGCTCGCTTCCAAGCATCCCATTTCATGGCACCGTCCTGCAGATCTGTCCATGATCGACTCCACCTCACTAGCAGCATTTGCCTTGCATCTGTGCCAGCCATCACACCACAGAAAGGCATTACTGGCACTCAGCAGTCTCCCTCGACTTGTACTTGTGCAGAGTCTGAGGCGGCATCAATTGCATCATCACAGGCACTGTCTGGTATCCATGAGGATGACATGTGGAAGCACTGGGTACGGTATCACTGAATGCACGGGAGTGCAATATGCCATGCAGGCCCGCCCGCGCCCAAATCAACCCATATTTCAAGTGAATTTCAAGTAAAACTTTTGTAAACTAGTCAATCGAGCGCTGCATTCAATATCATTGGCTGTCGAACATGATCCATCAAAATCGCATGTACAGCAAATCATGAGGTCTCAGCATCCTGCCTGTCATCAGTGATGACAGGAATGCACGACATGCACATGCTTCGGGAGTTGCTGCACAATTCTCAATCCCATTTGGCATTGACGCGAGCGTGCGATACCACTCCTCCCATTGACAGCACAGACGCAGTCATCCCCACCAATGCTATAGAAAGCATGGAATATGAGAAGCCATCATCGAGCATGTCAAATCCCTGACTTGGTTGCATCAGCACATAATAGACGTCTTGGCCCCAAGCAAGCATATGAACCGTGCTTTCAAGGATGGTTGGTGCAACTTTTATGGAGTGGACAGCATCTACAGACTGATTATACGTTGCAAAGCCTTGGCTTGACATTGTCAACTGCAAACGGGAGAGATGTTGAGTATCAATACGATGTCATGCACTGTGTGCAGTTGCAGTTGAAGTCTGTGAAGGGATCAGTGACTGTGCAATCGACTCAGCATTTTTACGTGCAAACGGGCGCACCTGCGGCGCATACGGGACTAGATGCTCGTCTCGCTGCGCAGCTGTGGGCTTCAGATTCTTGGGCCTTCGTGGGTCTACCAGCTTGAGATCTAGGTCGTATACCTGCATCCGGCAGGACCTGTCTGGGTAGATGCGGTCACATGTCCCTCAGCTCCTCGTCAAGGATCAGTCATGGCTGTTTGGCCCTTCCCGTACAACAATGTCCACGCAAAAGCACTGCTGATCAGGTCAAAGATGCTCACACACTTGACTCAACAAGACGCAAATATTGCGCCAGATGAAGGTGACCGAGAGTAACTCACTCAAGGTGAACAGCATTGCCATGTGCGATTGTTGTCACAAGCACGTTCTGCCAAGCATGGCAAATCATTCTAAAGATTTGCACAGCGCAGTAAATATTTATATCCCGATCACATGCCAGAACAGCGCCTGCAAAATTCGTACCAGGTTATTCTGTGGTCAATAAAAGTACCATGAGAGTTGAGTGTGACACGCCGCATTTGTGCAGGAGGACAATTGGCAAGACCACACCAGGCAGACGTGACCCGCGACTTGTGTGGCAACTCAACTAACAGGATCAGGCGGAACATGTGTGACAGCAAGATGCCACAAATTCAAAGACCGCACAATCGGGGCATGACAGTGGCAAAATTCTGGTCTTGCATTATTACAAGGTGTTAGGCAGGCAGGCCTGCATGCCTTTGCCAGGCCGCAACATCAAACCGTGCAAGAGCATTGGCACCAGTGCCCACTGATTGAAACAGCCTGCAGAGACACATGAATCTTCGTATGCAGTTATGTGTGACTGAACGTGGCAGCCAGGAACATATGGTGCATAGTGCCACACCAACACATCTGACAATTGTGATTTTTTCCGCACGGGAGCAACTTCAACCAAGGATCGGTGTGACAGCATGACAATCTGAAGGGAGTGTGGCGCGAGACACTGGTTTCATTCGTATCAAGGCCAGCCCCCCACGTGATCACGACCGGACCCCTTATGGCGTCAGATGATCAAAGGGTGTCGTTGATGTGACACTGTGCGATTCATTTCTTGACAGAATGCGGCACAAGGCATTCCGCGGCAC
>JALKAD010000166.1:0-16655 GCA_024500015.1 Ulva compressa
AACTTTGGCATCAGTCCCCTAACCCCTATCAGGCATTGGCCAAGCCTAGCCTACCATGAATACATTGATTGGCATCCATCCAAACCCAACCATGCATCTGCATGCCATAGCATCCCTACGCCTGTGAGTACCTTGATGAGGCTGTGTGAGTGGGGCGGACGTGCCGCGATCTAAACCCGTCCAGGTGCAGTGGGACCTGCATGGGATGGAGAAGTGACACAATCCAGAGTGGCTGCGGTATTTCGAAAGGCACACAGAGATGGCTGACCGGACGCACCGATGCATGCATGACTGCATGCTGCGTGGCCAACCAGGCACGGTAGAGGCCACCAAGAGAGGCAAGAACGCGGGGGGGGGGGGGGATGTGGTAAGAATTGCCGCGGAGGCGTAGCTTCTGTGCACGGGGTGGGTGCGGACGGATTGCCTGGGGTCCGTGTGCGCGGGACGGCTGCTCCCGTTTCAACAAATGCCGTTCTTGCCGTGTGCGTGCTTTAGCGCCTCCAACCAACCTCGCAACAAACGATTCGTCTTGGATCCATCCCATTGCTTTGCCTCTTCCGCAAACTTCCTAGGTGACTCCCATTTGGCCTCATCACTTCAATGTCCCACTTCCGTTATGTCGGGGCTACTAGGTGATGCCGGCAATGACCACACTCAGTGGCACACTGCCTATTGTTGACGTGCTCTCTTCCCCTCAAGACAGCACTTGCAATGAGACGCCTGTGCATATACAGCTGTATGCACCCACGCCAACTCGGCCCAAATGTTCGTGCGCTAGGGTCACGAGGCGGTAAGGGCATGTGCCGGTGCGGGCGTACTTAGTGCGCTTCACGTTGCAATTTTCCACTAGACAATATTGTCACATGGTTCCTGTCCGCCCCTGTCCGTAGGGGTGCTGTGGCCGATGCCCGATTGGGTCTGGCGTGATGCCCGAGTTTTATTTTTTTTAATAAATTTTTTTGGTCAGGCAGCCCAATGCGCGCGTGTGCGCTGCGGCAACAACACGGGAGGAGGGACGTGCGTACATATGTGATGCACACCACATCCACGCCGCGGTCGCGGGACTTCATCACGCGGAGGTCTGCTGGCCCCGGCCGCGGTACTCAAGAACGGGTCCCCGCGCGGGCGTGCATGTGATAATCATTACATTGCAATGTAATATGGCGCTGCAAGTGGTGCCGCCGGTAGACACCTAGCCCGTGCTGCAGCCCAACTGCTAACTTCGGAATACGCAACACTTTCCTCAGTCGCTTTGTACAACTCCATCAGCTTTGTCATTCATAGGCGTGGTCTCCCTGTACTTTTTCGGCCAAAGCGGCATCGGCAGAGAGCGTTAGAGTATGGAATTCCGTACTCGCGGCACTGCGCAAGGATGCACTGTCTACTTTGCATAGAGCAACGCGCGATCCATCGGGCCTCACATGCCGAAAGTTTGATGACGTGGGGTGAATGTTAGTCTATGGGTACGCGGGGTGGTAGCTAGAGCTCGGCGGATGGCCCCGACTGCACGGCTCTGGACTGCTGCAGGCCGCTGTCAACATGTGACCCTGTGGCAGTAAGGTGGCCGCGATCATGGCGCATGGTACAGTGCTCATCACGAGTATAACGGATCCACGCAAAGCATCTCGAATGTCGCTCCGACGACTGCGGCACGGTATGAGATCCAGCCTACGCGGTCCCGGAGCCAGGTGCATCGGTTGCAGCGATGCGCAGCCAGCACTACCTGCGTTCCTATGTGAGCGTATGTTTGACTATGCAAGTATATCCTGTGCTTGAGCCTGTGCTCGCATGGATGAAGTGAGGCTTGATTGTTGTTGCACAGGATCTGTGGGGGTGCCTTCGCACCACGCAGGAGCAGCACGTCCTCTCGCACGCTGCGCTCGGCCGCGTGCGCACATCTCTCCCAATAACAACCAACAGGAAGCAGCTACTCAAAACGTTGTCAGGGATGAAGAAATGACCGTCGGTGAGCAATCCCCTGAAACGCCTGACCTGTCTTGGATGTATGCCCTTGCGGCTAGAATGTGGTGTAAATTATCAGAGCCACGGCACCTAGCCTCCCCTGTTGCACACTCTACTTGAAAGCGGGAGATTTTAATGCTGATCTGAGCTTGACTGTGCATGTCTACAGAGATGCGTGGGGCAAGCGCACCTGAGCACCTCAGCATGGCACTGCTGCACCACATCTACAACTTTGAAGATCGTGAATGCACCAGACAGCAGGTATCAAAGGCATGTGAAGACATTGCACTGTCCCTGTGTGGCTGTGTCGAGAAGTTTCCATGGGTATGCTGCCGATCACAGTGAGCTTGGTCATACATTGGATGCAACGAGCTGCACAAATGTGGCAAACGGGTTCGCCACAATTGTTGACGCTTTGCCGCAATGCGCAATTTGCCCGTGGCTGGACCCCATGCAGGAGTGGTGTTGCTATGAAATGATAGAGACTATCTGTTGTGCAGCGCCGCATGTCTGCTGATCCAGCCGCTGCACTACAATCACAAGGACCATCCGGAGTCACCAGCGAGGATTCAATGGTTCTCCTGTGCTCGTGCATGCAGAGCACAGAATGGTTTGCCGAGTATGGCGCAGCGCTTGTTGCAGTGCCAGTTCATGACTCGCACGGCTTTGCTCCATTCCAGCTCATCTGCCTGGACCAGTGGGAGGCAGTTTTGCACAGGTGTGAAGCATGCGATCCCCAACAAGACACACTCACAGGCCAATCAATGCAATCCAGTTCCATGCTGCCCGTGTCGTCTGCAGCTGCATTCACTCTGTCGTACTCGCCTTCCAGTCCTGAGCCCATTGACTCCAGATGATTTGCAGATCGTACAGTGATGGGCCGCAGCTAGCTCCTCGGCTGCAGCAGACCGCGGTCAGCAGGTCCAGCGTGACGCACACAATAGGCACTGCACTCCCATCTGACAAGGCATGGCTGCCTGTGCTGGCATCGCTCGTCCGCCGCATCCTGCAGCACAGCGATATTGCCACAAAAAATGCTCCCCGAAATCCTGGATTTCTGTCCCTGGTCGTTTCACACGCCGCTGAGGCTCTGGCTCTGCAGCCGCTGGAGGCACTGCTGAGTGATGTCACAAGCATCTACGAGGCTGTCATCTCATCAAGTTCTGGGATGGGCGCACTGCGCACAGTCGGCCGCACTTCCGGATCTGTGCGCCTGCCAACGTGTTGGCCATTGGTCCGTGAAGTGTTGTGCCATACTGCGAAGCAGGTGTGCTGCTGGTGCCATTGGGCTGTTTGGTTCCCACCAAACAGGCAGCGAAGCGGCTTCGGCCGGGACCGGGATGCCTGCACAAACTTGATCACTCTGCAGATTGCTGTGCAGCAGTCTGTGCTTAGTGGCTGTGTGTATGGCGCATCACAAGCGTCGGACATGCTGCAGAGTCCCTTGCTGTGTGTGTCGTGGCAAGCATGCTGAAGATGAGGGAGGCCTTGCAGGTTGGCGCCACGTGCCCAGACATATTGCTGTGCTACTTCCACACCCAGAATGCCAGAAAGCTCTGCAGCGAGGCGGCCGAGTCAGAGGGTGCACATGCGGCTATGGCATGCAGTGCTGCGGTCGACAGTTTGAGAGAAGCCGCCACATCGTTAGCCCATGCAGCCGCTGCAAGAGCATGCTCGCCCTCCGCTCTCGAAGAGACAGGCCGAGCCATTTCTGCTTGCCGGGGTCAACTGGACGAGGCAATGCAGCGGCGGCAGTACGACACTCTCAGGCCTGCATTCCCGGGCCCGCTGTCGTTTGAAGCTGAGGTAGAAGCATGCAGTCCATTTGTAGTCAAGATACCACCTAGCGCAAGCGCAACCTTGAGTCGGGTGGCGGGTGATGCAGACATGCCTCTGCGTAGCCTGCAGGCTCTGCCGGCCCTGACGTTTGAAGAGAGTGGCGACATCAATTACTTGTTCCCGTGGGTTGCAACGTTCCCAGACACGTCTGAACACCATGCCCTGGCGGTGCTGCTGCATATGACTGAGCGGTGGTTCTTTGCCCAGGCATGTCAACAGCTGCAAGGGCGGCAGCGGCTCCCTGCCTGTGATGTGGCACTGGCTGGAGACCTGCTGGCGCTGTACTCCCGTAGGCTGCTACAATTCGAGGGCATGCTTAGCAGGAGTGCAGATGCTCACACTGAGATGCTCATAGTTGAGCTCCGCAGCCGAGAGTCTCTGGTCACGTGGATCATGATGAGTCTGGCTCATCAGCAGGCTGCATCCGAGTGGCCAGAACTGCTCCAGTTTGCTCTGCCCGTTCGAGCTGATGCCCTGCGGCACCTGGTGGTCAGTGACAGCCTCGCTGTCGCAGCTCTGCAGGCTGTGGCAGCATACGTGTCATCTGTCATCTGCAGCAGCACGGCCGGTCCCGTGTTTTCAACACGACCAGATGCCACAATGAAGCTCGCTTCCAGTTTCACTTGTGGCAGCGAGGCCCTGACCGGAAAGCTGAATGAAGAAATCAGGATCTCTGTGGCCAGGATCGATGAGCATTGGGACGCTGTTCTGGAGAAGCAGCAACAGGTCCGGGAGTTGCGGGAGAAACTGTCTGTTGCACAAGAAAGGCTAGCCAACGCAAAGCTAGACGAGGAAGACGCCCGGAGGGTCCTAGACAAGAAGATCCGAGAAGCTGAGGCTCGGGCTGATGACCTGAAGAGCAAGACTGCCCACCAGCGGTCGAATGTGATCGCCACCATCATGGAATTCTACAATCAGAGCAGGACTCGATCAGCTGCGGACGCTGAGAAGGACCAGAAGGTCAAGGCGGCGAATGCAGCATGGCGGAAGAGCCATGCATACCTGCTGCAGCTCCGCAGTGAGCGCAAGCACGGGTGCCCATCGGGAGGCTCCATTGCAGGTGAGGCTCTGCAGAGGGCACAGCACGACATCGCTGCAGCCGAGCAGAAGCTGCAGCAGCTGCAGGCAGACCTGGAGGCGGCTCAGGTGGTGCCTGCCCGCGTGTGGCAGGCGCTGCCGGACTGCCGTCTCCCTGGCCCCTCCCGGGATGCAGCGCAGGCTATCCTCTTCTTCCTGCACCCGGAACATGCCGGGTCGCTGCCGCTGCTGCAGCAGCTGTGCTGCGCAGCACAGCAGGCCGTCGTGCCGTGGCCCCTGCGCAGCCCTGCCGGCACATGGGACGCCGCCAGGCTGCGTGCACGGGAGCCGGCGCACAGCAGCTGGCGGGAGTTCTACCACCACACGCATGCCATGGCGGCGTTTCAGCAGCGGGTTGTGAGGTTTGCAGAAGACGAACATCCGGAGCAGCTGAATCTGTACACAGTCTTTCACGCCCCGCCTCCAGGCGAGCTCGGGCCTGCAGATGTCATGGCATACCGCTCCAAGGCGGACGGGGTGTGGTTTCCAAAGGCAGATGCGATGCGCCTGGTCTGGCGAGGTGGCCCCGTGGCCCGGTACTCATCCTCAGCGTCTGCGCTCGACCCGTTTGCTGATGATGCGGGCCATCCAGAGGCCGCAGCACAGGCGTTCACAGAGCCAGGGCACCACACTTCCTGGCTCCTGACGCACGCACACGGGCCTTCGCGCCTGTGCCAGCAGGCGGCAGCAGGCGTGCCATCCGCAACGGCGGGGCTGTGTGCGTGCTCGCGTGGCAGCGCGATTGGCGACCGGCCAGCCGCTTTTGACCTGACCCGTGGCAACCGCAGCTTGACCCAGCAGGCAGACAGACCCCCAGGCATGGGTGCAGACCAATGGCTCACGTTTGCGGGGCTGCGCGCTTACCCGCACACGCAACTGCGGAAGCTCTGCGTCGGCCTCCGGGACGGCACTCTGCTGCTGGACAGCCCCCAGGTGTGTCACAGGGCTGCCTGGCAGCCCCACCTCACCCTGGAGTGCACAGCGCTATCTCAATATGACCATGACAGCGCAAGCACGACCTGAATGTCGTATGGAGCTGCGGAGTGCAGTGCCTTGAAGGAATCTGGCCCCCTGGCAGGCTGCAGCTGATTGAGCCTTGGGCTGCGTTATGCGTCCCACAGTGGTTGGGGGACACAGTGTTGTGTCATGGGCAGATTTTCACGACAGATCAGGAAGCAGGTCACTCATGCAGGTTTGTGCGGCTGTGAGGATGTGCCTGTACCACACTGGTCAGCTTGAACGGACCAAGGCGGGCAAGCAGCCGGGCTGTGTCTCCCGTGTGTGGCATGCGCATGATGCTGACCTTGCAACTCTGTGTCAGGAGCTGCACCAATGGCAACAACGCGTGCTGTACGCGCCCAAGTTCTTACATCAGGTGAGCTCTCGGGCCCTACATCTCCACATTGCCTACTAAGCACGTACTTCATCTTTGGGCTGTTGGCAAGTCACTTTCACAACATCGATCTCCGGCCAGGAGGCTGACAAGCAGTCTCAGACAGATTGTTCACTCAGCAGCTAGTCCTTCCGAGATTCATTGCGGCTCCCTGTGAACTGTGTGCATAGCTCGTTGGCAGATGCTGCACAGCACGTGATGACCAAGGCCTGCTGCAGGCCGTGCTTCTGTGTGAGGTGGCTGCGTTTGTCAGCAGCGCCCATGAGGATGGCCCTGCCGTGGCAGACGCATTCAAGGACATGGCAGCAAAATGGGCGAGCCTGTTTGACGCCGAGCTGCGTGGCATTGAGAGCCAATCCTCAGATGATGCTGGCTCAAATCGAGCAGATGTTCAAGCCAAGTTATCCCTGGCCCATGCCCTCGTTGTGCTGTGCCATAGTGCCTCGAGCACAGGTGTCTCCGCTACTGGCTCCACCACCGAGGTACCTAGACATCAGGCTGAGCAGCTCTGCTTTCACATGGTGCAAGCCGCTACGCATGCTCGCTTTGACTGCGGTACAGCACTGAGCGTTCGGCTACAGGCGGCCCTGCAGCAGTGCGCTCGCGTGATGGCCTCCCACATCCATGCCCTTGATGCACACCTGCTGGCCTCTCCTGCCCTCCTGTCCCATGCAGCACGTGCTGTCTTCCGGGAGCTCCCGGAAACTGCTGCCTGGCGGCCTGTCAAGGGTGCTTTAGGCTGCTACGTCACAGACTCCGAGGGGTCGACTTATGGTGTGAACCTGCTGTGCGGCCGTGCGCTGCGGAACGGCCGCGTGCCGGGCCACCTGCCTGCAGCCATCTTGGAGCATCCAGACTACAAGAGGGCGTTCGGGCAGGCGATGTTCGAGGTGACAGCAGAGGCACAGGGAGACCACACCCTCTATAGGAGCGCACGAAGTGTCAGTGGCAGGCTGTACACGTGGATGCTGATTGGGCGGCGGTTGACCGTCTGTGCGACGGCTGTAGACCCTGCGTCTGGACATGCTCTGCCCGAGACAGAGGTTGAGCTGTTGCCATGTGCGCCCACGACCCTCATTACTCCTGCCCCTTTTCCATGTGTAGCACTGGTTCCGTGTGAGCCGAGCCATGCCACGTGCGTGCCTGTGCAAGGCTAGACTAGTCAACGCAGATGTGTCACTGGATGAGGACCGCAGGACATCACTCACGCAATGCATAGCTGCTGCGCGGCCATCGAATGCATGTGGCCCACAACAGCAAGGCCTCAGTGCATGATGACCATCGCTGACCGTCAGAACGGTTTTGCTCTTCTGCACCAAGACGGTCAGGTAGCTGCTGCTTTGCAGATGCATGCAAGAGCTTCGCGTGTATGCAGATGCCTGCCAGTGGTGCCCTGCACTGCCCCAGCGGCTCAAGCGGCTGCACTCCCACTGGCTCTCGAGGCGCACTGCCACGGTCCTTCTCCGCGGCAAGGCGTACGACTCCCCGTCGACCTACTTCCTCCTCACACCGGCAGGAGACTCTGACTCATCCGGAATGGACTGCTACGTAGTGCCTTCACATCGCCAGGTGTGTCACACTGCCTCTTGCCGCTCTACCTCTGCTGCTGCTGCAGCCTTTCAGAGAGCCTGCAGTGTTTACTGCTCCCTGGACCGAGGCCGTCCATCCACTGTAGTGCATACGCGGCCCAGCAGCTGACTGACCGGTAAGCGTCGGCCTGCTTTAACAGATACCAGGGAAGGTGATAGCAGATGCAAACGGTGCATGTAATTGCAGCATGATGCATGGGAGAGCCTGCTTGCCAGCCGTGGGCAGCTCGAGCAGCTGTGGCAGACGCCCGCCGACAGCGCGGCGACAGCGCTGCTCACCCGCCTCGAGGCCCGGCAGTTCATCCACGTCACCACCGACACAGCCGGTGCATCCGGGCAGCCGCGGCGCCTGCGCTTCCACCTGCCGCGATTCCGGCTGCAGTTTCAGCTCGCCGAAGGATCCAGCAGCCTCGCGTGTGTACAGTATGCTGAATACCACGTGCCTGCCACGCCCACTGAGATGCCAGCCGGAAGCTTGGCAGTGCCGCCTGGCTTGCGTGAGTTCATCGTACTCCAGCACACGGACCCCAGCATGCCCTGCCGCGTCCTCATTCCAGACGGGACTGTCTCCGGCGCCGCCAGGAGCTCCAGCGTCTCGGTCACGATCCCGGCCGATGATGCTGCCGCCGACGCGGAGCTGCAGCACCATGCGTACTCGCGCCACCCGCGCACGCGCCACCTTGACACCGCCGTCGTGCAGTCGCGGCTCTTCCTCGCCGCGCTGCACGCTGCGGCAGACCTGCGGCTGCCGCTACCAGGCCTCGGTGCGACCGGCGGAGAGCATGCTCTGCATATGCTGCGCCGCAGTCGCGTCAGCCGGCCGCTGACTGCCGGGGAGGACGCGGCCCTGTGCAGCCTGCGCTCGTTCGCCAGCCACACGCCGAGCCTGACCCTCGCCTGCGCCGCCCTCCTTCGCGATTCACAAGCCCTCTCCTTCTTGCACAACAGCTCCAGCCCACCTGCACCGCCCTCCATACAGTCAGACGAGATCGGTGTATACCAGCAGGAGGTTCGTCAGGCCGAGAACGCTGGGTTTGTCAACCCGAGGAGGCTGCTGGAGGCGGCAGAGGCGGCGCAGTGTGCATGTGTGCCGCCGGCGAGGCCGCGGCGGGCAGAGGCGCTCAGCTGGGCGGCGATTGAGAGGAAGATGGATGGTCACTGTAGGCGCGCGGCAGAGCACGCAGTGCAGCGAGGGTTCCAGAAGCGCTTGCAGGCGATCAGCGCGCGGCACCTGCGGCAGGCGGAGGCGCCGCAGATTGAGCACCTGGAGTGCTTGCAGCCGGGACTGCAGCGGCTGCGGGAGAGCGCGCATGGGCGTGAGGTGGTGTGGGATCACGAGGAGAGTGTCGCGGCGCTGTTAGGGTCGCCGGGGATGTGCGGCATGGCCGGTGTCAACCTGGTGCAGCTGCGGAGTGAGCTGCAGACGCTGGGGGAGGACGTGGGTGCCGCGGTGGCCACCCTGCAGCTGTGGCTGCTGGAAGCACTGGCAGATGGCGGCGGGGGTGCGGACGGTGCGGTGCTCGCGGCGATGCGCTGTGCGGGCGCTGCGTGCACGCCAGCACCTGCCGACCTGATTGAGATCACCATCTTCCCCGACCTGCTGCAGGTATGGTGCCACCGGGCAGACTCCCTTTGCGGATGCTGCGATGCAGGTCCAGGCTGTGGTTCGGCAAACACAAGAAGCGCACGACTGTGCACCAGCACCACCTGTGCCCTGTGTGCATGCCAGCTCAATTGCATTGTTGCAGGCGGCGTTGCGTGCAGGTATTCGTGCCGATTTGGAGGCCTGCGAGGCGCTTTGTGCTGACGGCGTTGTGTGTGCAGGATGTCAACCCGCTGCTGTCGAGGGAGGCCTGTGACCGTCTGAAAGAGCACGCGCTGCTGTGGCAGGAGCTCTGCGTGCTGCAGGATAAACTGGCGAGGTGCGTCGTGCGCTGTGACGCTGGCGCCGCTCGGAGCTCCGCAGGCATGGACGCGAGCCTGAGTGCGCTGGAGCAGGAGCTGTGCAACGTGCGAGCGTGGAGCAGCGCGGCGCGCCCGGAGTGGCTGGCGTTTGAGGTGCTGCAGGGGCTGGAGATCCGCCACAGGCAGTACGTGGTGGCAGAGCACATGCTGGAGCATCCTGGAGGCCCGGGCATGGCTGAGGGGGACAGAGGGGCCGTGGTTCAGCTGAACATGGGCGAGGGCAAGACGCGGGTGATCCTGCCGATGCTGGTGTTGGCGCTGTGTGGGCGGGGGGAGGTGGTGCGGCTCAACTTCCTGCAGGAGCTGCTGCCGGAAGCTGTGGACTACCTCCACTCCTGCCTCACAGGTGTGCCCGCACGATCCTGCCGCTATACAGGATCCTGCCGTTTGCATGCGATTGTTGTGCCGCTGGGAGCTTGCGCTCTGCCACCTTACTTCGTGGGGGCCCAATGGCACACTCTGGCCGCTGCACGTGCTCGAATCTGTGCGATGCTTTGGGAATTCTGCAGGGACCCTTCTTCAAGTCAAGTTGCTGAATTTGCCTTTCAGCCGAGACGTGGAGATGGACGCGCCCCAGCTGCAGCAGCTCAGCAGACAGATGCGGATTTGCATGCACGGAAGGGCGTTTGTGTGTGTTTCACGCGAGCACCGCATGTCTCTGCAACTGAAGGCTCAGGCACGCGTTCCGATCCTCAGTGTTCCTACCCTTGGCAGCCGCAAAGTGATTCACTTCTTTGCTTCAGCAAACAGTGCTTTTGCTGGTGCCCGCAATGCCATTGATGATGATATTGATAGTGATTAGGGCGCCCGGGCCTAGGGCCTTGTTGTCGAGTTTGCCATGCATACGCTCATATCTCGAGATGTTGCAGTGATTCCATGGCTGCATGCAGGAGCTGCTCAGCCGGCGGGATACAGAGCAGCATGCGATCCTCGACAGTCTGCTCTCATTGCCTGGCTGGGACATCTTGGATGAATGCGACCAGCTGCTATCACACAAGTTCCAGCTGGTGTATGCCTGGGGAACTCAAGCCCACCTGCCCAGCCTGGAGGCCCGGGTGCAGATGGCGCAGGCTGTGCTCGAGGCTCTGGCCTTTGACCGGGGCTGCCAGGCGATCCTCAGTGACCCTGCAATCGCACATGTGCAGCATGATGAGCAACATGCTGGCAGCTTGCCACACATCAGGCTTATTCCTGGTGTGTTCTGCTGCAAAGCGTCAAACATTATCCCATACACCAAATAATCCTTGCAGCGCACATGCTATCGAGCAGCTGCTCCGAGCTTCTGGCAGGCCGTACCTGGCCACACTCTGCTGTTTGCAAGCAGGGCCACGTCCAGCATTGAAAGTAGTCCAGACCACATGATTTAAGCGATCAGAGATTCTCTGTCCGCGTATGTACATGCTCAATGCTCGCTGTGCAGGGGCAGCGCTTCAGGCGGCCCTGCCTGCTTTGCAGACAGCTCTCTGCAAGGCTCTCTTCTTCCAGGCTGACGTGCAGCCAAAGCCCCTCATCTGGCTGACGGCGCTCAGCCCAGACTGCTTTCGTTCGTTCCAGGAGTGCTGCTTGTCGGGGTTGACAGACTTTGATCGCCCAGCTGCCAAGCTGGCCATCGAAGAAGACTGCACAGAGCGCGAGCATGTGCTTGCCCTGCGTGGCCTGCTGGGGATGCAGGTGCTGGAGCACACGCTGCAGCGGCGCCACAGGGTGGACTTTGGCCTGACAGACCGGTGAGCTGTCAACTAAGCCCCTAGCTACCCGCTCCGCCGTACGGCAAATTGTATGCACACAGACTGCACTTCGTGCACGTACTTTTGTTTGGACCGCAGTCAAGTGTCATCAGCCAGCGAACAGGGTCCTGTGCTTCATGTCAGCATAAGTATGCTGAACATGACTTGCCGTGGCTGGTGGGCTGGCCGCACGATGATTGGGTCGGCCATTATTGTGTTGAGGAGCAGCCATCTGCTGGCATCCATGCGTGCACACCCTTCTGTGCCCCCAACAGCTGCTGTGGTAAAGGATGTGTGATGTGCGTTCTGTTGGCGAGTGCTGTGAGAGAAATGCAGGGTAGGCCCTGGTGAGACAAGAATGGCGGTGCCGTTCCGAGCGTGTGACACTCCGAGTGAGCGTGCTGAGTTCAAGCACCCAGATGCCGCAATCGCCAAGACGCATCTGGCCTACTACCAGGCAGGCATCCGGCAAGAACAGCTGCGGGATGCTCTCCAAGCGGTACTGAGCTTGCCACTGCTGCAGGGCGAGCAGGTGTTCAGGTGCCCACCGGCTTGAGCCTGTGTTTCAAGCTGGTTCAGTTTTTGAGTTGCTTCATCACTTGTTGGCGGATTGGTGCATGTCGGGAAATTGGTGTTGCTGGTTGGGTGTGCTGTGGTCATGTTTCATGGCATTGCCTTGCACTGGGCTTCATGGTTTTGTCCTTGTGCAGAGAGGCAGTGGCACAAAGTAGGCGGCATGTCAGGACCGCTGCAGAGATGGGTGAGCTGCATGGGATTGATGAGCTGACCAAGATTGATCTGACCAACACAGCACAGTTCAAGGTGAGTATTGTAGCACAAGTTCCTGGCGTGCGCTCATCGTTGTCTGCTGTGCCCGATTTGTCTGGTGGTTCAATCTTGGAAAATAGGCTCTAAACGCACCAGGCCCGGTTACAGATTGTCAGATTCCAACTGTACCATTCTCAAGTTCCTATGATAGCACATGTGCGTGAGCTGTGATAGCAAGCGCTCCATTTTGCGCTTTTGCTTGCACGCACGCCACGGTGGAAGTCCCATGCAGACCTGTCACTGTGCTTCTGTGAAACGTGTAAGGCCGCGTGTGATCCACAATGCCCCGGTGGAGACACTCCTTGCGGCATCATCCTTGTATGATCACAGCGGAAGCAGCAGAAATGCTGCCACTGGTCAAGCAGCCGCAGAGTGGCGGCGTCCTCAGCATGTCTCCGTGTGCCGCCGGCAGTGAGCACATAATGCAGATTGATTATTCATGTATGTGTTAACGATTTGCTTTGTTTTGCAGACACTACAGAAGTTTCTGAGTCATAACTTCCGGATCATTAACTTCTGGCTGGATGCTTGTGTCTTGCCTCGGGAGACACGGCAGTTCCCTGGCAGCCTCCGCTGCAATGCGTGGCATGCTGCAACAAACAAGTCTGGCAAGGTATCACCCTCAGTGCGATGCATTCCACCCGCCGCAGCATGACCGCGCCTGCCATGTACTCGCAGCCCTTACAATGCCCTAGCTACCCCTGCTCGATTAGACTTGTCTCACGCGCCGAGACCTGCAGCACCACACACTGTCCTGTAGATGGAATCTGAGAGGAAAGATCAATGGTGCATATCGCGACATCCCTGCCAGGCAACAGCACAGGAACAGCCTGCGAAGCCCGTACAAGGCCACAGCATTACGTTGTACGTTGACAGGGCCACCATAGACGCAGCGAGGTGGTCATGCGGCAGTGACATGGCCATGCAGTAGGCTCTGCCTGCTAGATGTACGGAGGGGCCACGGCGTGGTGCCTTGCAGGTGGTCGGCTTCTCCGGCACCGTGGACAATCGTGGCCTGCTGCCTCTCCAGGTGGACCTTCAGGACACTGGGGACCGCGGCATCAGAGGCGCCAACGGCCGCATGATCAGCACGCTGCTATTGCCACAAACGTGCAGCTTCGTCGCCCTCGATGAGCACCTGCCTGCAAAGGCCTCGGCCACCTCGCGGGTGAGCATGCAAGTCCTGCAGTTTGCGATTGACCAGGGCGCAAACGCGATCATTGACGCAGGTGCGCCGCAAGCACGCCCCAACCTGCGACTGTGTCAAAGCTCTATGCATGGTATTGTGGCGCAAGCGTGCACACAACGAGGTGACGGCGGATAACATGTGGTGTGAACATTGGTAGCGGCCGCTGATGAGTGGAAATGGATACAGGGGCGCAGCTGGCTGACATGGAACTGCGAGACGTGGCGCAGCACGCGGTGGCAGCACTGACAGCGCGGCAGCGCGCATCGCCGGATGCGGTCACGGCAAGCGGGGTCGTGTTCTTCCAGGCTGCGGGGGCTGCCTGCGGCCTCGCTGGCTTCCGCACGCAGGCAGGCTGGTACGTCATGGACCTGCACGGCCGTGTGATGGCAAAGGACCGGTGCCCGATCGCGGAGGCGGACGCGTTTGTGCTATTTGACGAGGCGCACTGCCGTGGCTCCGACATGAAGCTGCGGCCGGATGCGTGCGCGGTGCTGACGCTGGGGCCGGACATGGGCAGGGAGAAACTTGTGCAGGCGGCGGCCCGGTTGCGGCAGCTGGAGAAGGGACAGGCGGTGGTGCTGTTGGGAACGGACGAGGTGTGTCGGTCCATTCGGGAGACCTGCGAGATCCCAGACACGGCCAGTATTCGGCCAAAGGGCGTGATCGAGTGGGTGTTGTGGAACACTGCGGAGGCCAATGCCAAGGTGCGACTCGTGATGTGGGTGCAGAGCGCACGAGGCTGCGCCCAGTGTGATGCATGGATGCAGCAAGGTATGGTGGCAGCCTGAGGAACTTATCATGCAGGGTTTTGGGGAGTATCTGCTCCAAGGGAAGCATTATGCCGCTAGTCTTGGCAAGGTGTGTGACCACTGGATTTGTGCCCAACCAGGCAAGGCCATGACTGTTGTGCTGAAAGTGCGTAGCACTGTCGGTCCATTTGGCTGTGAGCGTGATGCAACTTGTCAGTCAACTGTATGTGTGAAGGACATTTACACTGACGAGGAGGCATCAGACTTGGTGGCTATGTACAAGGACGCGGACAGGCCTCACTCAATGATGGACTTGCTTCACCAGGTGCGCCTGTCCACAGCGCACACTGTTGTGAAGATGTGGTACAGAGGGTTGCTCCACAAAGTGACAGAGCAATGCAGCAGGCGCTGAAGTGTAATGAACAGCAACATTCACCAGAAGAGCCCATGCTCAACCGAATCCAGTGGGATCATACTCTCTCTTTGCTCGCCAGTGCTGCTTACACAAAACAGTCAGCACGACTGCTCCACTGGCGCACCGTTCTGCACTCAGGTTGCTCATGCGTCTCTGCAGCGGGCAGGAGCACATGCTGCACCAGTCACACAACCTGGTTTCCAGTACTGGCGGCCTCTTTGTGATGGAACAGTTTCATGCTGCGGTGCAACTGAGGGGTGCAATTACGACATGTGCAGCCAGCCACCCGGGACGGCGCCAACGTGCCGCTCAGCGCTGAGGGAGACGCGTGCATGGCGCTGCTGCGGCGACATGCGCAGCCCTACAGCGGTGGCGCCGCCGTCAGCCTCGCGTCTGTCGTGGACGAGTACGAGCGGGACGTTGAGCTGCAACAGGAGCAGGAACAGGAGCGGGAGCTGGAGGAGGAGCAGCGGGTGCCGCTGTTGGATACCAGCCGAGAGCATGAGTGGCAGAACACAGCTGCTGCCCTGGCTCTGCCTTCGGCGACCTGCTTCTCATCTAGTCAGGCCGTTGAGGTGTGCCCTGTGATCCAGTCGGAGCTGCATGTTAGGCCAAGTACCTGTTGACAGGCCAGTCTGGTGACAGACCATTCCAGCAACCTGCATCCGTGCGGATGTTGATGGACTTTTGTCATCTCGTACCGTTTGCTCATCCCACTCAAATAAATCGAGGAACAGGTCCTGACCCTGCATCGACGCATGCCTGCGGCCCGCAGCCGTCTGCCCGCCCTGTGCAGACTACTTCCTGCTTCCCGGTTGAGTCCACAGATGACCGAGCTGCTCGACCCGTCACGCAAGGTGCACTGTGTAGACAGCGACGCGCTTTGCAGTATCACAATGACCCTGGAGTGCGTGTGCCGCAGGCTGTGCCGTTGGTGGAGGCTCTGCAGCTGCTGCCCAGGAGCATGATGGCGCTGGCTGGGGAGCGGGAGATCATGTCCACCATGAACTGGCCAGCTGCCGTTCTGGCAACTCACAACTTCATGCATCCGTCGAGCCAGAGGGCTGTCATTGCGAGCCATGTGCGCAAGGCGGACGCGCTGCTGCTGTTCTCTGACGGCTCAGCCCTGCTGCTGTCTGAGCGGGAGTGTGAGGGGGTGGTGGTTGCGATGCGCAGCATGGTGCCCACAGATGTGCGGGCGCTGTTGGTCCATCTAGCGTTCACTGATGACATCAGCATGGCTCCAGCAACTGGTGGCGGTGATGCATATTTGATGTTGGGTGACAAGGCCCTGCTGGAAGACCCTTTCGTGCTCCGTCGAGCTGAGCAGGCTTTCACAGCGGCACGTCTCTTTAACGGAGACACAAACTTTGCACAAAGGAGCTCTGGTATGGGGTCAGCGAGGCACGAGGGAAGTAGAGCTGCATTGTGCCGGCTTGTGTTTGGGTCTGGGGACAGGCAGTGCAGCCGTGTCCTCAGTGGCCGGGCAGGCCGTGATGCAGCACACCAGCTGGTACGTGCACGGGACCAGGCAGTCTGCTGGCCGGGCTCGACGCTTGAGGCCGTCTGCCAACAGCAGATTAGTGCTGAGAACGCAGTAGGTGGTAGCCAGGTGGCTGAACCAGGTTGGGGCTGGCTGTCTGCACGACAGCCGTTCTCTAGGTAAGCAGACATAATGTGCCTATTGCTCTAGGACTGTTGCACTATGGTGACTAACTGCTGATGTCCATTCCGCCCACCTTCATCAATAGATGTGGACAACAGTGTACAAGTTTTAGAGTCGTTTTCGGCACCTGCCATGATGGTAGTCTGCTGATGATGCCGCATGTGAATTGCTGTAAGAGTGATAGCTCAACTCACGCAAGTCACAGTACCAAGATGCCAAGGTCTCAGATGTGTAGTGCATGCTCGTTGTTCCCTGT
>JALKAD010000166.1:36603-66279 GCA_024500015.1 Ulva compressa
GGTATCAGCGAGCCAAAACACAAAATAGGTACCAGAGCTAGGCTGAGATACGTTACAGATGAAATAGGTACCAGAGCTAGGCTTACTGTCAAAGTGTAGGTCAAGTGCTCTCCGGTCAGGGTATGTCAAGTGCTCGTTGGTCAGGGTCCTCCGATTCTGCTAGCGCGTCCCTGGCACCCAGACTGGTTGTGCAGTGTAACACAGCCCAGTGTGCAATATAATTTTGCAGACTGGATCTGATGGGCGGATGTGAACATCAATGGTGGGACCCGCTGTGTCATCGAATGGTGGTGCGCATACCCAGTGATCTGTTGCATGCTGTGTGAAGGAAACCAAGTTCGCACCAGCATGTTATTGCGGCATCATCATCGGCCTGCAGAAATTCCAGCTTCGGTGTTGCATTACTTCTGTTGGTTGAGCCCACCTCCTGATGGCTCACACACATTGCATTGGTGTGCATGGTTGTAATGGCTCCCTTTGTGCTCAGATTGGCGGACCGCATGTCATGGCTGAGTGCCGTGGTGGAACGTGACTGCATGGACGTACGCACTTGCTGCGCCTGCCTTTGTCATGTCTTGATTTGATCCTGGTGCTGCTCTAGAATGCGATCACGCATGGGATGTGCTGTGTATGTGTCAGGACTACAGTCTGCACGCTGTAGTGGTCCTATGGCTGACACTAACTTGAGGCTAGTGGTTGTCCCCGACTTACTTTTCCGCAACATGCACGCTGTGTACCACTCACAAACTGCTTGCTTCGCCTGTCTGGGACGGATATCACACGCACTTCTAAGCATCGCCTCTTTGCCGAGCTCGCCGAGCTCACCGAGGGCTATACTGTTGAGAGTGGCATCCCCTATTGTAGATTGCAATCTATTCTGAGCATGCATGACGCGTGCAACAGTCAGCTGGAGGCTGATGCTCACGCAGTGGGGATCTGCTGGCATGCACCCCTCACACTGCCCCACGTGCCAAGAGCGACTGGCATGATCTGCTGCCGCGAGAGGGGGTGTCGTTGCTCTTGCTCGGGCCCAGCATGGTGCAATTTCTGGGGTGCTGTGAGTCTTTGACAACAAACCTAGCGTTGCATGCAATGCAAGAGGTTTGAGAAATGGAGATTTGCTACAATGCTGAAAAGGTTGCGGGCAGTTGCAGTAGATGAAATGTGTAAGGCTGTGGTCATTGCTGTGAGTGCTCTGGGTGTGGCGCTTATGTGAGGTCATGTGCAGGTCCGTTTGCATGCCTGCGATGACAATGCTGCTCATGCCCACATCACTGCCCCATGCCAGTGATATGTCTGAGCGGCACCAATGTGTTGCTACCTGCTCCTCAGCTCACCCCCTGCCCTCGCTGCTGGGCGGTGCTGTTGCAACTTGCAACATGTTGATGCACCTGCATCGAGCGCCATGTCTGGACACTGCACATGATTTATCTGATCGCGGGCAAACTGCTCCCATGTGCAGCTACCAGCTGATGATGGTAAATAATACAGCGGAATGAGTCAAGAAAGTACGGAGTTCCCCACACTGTTACAGGGTGCAGGAATTCCCGATAGTGATACCCGATTTTGTTTTCTTTCCCCCACACCACTACAGTTTTCAGCAAGTTTTCATTGATGACTTGAGTCTTGCGTACTTCCGAATGGCTTTGTGGAGCTGCTGCACTTGGTGTAAAAAGGAAGAAAGGAGCATGCCAAACTCTTACCCATGTCATGATAGCCGGCAACTGAATTTGCATAATCCAATGCCGCCGGATTCTGCACAAAGTCGCGCCATGTAAGAGCTGTTAACCCGATTGGGCGGCCAAGCCAGCCTGAGGAAGTGCGCACCCCCAAGCCATTGTGAGATGCAGCTTTTCCAGATTTCAGAGATGCAGCGGAGCTGTCCTCCATTGCGTTGAAGAATGAGATCTCAAACGTGTAGCACAATGTGTTCGGAAGGTGCATCCCTGCCGCACGCCGTCCACAGGCAGCCTTTGATGCCTCAGTGCTGCAGCAGCACTTGCTGAACTGAAAGCCTGGAACCAGAGAGCCCATAGCTTTGGGTAGGCGGTACAGAAGCTCTAGGAGAGGCGGGCATCCAGAATGTGACGCTGGCAGAGGATTCATGTACAGAAAACCCGCTCGTGAGTTGCTATGTGAATGAACATCGATATATGCATCCAGTGAGAAAGAAGAATCTGCATCAATTTCCATCATAGTCTTTAAGGAATAGAATAAGCTTGGTTCCATGTCACGGGAGGGAGACCGCCACAGTCGGTTGAGGTCCAAGCCACCTGTAGCCGGTGCTGAGCTGAGCAATGCCGCCCATGGTGAATGAACAGCCTTCCAACACAAAGTCGACCAATTTTCTGCCAGCTTGGTGACTGCGGTTCATGGCAGCTGAAGCGTACCAGCATCACATCTATAGTTTCCCGCGGCCACTCCATCTGGATTCAGCATTGGAACCACGATCCATGTAACCATCTTACGGAGCATGATTGCCGTGGGGTCTTGGCTTGTCAGGAACGCAACAAGCCCATGGATGACATGGCTGGCAGGGGACTCGCCTGGGTGAACTCGGCCTGTGATGAACACAGCATTCCGCACCCCCTCTTGTGCCATTTGAATCATGCGCTGGCCAGAACTTGTGAAGCTGCAGCATTACCTGATTGAGACTATCAAATTGACATTTTCAATTTCGTCCTCTTCTCGACTGACCGGCAAGGAGCATGATGCTGCTGTGGTGGGCTGGAGCGCGCCTACATTTTTGGAGCAGGCCAACATATGCAGGCTGGCCTTCACCCTCGTTGCGCTGAACAGTGGCGACAAACTCATCGGTGGTCCATGCCTGCGGAAGCTCAACCATAGGCTCAGATATCACGAGCATGTCAACTCTACGCATCTGTGGCGTTCGACATAGCAGCCTTCGATTTATCCAGGAGTGACTTCTACTGTCCCCCATGCGGGCCACATTCTCCACCCAATGCAGCGTATGCTGCAGATATGTGTAAGTGTAGGGGAATGAAAATGCAAATTCGTAAACCTGCATGAGATGGAACTGGTGAGTGCAAACCATGTGCTGTGATCTCTGGTCTGCTTGCTGCAACAGCTGAGCAAGCAGTCTGCATCAGCCCGGCATTCACGATGGCAGTCTAATCCTCTGTGGACCTGTGTGATACGCTGCCATACCTCCTCTGGACCTCCATGAAACTGCACAGCCATGGAGAGGGCATAGTCTGACGTGGGCGAGTCTTGCCTACAGCAGAGCAAACATGTTTTTAGATTGTCTGCCTGTGGACGACTAAGATTGGTTGGCCCGAACATCTACATGACCTGTTGCAGAGAGCATACGTATAGTAGAAGCAACATTCAGATGGCAGCCTCTGCCACTGGGGAAACATAGTGGAAGACCGGTACACAGGTGTCATCCCAATCCGAAACAAGCTTCGAGTTTTGCTGAAGTTCACAATGGCAAGATGTACATGCTGGCCATTCTTTGCATTTCTGACCTGCACTTTCGCCTGTTGCAATTACCTCATCCCAAGTGTTATATGTAGGGTTTGATGAAGGTGGGTTGTTGCGGCAGGCACGCCGAACTAATCGAATAGAAGGTGGTTCACGACCTCAATGAAACACACGGTGGGACGTTTCAAGTATTGCAGGTACCTTGAAATGAAACCACAGACGAAATCGATCATTCCCAGTGTCTGGCCTGACGTGAAGGACATAGTCGTGTTTGGGCTTCTTGACCACAATGTTTCCAATGTTGCCTCCCTCAAAGGAGCTAGTAAATAGCAGGTTGCCTCTCTTACCACTGGGTATTGCACCTGATTCCAGCTGACCATGCCTGGACACCAATGAACGAATTGACGCTGCCATCAACCCAACATGGTTCAGCAGTGCACTGCAGTGTTGAGTGTTCATTTGACACCACACATGATGCCATACGTGATGTTGGAGGCATACGAGAACACATAGCCAGTCCCAAGCATGCATCCTGGTTCGTCTGGTGAAGCCGCCACTCCCGATGGCTGTCTGGTACATTGAATGGTAGCATCTGCTCTGGTTGTGCCCTTCCGGGTGTGTTGTCTGCTTAAGACTTTCGCGGGCCTTTGGTAAGCTTCACCACGCGCATGGGATTTGGTATCTGCCTGCATCGGTGAGCCATTGGCGCGGATCAGAGAGCCAAGCAGTTCTGGACTAGCCACCTGGTGGGCAGATTGGGCCGGCCTGACAAACAGTATTGGGCTTGCATTTGCTTGTTCCCCAGCAGTCACATTTGCCAAAGCAGGTGTGAGCGAGCTGGCGTCTGGTGCATTCTGCGCACTGGCCAAGAGCTGGGAATGTTGATCGTGGGAATTTGCACAGACAGGTACTGCCCCGGAGTTGCCTGACTTGGAGATCTCCAGGGCTGTAGCTCCTGCGGGACATCCATGCAAAGTCTTGTCGGCTGAGTCCGGCGTTCCAACATTCAATTTGATTCCGGGCTGTGCTCCTTCCAAGCGCTTCCTTAGATTGGCAACGTCAAGTCGGGACGCAGCGGATACACGGCTGGGCTCTGCATATGTGGCCACGCAAACTGGCTGGCATGATTGTCTTGCCGCACTCTCCAGCGTCAGATCCCGGGATATGCTTACTCTTAGCTGCTCTAGCTTCTCTTGCTGTGTTGTGGGCTGTTCCTGCTCTTCCGGGTCACTCGCTTTTGCAGCATAATTCGCAGCGCCAGTACGTTCGCCGCGGATTATGAGCTACCAAGAGCACACTTGTGCATAATTGAGCCACGCCAATGAGATTTTCTTCGCTAACTCCGAATCTGACGATTCTGGCACACTTGGTTTGGCGATGAATGGCATGTTCTGATAGCACGCTTGACCGCA
Source organism: Ulva compressa (assembly GCA_024500015.1). Lineage (NCBI taxonomy): Eukaryota > Viridiplantae > Chlorophyta > Ulvophyceae > Ulvales > Ulvaceae > Ulva > Ulva compressa. The sequence continues at coordinate 41,460 of JALKAD010000166.1, forward strand.
CGCTCAATGAGTTGCTATACGTGCCTCAGGCAGCAGGACGAGCTGCAAGTGCAGCGCAAGCACAGTAATCTTCGGCGAAACTGAGGTAGTCTGATTACCACAGGAACTCTAAAGCATGTAGACACTCCATTCCTGCGGCACAGCGAGTGCACGTCACCTGAGTGAGACAGCTGCAGCGTCAAGGGCGGGATGATCCCATATCAAGCGCGGCGTTGTGCGTGTCAGCCTAATTATAATTGTAGCTCAGTCGTGCAATACGTGCACCAATTGTGGCATGCTAGTACTACGAGGCCGAGGGAGGTAGCCCCCCCGCATCGAAGCCATGGCACTGGGTTCGAGGTTATACATGAAGGTGTCTCTGACTCATCAGCCGCAAAGGAGCGCACTGCAGTCGCGCAGTCGCACACCTCCCTGCTGCCATCAGTATGAAAGGCCAACGGAGGCCATGCTCATTGCCCATTTGCTGCAGGCCATGATCGTCTTGTCGGGTGCCTGTCTCACTACCAGCTGCACCGTCTCACGAGAGATCTCAGCCTGGCCACCATGAGCTATTGGTCCTTAAACGCCCGAGCGGGTGCCCATATGTTCCTGCAGCAGCATCACTGGAGAAGATGTGCGTCGACAGACGCGTTGTTAGGCGTACAATGGCTTGATTCGCTGCGGAACTTCGAGAAAGCTGCAATTCCCGGTGGGGCTGGAACAGCCACTTCATCAACATGGGACTTGGGCACTATGCATTCGCTTCTGCGCCACATGCACAATCCTCATGATGTACTACAGCGTGTGGTACATGTGGTCGGGACGAAGGGCAAGGGATCTGCAGCAGTGATGCTGGAGTCAATACTTCAGGCAGCTGGGTACAGGGTTGGACGATACTCTAGCCCCCATATGCAGTGTCCAGGAGAAAGAATATCAGTAGGTATAGATTCGCCCGCGTATATTGTTTGAAAGGAACACCTCCTCCTGTGCAGCCAATTCACACAAGCATGGCCTATAAGCAACAGCTGTGCAATTGACTGCACCATCACGCAAGGTAGACGTAGCTGATGTTCTACTGGTGGCAAGAAGGTATTTAGCAGTCTGTCACATCTTTGTGAGGTGCAGATGGTGTACACCTGTGTTGGGAACGCTTGGACCATCTGGTATGCCAGCACATGCCAGCGATGAAAGATGCACTCACGGAGAATCCGTCTACATCATATTTTGAGGCGTTCACAGCACTAGCTATTCGCCACTTCGCTGATGCTAAGGTAGACTGGGCAATTATGGAAGCAGGCCTAGGAGGTGTGAAGGACGCAACGAATGTGTTTCGTTCACACCAGGTCTGCCCTCTCGTCAGCTCGCCACATCCACTTTTCTTCTCGCATGCGGGCGACTCCATCATGCCAGCCCTGAATGTAGGAAGTGGGCACCTGCTGAGCTGCAGCCTGCTGCATAGGTGCAAGCCACACTCATCACTGCGCTTGAATGCGAGCATCTAGTCCCCCTCGGTGGCTCCATTGAAAGCATTGCCCTAGCAAAAGCTGGGATAGCACGGCCAGGAGGCTTGGTCGTTGTGTCGACACAGCCATTGCTGGATGGTCAAACCGCCCTAGAGTCAGCTATGCAAAAGCTTGGCATTGGACCCGGCACATGGGTTCAGCCACAATCTCTTTTAGCCCGTGAATTGTGTCATAAAGGTGCGCGCACTTCGTGTCTCAGGCTGTATCTTGCATCTGCACCATGTTACTCACTCACATCTGATGCGATCCTGTGTAGGGGGCAAGGTGTGGCAAATGGCTGCTATTGGACGTGAGCTTCGCACCGTGCTAGGCGATCAAGATGTTTCACTACAGATGATTGGCAAACAGCAAGTGCAAAATGCTGCAGCGGTTTGCACAGTGGTACGCGAACTGAAGCGCGTCGGTAGTGCTGTCGTCAGCCCAGCTCAAGCACGAGAAGGACTGGCATCAGCGCGCCTGCCTGGCCGCTTTTCACTCACTTTGCATACTTTAGCCAAATCTGGTGCGGCCCTGGCTGTTTGGAAACCCAGCAGCAATCTCTTGCAGCCCTAATTGCAACCTCATGCCGTTTGTCGGGGAGTTGTTTGTCTTATGCCACACCAAGCTGCCTGTCCCGTCCCCCGATTCACTGCTCCAGGCATATTGTTGTGGTAGTTCCTGGATTTCCAAGCTATGTCCGTACCGGTGGAGCTTGAGAGGTTGACATAGTCCGCACAGAATTGATGATGCCCCGATATAGGTGGCACGATATGTCTTTGCTCAGGACGCACGCGTGGGTAGACGGGCTGGGCATGGACCTTGTCTAGCTGTGCTACGTATGACGGCTGTGTACGCCAGCTCTGAGGCTCTGCTTTCGATTCTTCACACCAATCCGCATGCAGGACTTCCTGGCTCTGGCATTGCTGGCCGCTGGTGGTTGTGTATGGACAATGCACACACAGCTCTATCGTGCAAGTCTGTGGTGGCGACATTGCAAGCAGTATTTCCACGGCAACCACCCATAGCATTGGTGATCGGCATGGCCGCTGATAAAGACCTTCAAAGCATCAGCAGAGTGCTCAAGGACCTTGCACCTCATCTTGTTGTCTGTGTCGCTCTAGAGGAGGAGTCCTTGTCAAGCCGAAGTCTGCCGGCTGAAGATGTAGCTTCTGCATTTCATACTGATGGCGCAAGCATCGCAGGTACGGAAGTCAGTGTGGCGGGTAGTATGATAGCTGCGCGAGACATTGTCCATCAATGGCTCAGGGATGAGGGCGTATCAGCAAACATTGTGTCTGCAAATGCTACAGATAGGGAGCAGTTTCCATCGTCGTCATGTCAAACTGCACTGTCAGCGAGCCTTCTGCCGGTTGTTTGTATCACAGGTTCGAATTATATTGTGGGAGCTGCGATGGAAGTGTTCGCAGTGGATGGTGAGTACGTAGGCGATGGTTGAAGGTAGTCCAGCCCAGCTTCGGAGCGCAGTACTGTGACGTGATGTGCCTGGCATACAGTCAAGTGTGTGCAAGTGCCGTACATGAGAACTGGGGACTCACCAGTTCCCCGGGCGTGGTAATGCGTGTGGGTTGCAGCCCAGTGGAAATTTCCTCTGCTGGGTCTGCTGGTGCACTGGACTGCCTAATGTTCATCCAAGCAGGCCTTGTCTCAGGCACGTTCACCTGTCGTAAAAGCATGCACATATCCGCCACTTTGTCCAGGAATTCTTGCCTGTCAACATCTTGCCATCCTTGCTTGGCGATGAATAACATGAGTGACATGGCTGGCAGGAATAGCTAATGGACAGAAGTTTACAGTGTGACATTTCACGTACTGTACTGTTCATTTCTCTGCACATGACTAAGCCCTATGGCCAGTACATCAGAACTGTGTAAGCAACGCATTGCCGGAAGGCACAATGACAAAACTCATGTGGTTGCACATACATCGAACTCCATACCCTGAAACGCGGTAGCTTTCTTAACTGAGCATATTCTCGCCATGCCTGCCATAACATAGTGGCACATGCCAGCCAGCATGTACATCGCCACAACCCCCTGCCCTGGAATACAAATTCGCAATTTTGCTTGCACACGCATATTCAGATTCAGTGCCACAGTAATTCAAACTGACATGCTGCTATACATCAATGCGCGCGTTTGTGTGTCGCATCAGCTATTGCGGCGACATACGAAGCATCACAAAGCCGCAATGCAGGCTGGCGGGCCACGTTGGCCAGCAAAGACACGCGGCCAGAATTCAGGGAGTGCTGCGCTACCTTAGCTGCCATGGCGGCATCTGGTGTACCGACATTGGTAACCCCCGCATTAGCATCCAAAATCAGCTCCTGCATAGGCCACTCTCATATCACGGCGTGGACTGTGGAGATGAGATACGTTACAGAGGTATGCTCCACAAGGTGGTAGAACACACAGGTACGATTCATGGTAATGCGACAGTGGAGATGGCGGGATTCAGCCACATATACCACTGCACCTACGGACACAATGTCAGCTGTGCGTCAAACACAGGCTGGGTGCCACGGCTGCACAGGTGCAAGCACTTCTGTGTACTGACACACTTGTGCCAGGCCTCAGAGCCCGCAGGTCCTGCCTTCAGTGTACCACCATAAGCCGCTAATCTATTCGAGGGCTGCCATGCATACCGGCGCGCCATGAACAACACACACAAGGCACACGCTGCACCAAGTCGAGTGCCACACCACAGCGCACCGCCACATCAGCACAGCAGACTTGGATGACAGCTCACATCCACCATGGCGAAACCAAATAAGGAATCCACACAGTGTGCACATCAACAAGCAAACAAAACCGAGATATCTGCGGAGGCTAAAGCCATGAATACTCGACACGGTGTCAAGTGGGAGTGGCCAAACGGCAGGATTACGCACCTGCAGGGGCTGGCCGGGGCGGTCGTCTGCGCAGTGGGGCTGCGCGCCAGCCATCTGCTCCCACAGCCGCAGCTCCAGCGAGCACATGTCGTTCGCCTTCAGCAGCTCTGCCATGAGCGCCTGCTCCGCGCCCAGCAGCGCCAGAGCGTGGTGCAGCTGCTGCCGCTGCTGCCGGCATGTCAGCGCCTGCGTCGCACCCAGCTCGAGGAACGTCTCCTGCTGCCGCTGGTTGCCGTCCAACCGCGCTGCATCGACCAGCCGCCGGAACCGCGCCACGAGTTCGCAGTGCGTCACAAGCGCATCGATCAGCTCCTTCGCGCGGAGCGCTTCTGGCGTCAGCGCGTTGGCCACGGGGCTCATGCTACCGGATGTTGACGCTGCTGCGGTGTCCGCATGTGAGGTCGGGGTGCCAGCCATGTCATGGCTCATGAGCTGGCTGAGCGCATTCTCCTCACCTTCCTCCGGGGTTGGCTGCAGAGGCTCAGCCGCCTACACTAAGCCCGCTCAAATCATGCGATGCCCTGCCTTCAAGTATGAGAGCACATTGGCAAGCCAGGAATGATGTACAGCATGAAAGCCAAGATCAAGAAAATATGTAGGCGTTGGGCAAGATACTCCAAATACTCACTGTCCTCATGCATACGGCAATGTAATCATACATACATACTGTACCAAGCGAATGTAAAACTAGAGTCTAGAATCTAGTTTTACATTCGCTTGGTGCACTGGATCGGAGCCCCTCGATGTAAGAGTACATACATACTGTGGAATGTGGACATTTGGAAGCAGGGTGCACACACCTCTCTGCGTGCCTGCACCCCTGCAGACATCGTATCGACGACATTCTCCACACTGTCACTCCTGGACTCCAGTTCCGATGCACGTCGAACAATGTTCCGAGGAGCACAGTCCTTGAACGAGATCGTCGCAGCACCGGGGGGCGCGTTCGCAAACACCTTGAGGGCCACTGTGTGTGGACCCTCCCGGTGCACCGGGTACTGCGCTGGATCTTCCCCGGCGGCCGCCCGCACCTGCTCACCCTCTGATGCTGGCATGACTGCATGCAGCGCGTTCGACTGTGTCACTGGAGTGCGGCCCGCGGGCACTGAGGCAGGGGCGCGAGGGGGTGACTCCGCCTCGTAAGTTTGTGCCTCCAGCGGCTCCGGAGGGGCAGCGGCTGCCGCATCACCTGGCATGCTGTCTACCGCCGAGTGCGCCGCAGCAGCGGGGCTGGCAACATCCCCGGATTGGCCGAGCACCATGTCCCCGACATCTTCTTCGGGTTCTAAGACAGACCCCGCCTCTGCTGCACTTTCCTCCGCCACTGTCGATGGCACATACTGGTGTGTTCCCGGCTGTGTTGACAAGATTTCTGATATCACGCAGTTGCTGTCGTCGCCCGTTCCAGAGCCCTCCTTGTGCGTCAGCTGCGGCATGGTTCTGGAGCGGATCTCATGCGACGAAAGCGCTGGCATAGATGGGGTGGCTGCCTTGTCTGCATGCTTTGGAGAGCCAAAGTCCTCCACGAGGCGGTCCTGCAGCCGGGAGATCGAGTTTCCTGCCACTCCAGCATCGCTCTCGGTCGGGGGATCCTGCGTTCGCACTTGCGAGCTGATGGTGCTGGCGGACGCGTCCCGCGGGCGGGCCCGCGCGGAGTCTACTTGTTGCTCGGGAAGTGACGGCTCAGGCATTGTGGTATCGAGAGGGGCTGAATCGAGGTAGGAATACACGGAGGACTTGGTCAAGTAGTCGTGTGTGCGGTCAGTGGCTGCAGGGGCCGCGGGACGCGCGGCGGGGGGAATCTGGCGGGAGACGAGGGATGGGATCTGCGGCCGTGGGACAGGCGGCTGCGAGTTAGGGGAAGTGGATGGGCGTGATGCTGGTAATGCAGGCGGGGAGGATGGGACAGCTGAGCCTGCGTAGTCGGCTGCGAGAGGGGAGGGGGACTGGTAGCCGGAGGAAACTGGCGAGGCTTGATCGGGGGCTGCATGTTCATGGACTGGTGTGTTGGGGACATCTGCGGATGGCTGTTTCGAGGGTACAGGGTGAGGCCGGTCAGAGGCGGGTGTCGGAAGGGTGGTGGCGCGGTAAAAGTTTCCGCCGGCCGTGCCAGCGGACGGCTGAGGCTGGGGCTGTGGGGGCATATTGGAGGAGCCACCGGTAGATGAAGCGGCGTTAGGGTTGGCTGCACCGGAAGCGAATGAAATTCGGCGAGCTTTTTGATTGAACAGGGCGAAATCGAAGCCCCTGTGAAGGGGTCTCCGGAAGCATTCTGAGCCGGTGGCACCTGTTGGGGGATCCCTGAGGTACTTTTCCGCAGGAGCGCTGGGGCGGATCTGGGGTGCTGCACGCGGCAGGACGTCGTGATACAACTGATCAAATTTGGCGCCGAGCCCTTCATCCCTGCGATGCCATGGCCACCTCCGTTAGGACGCCGCTACTGCGAGCGAGTGCAGAGAGTGCGCGAATTTGGTGAATCGACTGTCCAGTAAGGTAAACACGCAACCGATTGATTACAAGAATCGGATGATGTTCATCAACTTCAGAGAGCCAAAAACGCGCGTTTTCGCCCCGTGGGTTGAACCGGCCTACAGTTGCGTGAACACCGTGCGACAGAGGCGCACTTGAACATGTGCTTCCAATCATGAAGGAGCTGCGCAAGGCCAGCTGCTAGCGTGTTGCTTTTCCCTTTCTGAATCTCCACAAAGACATTGTAGATGTGGTCACTGGCCAAGTGCTTCAGCGCCTCTGATGAAGCGTTAACGCTGTACGTGTGAAGCAACTGCAGGCGGGTTCCGCTCAACTCAGCTCCAAAAATGAAGCATTTGTGGTGCTGAACCCGTTTGGTGATGTATTGGGCAAACCAGCATCGTTCGAACGAGTCTGATCCACTGTGAACGGTGTGATCCCGGACAGCGTTGGCATACGGACAGTCGAGTGGCAGTTAGATTACCGTAAACGTGTTCAGCACTGTTTCATAGCGCTTAGATTTCAGCCTTTGGACGACGTCGAACACGATCTTCCTGCATCCGTAGCTACTTTGCTGAGATGACAAAAGCATCTCCAAGCGATTCCATGATATGGCGCCACTGAGATCTTCGAATGAACAGCTTGCCGCCATTCTGCACTCGCATTAGCAGTATTTTCCAGCTAACATGCAGCCTGCCCTGTGAACCGCTGCAGCGTTCGCGGTACCCGTTCTAGCACAACAACACATCACACACCACGTAGCACTGTAACAGTTTCAAGAGAGTACATCGACAACATCTCGCGTTGATTGTGCGTGTGCCAGGATCGTCAGGCTGTAGATCAGACAACTTCGCAGTAGGTGTGCCATGACGCCACAACTGTTTTCGGCGCTCGCAACCCGCAACCCGCAACCAGGGGCACGTGGTCGCGAACCCAGCTTCGTCTACAAAATTGTCAGAATTGTTTCTGGTCCCGCGCCTCAATGGCACAGCCGCCCGCAGACAGGCCATAACCTCACCTTCTTTACGAGTGCCATGTGGTAGTGCAGAGTGCGGAGTGCACCGACATCGCGGGTTGCATATGTATGCATGTTGACCTGCTGATGACAAGGCACGCCTAGGCAAAACGTGCTGCGTTGTGGGCCGATGAAAGTTCGACACGCCGACTTTCGACCGATTCGCATTTCAACCACGGTAATCCAGAGTGTCACATGTTCAGGTCTAGATTCTGATTGATTAACGCCGCATATTCCGTCACATGTTTTTGCGATGCACGGCTGTGGCTGTATGCGTTTTTGTACAGCTGCAGAGGCACTAACAGCGCTGGCAATCGTCTGTTACACCAGAATAGCCGCATGAGTCTTCTGAAATTAGACCAGCTATGCTTCCAATTCACTGCGCTTACGCAAGTGCCCGTGGAGCAGACGAACAATGATCCCCCTGTTCCACACACAGTGCCAGGGGCGTGCTTCTCCCGCGTAGCACTCCAGCCACTGGATCACCCCAAGGTTGTGTGCATCAGTCAACCAGCGTTTGCCCTCATTGGTGTGGGCCTGACCCAGCAACAGGCTGAAGAAAATTCGGAGATTGCTGCTTGCCTAAGCGCCAGCAAGCCATTCGCCAATGCGGCGCCATATGCCCACTGCTATGCCGGCCATCAGTTTGGTATGTTTGCTGGCCAGCTAGGTGACGGGGCTGCCACTAGTATCGGGGAAGTGGAAATCAGCCATAAGGATGCTGCGAATGTTGGTTTCGGCCGCTGGGAACTGCAGTTCAAGGGAGCCGGATTAACACCGTATTCGAGGTATGTCATCTCACAACAGCAACATTTGGCGAACCTGCCTTACTCTATCACTTCATGCCGAAGATATTGGGATGCGGTGCCTCCCAGACAATCAGCACACCTCCCAGATGGATCAGGCTGTGGCCAGGCAGCGGTCTGTGTGCGCCACCTGACATGATCATGATGCAGAGCTGCTGATGGTCGCAAGGTTCTGAGGTCATCTTTGCGAGAGTTCTTGGCTTCCGAAGCAATGCATCATCTGGTAACGCCCTCTGCTTGAGCTAATTACATTTGCCTCCGAGACTTTTCCGTGAATCCCACACAGTGCTGCAAAAGACTAGTACTGTTGCTCTGTGCTCACACAGCAGCATTGCTAGTCTTTTGCACAGAAGCAGAACCAACAGCACTGTGCGTATCGGAGCGCTCACAACTTTTCATCATCGTTTGGAACGCAGCAGCACCAATTGCGCAACCGAAAGACCAAGAGCAAAACATTGCAGGGAGTCCCAACGACAAGGGCAGCCAGCATTTGCTCGTCTGCGACCATGATTGTGAGAGATCCAGACTACAGTGGCAGTCCGATCCAAGAACCTGCTTCAGTTGTACTCCGCTTGGCCCCGTCGTTCGTGCGATTTGGCTCTTTTGAGGTCTGCAAGACCGCTGATCGCAGCAACACAGGCGAGGCAGGGCCTAGTGCAGGGCAAGTGGACGTGGTCCGTCAGCTGGCTGACTATGTCATTAAACAGCACTTCCCAGATGCTGCATGCTTCATCGGCGGCAACGGCAGCCTCTCCACAAAAGCCTATGTGGCCTTTTATAAGACAGTGGTAGAGTCAACAGCCTGTCTCCTTGCAAAATGGCAATGCGTCGGATTTTGCCATGGCGTGATGAACACAGACAATATGAGCATCCTGGGCCTGACACTGGGTATGTGTCTTTCGTACAAGCTCGGCAATACCAAGCTCGCATTGTTGTTGTTCCACATAGTGTTCTTGTTTCAGTGACTGCCTGACCAGATTCAGCGCCAAACAACACGATCAGGATAGCATTGTCCTGTGCAGATTATGGACCCTATGCATTTCTGGACCGCTATGATGACGAGTTTGTGGGGAATACATCGGATGATAGCGGCCGCTATGCGTTTGGCAAACAGCCCGAGATTGCCCTATGGAGCCTCAAACAGTTTGCAGAGGAACTGAGTGCCTGCTTAGAAGTAGAACAGGATGTGCTGGAGCAGGTATGATGACACTTTATAACATTTCAGTCTGTCGTCTTCTCAGAAAAGTGACTTCAATGGTTTTGCGATGCTCGAGTTGCTAGTAGCATGCTACACATAGCAGCACACAAATGCATACATGCCATCGGCCGTGCACGGGCATCGTGGATGCTCTGTACTGAAACAGATAGTGGTTGAAGTTCAGCAACACAGGCAGCCTCTGAGATACAATGTTCCAAGTTCTTGCCGTTGTTCCACATCAGTGCAGCAGACATGCATGCTTTGTGGACCCATCCGCAGTGACCATGTTCGTGAGCATGATGATCGATGCTTTGTTTGGAAGATGCTGAACAGATGTAGACTACTGTTGTATTAGATCAAGAAACAAGAAACACCAATGCATGCTCTCTCACTATCGGCACTGTGGATCAGAGTGCTGATTCAGTCCTTACAAATTCAGGAGAGTAGCAAGTACTGGGATCATTACAAACGCTGTTATCGGAGAATTATGCGGCAAAAGTTGGGCTTGGTCGCATGTACAGAGGACTCAGACGACAGTCTCATCGCAAGCCTGCTTCAGTGCATGCAAAAGACCGGAGCTGACATGCATGTCACATTCCGAAGCCTTGCACTAGTCCCCATGCCATCTGCCAATCAAGCAGGCTCCGTTGAGGTGGAGAAGTCATGGCAGGAGTTTCTCGATGCAGTGCTTGATACTGCAGCATCACCTGCAACGATGGCAAAGAGCCTGGGCTCAGCAATGGACCCCAGGCAACTGCACCTTTTGCAGCACCTAGCTTCAGCTAGCCCGGTCACTCTCATGTCATTAGGCGTATCTGTGGAGGTACTGCCTGTCTTCAAAGCAGATGGTACCTGTGTCATGCTCTGCAAAGGTTGGTTCTCAAGCACGAAAACCTTCGCAACAAATCGTACATTGAAAGATTTGAACCATGCAGGCAATACAAGGGGAATTAGCAAAGAACGCTCGCGCAGCTGAGGCTGCTCGAGTCGATCCTGCCACAAAACGGGATCAAGACATGGAGGCTTGGCAGAAATGGCTACACGCATACACGGAGCGCCTACAACGCGAGAGTGCGCTTGGTACATGCCAGAAGGACCGCATCAAAGTCCTGCATAACGCAAATCCTACGGTGGTACTCCGAAACTGGGTGGCTCAGGTAGCTATCGATGCTGCATCACGGGGCGATCTTTCGGTGGTGCGCTGTCCCTCTTTCGCACCAACATGTCGGTCATGCCTTTTTAGTGAACCAATACCCTACAAAGTCACCTGCCAAATTGGCTTGCATGCAGGTGCATCAGGTGTTGAAGCTCCTGGAAGACCCTTACAGGAGCTGGAGTGAAGAAGAGTTGAGCTTGCCACTATCAGCAGACACCTCGGGAGGAACATGGCGTGCAGACCGCCCACCTCCACCAACGTTGGCATCTCTCAGATGTTCTTGCTCATCGTAGTTCAGAACAAATACATTCAGGCGGGTCTGCATCCTGTGACTGTACAATGGCCGATTCAGTTGTAGCAACCTGTCACTCTACACACTCACTCACCAGCAACACGGTCACATGTGCATGCCAAATCGTCGCCAGTTCATGGACACAACGATTTAGAGAAAAATTGCATGAAGGTGGTACATCTCCAATGTTAACTCAGTGCACAGACATGCACCCGTTTCCTGCCAATATATCTCCCACGTGATGACCGAAGTACAGGTTGAACTCTTTGCTAGGAACTTCGCAGCCCCCAGAGTCCACGCTTAGTGCAATTATCATGGATATGGCTTGACCTGGGCGGAAATCCAGTGGTCAGAGCGGGTGCCACGCATCTGGATGCCGCATGGGTCCATGTACAGGTTTGTCTGCAGCATGCTTGGCTCAGGAATAGCTGCAGCCTTGCATTCCTCAATTGCTGCATCAATCTCTCCCTTGATGCGTTTCTCAATTGCCTTGAGGTCCGCTGGCTCCGCGAACCCATTGTCAATGAGGAGTTTGCGCACACGCTCGACGGGGTCACGAGCCTGACGCATGGTTGTCACCTCATCGCGAGTACGGTACGTGGAGCCAGGGTCTGACATCGAGTGCCCATGATACCTGAAAGAACAACATGCTGTTTCGATCTCTGTCGCACTGTGAACCATATAGATATGACGAGGACACGCAATAGGTGGATGGTCTAGCCGGGCTAGCATGAGGACTGAGCCTAGAAAGCAAGAAATAATGTGTGTCCGGCAGTCGAATGTGCAATTATGTCGGCACCTGACGGTCATTGCCTCATGTAATGTGCGCCACATGTGACAGCATCGGCCATCATGCCACACACTGTTTGCAACTAACACTTGTCCGCACCTGTATGTGTCTGCCTCAAAGCAAAGGGGTCCATTCTCCAGAACAAATTGGCGAGCCCAGACTGTGGCCTGCTTCATAGCCAGGACATCCATGCCATCCACCCGGATGCCGGGCACATAGTCACCACGCTTATAGAATGTTGGCGACTTGGAGCCACGCCATTCGCTGGTACCCATGCCATAGTGATTATTCTCACAGACAAAGATGATGGGCACATCCCACAGCGCGGAGGTGTTCATGGCTTCTGCAATCTGGCCTTGATTGGCTGCTCCATCACCGTACAATGCAAACCCAATGTTGCCATCCCCCTTCATCTTGTGCGCCAATGCGAGACCAGCCCCAATTGGGACCTGCAACCATTCCGGATGAACATCTGAAGAGGCTGGACCTCGCGCAGCAGCTATGGCAAACGACGCGACGTGGCATCCCGAGTGCAGTCACACAGCGCGATAGTTCAGGGACAGGGCGTCCATAGAGACATGCCGCATTATATACAAACTAATGCATTGTAGCAAAGGCACTCGCGGTGTAAAAATGCCATTTGCTGTGCCTGTGCCTGTCCCTCGGTGGAACGAGGCGGTCCCTACCTCGAATTTGTCCACAATCGGCGTGGCACGGTGCTATTGGCATGAAACAACACTGCGCACAAAGGGGAGGTCCCACCTGAGCGCCAACAATACCACACCCACCGTAAAAGTTCTTCTCTTTGTTGTAAAAGTGCATCGAGCCACCAAGGCCGCGAGACGCTCCAACTGTTTTGCCGAGGAGCTCTCCAATGACCTCCTTCACGGTACCACCTCGCATAAGGTGCAGAGCATGATCACGATAGGATGTAATGATAGAGTCACTGATCTTGGAGCCCGCGTGCAGGCCAGTGATGACGGCCTCCTGGCCATCATATAGATGGCAGAATCCACGAATTAGTTTGGCTTTGTACAACATGTCCGATGCAATCTCCATGCGTCTCATTCGGTACATGGTCTCAAACCATCCCATCAGTTCATCTTTGTTGGTGGTGACCGTGGTGGAAGGGGGTTCGCACTTATGCGTTTCAAATGGGAGCACCTGCACGTCAGGGAACTATGGTGCTGGTGGCCACTGCGCACTCACGTCGATCAGGCGCTTTAAAACATCCACCCGCAGCGGCAAACTCTATTATTAGTTCAGATGGACAGTCGGTGTCCGTGAAAGACGATGGTCCAGAAAGCAAATTTCGAAAGACGGCCGTGCCACATACCTCCACATCAATTGATGTGCTCTGAAAGCGAGAGTGACATGCGGCTACTTGCCGAAGAGCGGTAAGCGATCGCCCAGTGCTTCGCAGAGCGGCGGACAACATGGTGCAATCCGCAAGGCGCTCAGACACGGGTGAAGCCTTTCCGTCACTCTCGCCTAGTGGACCCCGCTAGGTTGATCGTGATCTCTATCATGACTGGTAAGTACTTTTGTTATTCGGAAATAGGTTGGCGAGCTTCGAGGATGCAATACAAGCCCCTCTTGTGTCGGGAGTGTGTCGACATGCATGCAACAGCCACGCAACCGCATGGCAATTGCCCTTTCAGCTTCACAATACGCAAGCATGGACAAATGTACACAGAAAGTCGCTCATCTTGATTAAATCATTGTTATTACGTCTGCTGTGTTGTATGCGATTGAATGAACCTTTGATGAGGAGCTGATCCCATGGTGCACCTTGCGCGCTTTGTCGCTGTTGTCACGCAGTCGCCGATCAGTATGTCGTGAACACTGGGTGAGGTAATCCGTCTAAAATGGGTGCGGACGTGCCTGTCGAGGGCAAAACTGTACGCTCTATGGCGTTCAACATGCTGAAGCGCACACACTATCTCTTTTCCAACGGCGTGATCAATTCTGAGGACGAAGAAGCCGTCCTGCGTGAAAGGTACTCGCATAAACCATCATCCCTCAGCTATGATCGGATCTGATGCATGCGCTGTGCCGCACAATTACAACGTGCATTGCCCACGCAACCTGGCTTGCAGTCAAGCCCGCAAACTGGCGTGCAAAGTCCGCGACGAGTTCCAACACCTTGCGGAAAGCCCATATGGTCAGGGCATGGACGGGGCAGTGCAGGCTGGCAAAGATGGAAAGCCTCGCTCAGTTGCTGCTGGTGGGTCGGCATCCACTGCCCTGACCATATCTCACGACAAAGACAAGGTTTCAGAATCTCAAGCCGCCCAGCGAGCTCGAGAGGTGATTTCATCATGGTGATTTTGCAACCTGCCGCTACTGCCTATGTCACCACGTTTGTGTGCCCAGTCGCTTTGTTGAAGTCTTGTGGCCGTCTGCTGTAGGTATTGGCTAGATCACGGGCGAGCGTGAAGAAAGCTGATGGCACTGTTGAGGCTTACAAACCCAGTGTTGCTGTCATGAAGCGTTTAGCAAGCAGATGGCCTAAACCCAAATGGCATGCGCCGTGGAAAACATACCGTGTAATATCCGGACACTTGGGATGGGCAAGCAGCATTGCCTTTGAACCGGGAAACGAGTGGTTCGCGACAGGCTCAGGAGACCGCACCGTCAAGATCTGGGATACTGCATCGGGGACACTCAAGTTAACGCTGACTGGCCACACAGAACAGGTGACAGGCTTGGCTGTTTCGGACCAGTTCCCTTACATGTTTAGCTGTGGGCTGGACAAGAAGGTGATGTGCTGGGATCTTGAGCAAAACAAGGTATGCGGCGGCAACATCAATAGCAAGCTTGCCTGATTGTACTGGACGTATGTGAAGAACGATGTTGCGCCCGGGCACCCCCCCCCCCCCCCCCTATCAAGGACTCGCGTTCCGGTCAAGTGCCTGATGCTTGTTGACCTGCAGGTGATACGGAATTACCACGGGCATTTATCAGGTGTATACAGTCTAGCGCTACATCCAACATTGCCACTGCTAATCACGGGCGGGCGAGACTCTGCAGTCCGGGTCTGGGACATCCGGACACGGCACCAAGTGCACTGCATGTCTGGGCATCAGTCAACTGTGGCCAGCTTGCTGACTCACGCAGCAGACCCTCAAGTCATCAGTGGGAGCCACGACAAACAGATAAGGTTATGGGATATACGCACAGGCAACACCCTCCACACCTTAACATACCACAAAAAGAGCGTACGGGCGCTGGCGATGAGCGACCAAATGGTAAATCCCATATTTCCTGCTCCGCGCCTGCAAGTCCGGACTCGCAATGCTGTTGGTTTGTGATGACAGATGCGTGATGACAAATGCATTGCCAGCACGTACTGCTGCAGCCGCCTTTGTGTCGCATGTTGTCAAGCACGTACAATGGGTGTTTTTGCTTAAGGTTTTATGAGTGTGTGCAGTATGCGTTCATTGGGGGTGGCGGGGGGACCATCAAGAAGTATAAGCTGCCAGACGGCGAGTTTTGCCACAACATGATTCAGACACAACCTGGAATCATCAATTGCATGGCAATGAACCAAGATGGAGTGGTTGTGTCCGGAGCGGACGACGGGTCGATTTGGTATGTCCACTTTTTCTAGTTTGCATCGTCCACAATCCAACCTTTGCAACTGCACTGAACAGCATTTGTCAGGTAGTGCCTGCTACTATTTGATTTGCCATAGGCAAGTGGAGCACTCTCACATTGATGATGTGTTCAGGTTCTGGGATTGGCATTCTGGAAACTGCTTCCAGAAGGGCCAGACAATCCCTCAACCTGGGTCATTAGAGTCAGAAGCAGGAATTTTAGACATGGCATTTGATCGCTCCGGAACACGCCTTATTACGTGTGAGGCAGACAAGTCGATAAAAATGTGGAAACAGGACGACACTGCCACCGAAGAGTCTCATCCTGTTGATTTCCGTCCTCCAAAAGATATTGTGAGGAGGTACTAGCCATGAGTCATCCAACAGAAAGTGTAAAAACCCCTGTCAAACTCGTCTGGCAGCTATTTCTGCATTCAGTATTGAGTACAACGTGTGCATATTGCATCTACGCAGAGTCACAAGCTTGTTACGGGTGTGCAGTTAGCGAATTCACAAACTGCCCAGCATGCAATGAATGCGAGCCTATTTGAAACGCAGCACCTGTACTTTGACAGTAACCGTCATGAGCGGGTGCATGAGTTTGAGTGCCGGGTAGGTGCCACGGGAGTGGGACCCGCGCCTGCCCTTCTATATGGCCACTCACCACCACGAAATCGCCCGACCGATAACTCGGCCCCCACCAACCCCCACGCTTTCTCCGACCAGGGATCCATTAAAAACAAGGCCGTCTGCATCAGCAGCGCCATGCACGCCACCCCGAGAGCTGTTTGGCCATGCCGGTCATGAGCTGGTGCCAGCTTGTACGTCTTACACGAGTTTCCGTACGCTCCACACCATCGGCATGTGAGGGGGGCCATCAACCCTGATCCCTAAACTAAGGCCGCTGCGCCCCTTGGACTGCGCTCGCCGCTGGGGCACACGGTCGGGATCAGCGGCGCATGCATGGATCAGAGCCTGCAGGGCGGATCTGGCCATGGCCTAACACTGGAACCCACGGCAGGAGCATATATCCCCCCTGAGCCTTGTGGAAGCCCCCAAGGGCTGTTCACCAGCTCTCGAAAAAAATATAAGTAGGAACGGCAGCTTGGGAGGGATCACAAGCGGGGGCAACGCAATGATCATCGCGATATGAACATCTCGAAAAGCTGACCCCTCCCGTACCGCGGTGTTTTATCGCATTGCGGGAGGTCACCGGTTCGATCGTGCGTGCGCACCTGGCGGTCGAACACGTGCGCATGTGACCAACTCGCATAGCACAGGAATACGCCCTGTGACTTGCATGCGCGCGTCTGAGGGGGGTTTCCGGTTGGTTTACCCCTTCGGCTCCTGGGTCCCGGTTCGCCGGAGATGTCAATGGCCTGATCGGCTACGGCAAGTAATTCAATTTACATTTACATTTACATTTACATCGATGCTGCTCCGCTGCCGGGCGGCAACTATATGTGCCGAGCACCTGGTAAACCAGGTGCTGCACCGACCATGCATGCGTGTTGAGCTAGCGGTCCGCTCGTGATGTCATACGGCAGCGGGTTATCGCGGGAGCGGGAACCCGGCCAGAACCAGAATGTAACACCATGGTAGCCGCCCCGACCGGCCAGTGCTCGGTGCGGTGTGAGCACCTGCCGTGGGTGGGCCCGGCGGCCACTGGTCCGCCGCAGCGCCTGCCCGAGGGTCGCCGGGGCCGCTCGGCCGCGGCTTGCGCCCGGCCGCTGCCCCCCCGCTCGCAGCGCGACCCGGAACGGGGTGATCTGCTTGTGATGCTGCCCTGCGATACCATCGTGGCCGATGTGTGCGTGACCTGTCCGGTGGCCCCCTCCCGGGTCGTCGCCGCGGCAAACACGCCAGGCGCTGCCGCCCAGCTGATGGACAACAGGAAGCGCGACAAGTACGGCCGCTCCGGCACGGGCGCGTGCCGCTTTGTGTCCCTGTCGCATGAGACGTTTGGCCGTGTGGGCACGGGTGCGTTCGCCTTTCTGAACAAGATCGCTGACTTCGCTGCGGCTTCAGGGGCCGTGTCCAGGCGAGCGTTCTTGCAGAATGCCATGTGCGAGCTCTCCACCACTCTGTGCCGTGGGGTGACGCGCCAGGTCCTCGCTGCGGCTCCGCTGCGCATGCGGCAGGCGGGCCGGGCGGTGGTGCCTGGCCACGCTGTCCCGTCGGACGTGCTGTAGGCGGCCGCTGGCCGCCTTGATGGGCCGGAGGCCGCGGTTGCAGCGGCGCAGGCTGGCCCTGCGTCTTGTCGTGCTGGCCCGCCCTGCCTTCCCGTGGGCTGCCGCGGGGAGAGCGATGCGACGCCGCCAGTGCGCTGCGCGTCCCACCCTTAGGCCCCTGCCGGGCAGTCGGAGGGGGTGGGCTGGTACGCCCTGCTGTGTTGGGGGGCGTCTGCCCCCGGGCTCTCATGGGCGGTGGGCCCGCGACGGAGTGCTCGATTGGGGCCGGCTATAGAGGGGGTGCTACTGTTGGGGGGGGGGGGTCAGTGGTGGCCGGGTTTGCTGGGGTGGGCGGTAGTACGTAGTGTGGCCGGTGGTTGCTGTGTGCGGCTGTGGCGAGGGGGTCGTGGCGGTGGGGTGCGGGAGTGTGCGTGTGTGTGGATGCGTGGGTGTGGTTGTGTCGGCTGTGTAGGTTCGTTGTGGCTTTCCTCCCGGGACAGTTGCTGCTTGTTACTGTTGTCTGCTGTCGCGGGGGTTTTGGCTGTCTGCTTTACTGCTGTTGCCCTCGCTGCCGGGCTCTTGCGTTCATCTCCGTGTAACACCATGGTGGCCACCGGTGGAGTCATATGGGGCAACATGTTGCAACATCGCGATGCGTACTGCAAGATGCAGCGCGGTATGTCAAGTCGCTAGCCGTGACTTCTCTAACTATGTCTTAATCACCTGCGTACAAGGTTCACGCACGGCGTTAGCGTTGTGAGCGGCGCGATTCATCAGTTGCCGTTTCCCGTTCCGCACTGTGCAGGTGCGGATACTCTGCGTAACATGAAAAATGCAAAGGTTCCTCCCAAAGTATGCGAAGAATTGAAGAACGCTATATACGATGATTGGAAACGGCAGGCGGTGGACTCAGCGAAGAAGCGGGCCGTCGGGCAGGCATCAGACTACGAGGCGTTCAAAAACATGGTGTCAGTTGCGCACCTGCGGCCCATTGGAGCTGAGACCAGAAGCAACGGTTAGCTCTTTTTGCAGCGGGAGCTGTTGCAGCGTAATTTGTTGCAGCGTAATCTAGAAGGTGTTGTTGTCTCTGATCGCAGCCTCATGGCTTGGGCAGACGGGCTGTAACTGCTGCCACTTTGTAGGTATCCTGATGACGCCAGCAATGTGCATTGGAAGAGATGGACAGCTTATCAGGCAAAACGAGATATGCGACACGCTTCCGGGAGAGGACATGAGCGGGCTGGCTTTGAATGGTGCTGACTTCAGACGAATTTGGCGGCGGAAGCGTGCTACAAAAGAAGAGAAACTGGAATATTTGAAACGGTACACACCCAAGCACCTACGAGACTTCTTCAAGTTCGAGCTGGATGGCTTGCTTCTCAACGATATCATAGACGTCCTCCTTTGTCATGTAGACAAGCGAATCGCATGCCCGCCCAAAGCCGGGGTGGACGTGGCAGAAAAGCTGGTTATCCAGGACTCTTCACTGCCGCAAGATGCAGTCTTGGTCCTCACCTACTTGGACGCAATCCGGCACTCTGGCCAATTCAAGACCGCTTGTCAGCTATTGCCACGCAGCACAATTGCCAGGTTGACGGCATTTTTCCATAGTGTGGTGCTGTATGGCAAATCAACTCTGGATAACGAATCGCAAGCTGCTGGCATGAAAGGTGCCCATGACAACATAGAAAGTATAGCAAACTTGTTTCGAGTCTCATTACCATGCAATTTGTGACATTGCTGGTCCTTTACAATACCGTGTGTTGATTGGATGTATCCTGCAACAGGTCTGGCTTTGTATCATAGTAACGCCGATTGGATGCTGGATCACGTACAGAAACGCAAACATGATTGGGTTCAAAGTAGCAACTTTCAGCCCGATCGCTGCGACAGGCATGCACCGAAAACCTCCCGTTACAGCGTCGCAATGGACTGGATCTAGCTCGGCCCGCAGAACACCATGAGACAAATAAGGAAGCCAAACAAATGTAGCGCAAGATGTTGAGGAAGGACGGCAAGCAAAGTTTGATACATCAGCGAACATATAGACAGTCGCACTGGTACTTGAAGGAACAGTATTGCCTTCGGCACAAGCCCGATCATTAGGATGAACGAGGTGCAGACTTTAGTCGAGCAATGTAGATTTTCCGAGATCGCAGACGTGCTGGAGAGGAGCGACAGCCCGCTTGACTGTCAGGTGTGACATCGTGCTGCGTTGCTGGAGCCCTCGTGATTCGCAGATGTGGCCACATCCTCACCGCATGCAGAACGAAGATGTTGACCTGTGGCTTTTACTTATTCTGGGTCATGTCATGAATCACAAATGGTGCGCCGCTGCTCGCCATGGTCGATTGCCTCGCGTTGGCATTCTGCTTCCACACAAGGGCGCCGGATCCTGGATGGTACCGAAACTCCTGGCTGCTACTGAGTGAAATATAATTTCCCATATGCTGTATATGATGTCTGCGATGACAAAAAATCCAATTTTGTATATTTGGAAGGACCTGTCTGGGCTATGTGCAGTCCGCATGCGAGATTTGCGTGCAAGAGAGCTCCTGAAGCTGTGCAAGTGCGACACTCTTGCGCCTATGCAAACATCACTGGACAATATGTAATTCAATATACTGCAAGTTTGAGCTGTTTTTTTGCACCCACCTTCGCTTTGCCCTTGCAGCGACATCAGGAGTTCAAGCTAGCTTTCAAGCTGGTCCAGTATGTATGGAATCGGGAGTATTCTGATGTCTGGCGAGTCTTACAGTCTGACACATGGCGTTCCGAGCGAGCAGAGTTTTTGGGTGCAGTTGCTGCTGCATTACGCCAGCAGGTTGCAGCCTCTATTGGATCCGCGTACAGCTGCATCAGCGTCAACACTGCTTGTGGCCTGTTGGGCGTGTCGCCTGATGACTTCGTTGCAGGTGCGCTGCAGGCAAATCTATTAGATATGTGTTGCGTTTCTGTTGCTATCATGTGGACAATAGCGGAGGTCAGCAAAAGTTGCTCTTATGCAGATTGTCAAAGCAAAGACAATTGGCATGTTGACCCAGAGACTGGACTTGTGAGGATACAACAAGATGCAGCCAAGCCTGTTACTGCAGTGGAGCTAGCCGAGATTGAACGCATCACTGATCATATGATCTCGCTTGCATGATCACGTAGCACACTTTTGAGCATGACCTGCTTCTGCTGGCCATTGAAATTTCATAAAAGTGTACTTGTGAGTGATATGTGCACACTATTAGGCCGCTCGCTCCACTGGTCAGCGCTTGCAACATTCTGAAACGTTTGAGTCTGTGACTGCAGCATAAATGCCTGGCAGTCAACACCAACCACACTGAGCATACGTACATGATGCGAGCCGCCATCCCCGATCCATCCACCTGGTGCTCACGGCTGATCGCACGAAGTGTGTCAGCATCGAAAGCCAACCCTCTAAATACCATTGATTAATCCATATGCACATGCTGTTTCCCAATATCCCCCGAACCTTCATACCTCTGCATCGCTGGGCACAACCTGGCTCTCCTACTTTCATTCCATGTTTCACATGGTAATTAGCAGCACCCTCGATGTGAGTAACGACGTTTCACTCTGTGGCGTCACTCACCTCAACCAACCACACGATTCATTGGCACGCAGGTCTCGCTTGATCAGTCCCCTGCACATCACCGAGGATGGCGTGCATGCGCCGTCCTGTGGAGCATTTCGGGCATCAGCCTTTGTGGACATCTCTGTTCACAGTCTCAACTGCGCATGGCTCAGGCGGCAGGCTCAGTGATATATCTGTCAGCACACACACCACCACACAGGGGCCACCCCCTCCGCTGAACCACTGGCGTTGTGTCCAGACTCACCTCCACATGGGACTGTATATTGTTCGATACCCGAGTTTCTTTCTTTCTTTTCGCAATGCAGCCTGCTCAGCGGCACAGTTCCCCTCCAGTGCTGGTCTAGCACCCGCCCAGCATCTGCATTGGTGTCCTCAGCAGTCTGCAGGTAGCCGCGGGCCAGGCTTGCAGTGGTGTGCGCCTGTTAGATTGCTTGAGTCTGGACTAAACAAATTAGAAATCAATCCTGTTTAGGCCCTGGCACACCCACCACCCCCGCTGTGCTTACTCTAGAAAGGCGAGTCTCCGTGATGCCAACATCACAAGGCCAACACATAAGACATGTCCTCACTACCCGCAGTGCCGTTGGCTTCATGCGCGCTGGGCGATCTGCAGCCGCGACGGCATAGTGCTGTGCCGCCTTTGCCTTCGCTCAAACCCATCAGGACCCATAAGGCGCCCCAACCCCAACACCAGCAAGGCACCCACACCATAGTACATCGACGCCAGTGTGCAAAATGGTTCTGACGAAGTGCACTACACGTACCAGCTCCAATACATCAAAACATTGCAAAAGTCTCTTTGGCACACGGTTAGCGGGAGCTCAGTAATGCAGAACCACAAACGAATACTAGTAATACACGCTCAATGACAGAGGTATGGCACAAATCCTCGCCGCATTGCGCAGTTGTTGCAGAAATTATCAATATAAGATGTGGCCAGGCAACAGACCTCAACCGTCAAACACACCCGTCCGCTGTTTTTCGCATGAATGCCACACTGTACCATGGAATCAGGGCTCGCTGTGCCACATGTGTTTGACATTGAGCATTTCCAGACGTAGGCTCATGCTGTACTGTGATGGTGCCACGCACACGGGAAACATACTGACCAAAGCTATACACTGTAAATGAAAGCGACCTAGCCTATAAAAAAAATCCCACAATCGCCACCTTGCGCGGAGCGCATCTTGACTCAAGTACACTCTATCTAATACTGAAATACCACATCAGAAAAAAGCTCTGTCTCTTGAGCCATGCCTTGTGGAACTGACTGGAATAACATACGAGGCAGCACCCAGTGCACACTGCACTCTTGGAGCTGCCATTCCTCATTATCTTATTGCTTCGCCACGCCCCATGTGACATGCAAAGCAAGGGTACTTTTGCCAAATGTGCCTCGTTTGAAAATCTGCACGCCACAGCGGCTGAAACATTGATGGCAACGGCCATGCTCGAAAACTTGCGAAACTGCGAAAACGAGTGCACACTAAAGCATCCAAGTTGAGAGCTTTTGGGAGGTCCACTCCGCCATGCCTCTGTACCGCTGCCAAAAAGGTGGAACCCACGACATCGCTGCCGATGACCTTTCTCCCACATAGACGCGGCAGGATCCCTGATGTTTGTCAATGATGAGAATGGCTCAATCACCATACCCACATCCACCAATGACACCCTAGCTCCCCTTGGACGTTCTATGCACACAATCAGGGGCGGCATTAACACGCCCAGCATCCTGCGGAGCGTCTCCGGCGTCAGCCTGCATGCTTTGTCCATTGCGGACCACCATGCTGCTCACAGCCCGTGCTGCACAGACAGCTACATGTCCAGCAACGCGCAGCACCGCAAACGGGCCACGCCGCCGCCGCCTCCGCTGGACCACGGATGCTGTGTCCAGAGTCACCTGCATCTCTTGCGGACGACAGTCCGTACCGCGGGTGACACCGATGCACGGTGACCCTCCAGCGCTGATCTGGGGACAATGGGGTAGTTGCAGTGGCGGCCGCGGCAGTCTTGGAGTCAGCTGCGGGCCACCCTTGCAGCGGTGCGCCCGAATCAGACTGCTGCTGGAGTCTGGGCTGGACAAAACAGGCCCTTTCACCTCCAGCTCCTGCATGTATCTCAATGGTGGGACCTGACACATTCTGGTTCGCAGTCACCGGCACAGCTGAACACCATAGCGAGGCTAAACAGTGTCGGCTGGCGAGCAAGGAGTGTGCCCTGGACATGCCAAATGCAGGTCAGCTGATGGACCTGTGGCGCACCCGGGGGATGCGCCCTTAGGGGAGGGCATATGAACATGTGTGCAGTGCGAGCGATGGGACTGCATTTTGTGCACCCCAGGAGATTGCAGAATACGCACCGGACTTGGTGAAAATCGATCGTCGACACACTCGTTGGTAAGGGAACATGAGGTGGTGGCCTCCGGGAGTTGTGAACATTCATCAATGGCAACTGCCACACAAGGTGTGCCATCACCTCGGCCCCTATAGATTTTACGCGAGAGGCCCGATTCCTGGGCAACTGCACTCTCACGGCGAATGCGCTGATGCATACGGAAAGCAGCCACGTAGACAGCAATAGAGGCAATCGCATTAACTGAGCTGCGAACTGCAGCAATGCGCTCCGTGTCAGCATTGGCTGCAAGCTGCTGTGCGGCCTGTGTGACCATCTCCTGGGCTGTTGTGTGCGCGCCTCCGCCAGGGTGCATGCACAGTGGAGCAGCCGGAGCTGGCGCTCCCTTCGGGACGCTTTTCACCATGCCGAGGCTAAACATCATGTCAATCTGCACTGACTTCATTCTGCTACGCAAGTTCTGCATGTGATACTTCAGTATTCCAGAAGCCTGCCTGGCAGGGATCATCCTGAACGTAGGCACGTGCAAGGTCTTGTGCATCTCAAAGCGCCTCTGCAAAAAGATGCACACCATCCCCCCCCACGACGATCAATTCTTGGGTGGATACGTGGGATGTACATAACGTTCTCACACCAGCTCATGCTGTATTCATGAAGTTTGCATCGGTAATGCCGCTCTGATGATGTGCACCTCATGACTAGGACGCCGAGCAGGGAGTTTGTTCGGCAAGCGAGCCAAGGCGTGCGATCCGATCATGCGCAGTAAACAGATATGTCGAAAGTCTGCAAGGCCCTCATGTGTCATAAGGACTGAGTGAAGCAGCAGATGCCAACCTGATAGGCAGCCCTGGTCATACTGTTGCCCGCCACGCAGATGTTGCCCAGACACAAAACAGCCCGTGTTGGCAGATCCCACTTGGGCCGCAAGCACGGCGGCAGCCAGTTTGCATTCCATGCGGACACCAACTCCACAGGG
>JALKAD010000166.1:66379-79929 GCA_024500015.1 Ulva compressa
GCTCCTGCATGTATCTCAATGGTGGGACCTGACACATTCTGGTTCGCAGTCACCGGCACAGCTGAACACCATAGCGAGGCTAAACAGTGTCGGCTGGCGAGCAAGGAGTGTGCCCTGGACATGCCAAATGCAGGTCAGCTGATGGACCTGTGGCGCACCCGGGGGATGCGCCCTTAGGGGAGGGCATATGAACATGTGTGCAGTGCGAGCGATGGGACTGCATTTTGTGCACCCCAGGAGATTGCAGAATACGCACCGGACTTGGTGAAAATCGATCGTCGACACACTCGTTGGTAAGGGAACATGAGGTGGTGGCCTCCGGGAGTTGTGAACATTCATCAATGGCAACTGCCACACAAGGTGTGCCATCACCTCGGCCCCTATAGATTTTACGCGAGAGGCCCGATTCCTGGGCAACTGCACTCTCACGGCGAATGCGCTGATGCATACGGAAAGCAGCCACGTAGACAGCAATAGAGGCAATCGCATTAACTGAGCTGCGAACTGCAGCAATGCGCTCCGTGTCAGCATTGGCTGCAAGCTGCTGTGCGGCCTGTGTGACCATCTCCTGGGCTGTTGTGTGCGCGCCTCCGCCAGGGTGCATGCACAGTGGAGCAGCCGGAGCTGGCGCTCCCTTCGGGACGCTTTTCACCATGCCGAGGCTAAACATCATGTCAATCTGCACTGACTTCATTCTGCTACGCAAGTTCTGCATGTGATACTTCAGTATTCCAGAAGCCTGCCTGGCAGGGATCATCCTGAACGTAGGCACGTGCAAGGTCTTGTGCATCTCAAAGCGCCTCTGCAAAAAGATGCACACCATCCCCCCCCACGACGATCAATTCTTGGGTGGATACGTGGGATGTACATAACGTTCTCACACCAGCTCATGCTGTATTCATGAAGTTTGCATCGGTAATGCCGCTCTGATGATGTGCACCTCATGACTAGGACGCCGAGCAGGGAGTTTGTTCGGCAAGCGAGCCAAGGCGTGCGATCCGATCATGCGCAGTAAACAGATATGTCGAAAGTCTGCAAGGCCCTCATGTGTCATAAGGACTGAGTGAAGCAGCAGATGCCAACCTGATAGGCAGCCCTGGTCATACTGTTGCCCGCCACGCAGATGTTGCCCAGACACAAAACAGCCCGTGTTGGCAGATCCCACTTGGGCCGCAAGCACGGCGGCAGCCAGTTTGCATTCCATGCGGACACCAACTCCACAGGGCAACTGTGTGCCTGCGGATCCAGCTCCATCTGCAACCAGGCTTCTAGAGTGGTAAATTGCACGAAGCGGTACATAATGTCATTCGATACGTCCTGCATACAACCTGCCTCCTCAGTTCTTGTTTGTTCTGTGTGCCCCACACAGAGCCACAGTGCATATGTTCTAGAGCAGGGAGGCCCATTCGATTTGAGGTCCTGCCTCAGCACTGGCCAGCAGGTGGTATCAGTCTCAGCTTTGATTTGCAGATGTGCCTTGAACAATTAAAGCGGTACCCGTGGCCGTGCAGATGCTTGAGGGACTGCTAGCTCTGAGATCTTTTTTAACACAGCAGGTGCAGTAATGTCAGTAAAACAGAGCATTTGAACGCCAACAACCAAAAGTACAAGCACGGCTGCTCCTGGTGTGCTGAAGTGCAGTCAGAGTGACCGGAGATGCTCACCAGATACACCGCCTGGGACAGAATTTTGCCTTCCATTGGTGCAAGAAGCGGCAGACGAGGATTGTCCAGTTGCCTGCCAACGAGAACGATGTGCCAATGTCCGCCTACTACGTATTCTGCCGGTTTGGGCTTACCCAGGCGTTTGACAGGCCCGTTTGTGATAAGTCTGTGAGCTTCTGGGCCAATAGTTGTTTGGACGTGCACTGCTGTAACGTGGCAATGGTCATCCTTCAAGTCTGCAAGCAGCTCAACGCTTTTGACGCCACTCAACTGACTGGCTTGCTTTGCGATACTGAGCAAATGCTGCCCATCCTCGGCCGAATCCGTCAAGTTCTGCATCAGCACTATAATGTCTGACAGCTGCACTATACTGTGCGATGGGAACGATGTGCCTGCCTGTGCTTGCCAATATCTTAGGCGTCAAAGGGTTCGTGGACCACTAGCGTGACCAGCGTCGTGGCCGAAGTCCAGCATTGGCGTGCACTGAATGCCGATACGCACCTCGAATACAACTGTGTTGCTTAGGTGCACGGCTGGTAGCCATCTGACGGCAAGTTGTTGCGTGCCCTTCTGTGCGAAGTTGGCTGGTACTACTGCCTTGTGCAGGAGGCGGATGACTTCATTGCCTGCATGCATTCAGAGTGTGAACCAGCAGAAGAGAGGGGAAATTGTGTGGGCTGCTTCCAATGCACAGGTACATTCACCATCGATCATGTAGATGCAGCTGAGAGGATCTACTGTTTCACCACCACTCGAAATCTTCCGCGAACTCCAAACACATTTACATTCAATGACTCGACAGGCACTCAAATGCAGGGTTGCTGGTTCGCACCGACGTCCCATGAAGGCACGATAACAACAAATTGTCCGACAAACTCCGCATCAGGTTGTATCTCGGGAGTATGCCTCTGCATACCGGACGTCTGTCAGCGCTTGAGATCGTTCTGTTCACTTCATTGGCGGTGAAACTGAGTTTGCGAGGCTAGCTGACATATTTCGTGTCTGTCACTTGAAAAGAACGTGCCGCATGCAATAAGCAGCCCTACGCTGTGCACACCTTCGATGGCCCAGCAAGATCACTGCAAGTTGAGATCTCTGCCAGGGCCTCTATTTCAGAACCACGTTCCAGCCCAATGATCTGTTTGCAGCTCTCGTATGCCCATGCTGCTGCGGCGGCAGAATGCAGCCCGTCCAGCGCTAGAAGGTGCCTGCGTGACGCTCACAGGCGCAGTTAGCGGTCGATCAGAAATCACTCCGGAACTCAGGTCGATGTTTTTTGCGAAATGATGGAATAAACCGGGGTGTCGTCCAACACGTTGCGCGATCGGGATGGGCCCGGGGCGCCCAGCACATCTTCACGGACGCACGGACACAGAACAGCACGCCACCCAACGTGTTAGATGTAGCATCCTACTCTCAGTTGCTACATGGCGAAGATTTCACAGATGCGTAGTCGAGCAGGCAGCGACACTGCGAGTGCCCACATGGCTTCCGACAACTGTTCACGATCACGTGCTATAACAAGGAGCGTGCTTCAACTCGCACCGTGCTTCAGACATCTCGACAATTTCTGCCTAGACAATTGGTTGCACGCGTACTCAAAGGCGCTCAAAGAGCTTAGCTAAGGTAAGCCGGCTCAGGTAACAAACTGCACGATCCAGGCGAACCTGCGTACAATTCTAGCAATCGTCAACTGTGAGCCCTGTGAGGCAGACCGCATATACATATGGCCTGGCAACAACGTGCGGGTTTTCGCCTCATCTTCTTGGGTCCCTTCGCACCTGGGCAGCGTAGCTGGGCCTAGCCATCGCTGCCCCGCGGGCCCCGTTCGACGCATGACGCGTCCCAACTTTCAAGCGTCATTACATGCCGCGGTATCTCGAGATACCTCGAATGTGTTGACCACCGCGGCGCGCGGAGAACGCATTCGTACGTATATATCTAGCTTCCCTGTACATATTGCGTCTCTTGCTTCCTTCCCTCGGCGCTTCTGAGGCCTGGCTCTACCTCTGTGTAACAATCATCTTTCATCGTCGCTCACGCTGTGCCCAGATGTAGGTATTTGAAATTGCTCGTATGTAGATTTGTAACTAATTAGTTGCCCCCGCGACGTCGACCGGTGCGCTGTGGGAGCTGTAGGGCGGATTTCGCCATTTCGCCGGAACTGCCCGTCCCGCGCGTCGACGGCATGCTAGCACTGCTCGTAGCTAGCGTGTTCATTGCGTTGTCCAGAGCAGCGTCCCTCTCGGCCTTCCAAGTGCTGCATCCGCATTGCGCACGGCCCTGGTTGCCTTGTTATGTATTCTTAGGCTCCTTGCTCAACACTGCGATCTGCGTATAGCTTGAATGGGACGGTATCACGGTATGCTGATTGCGCACCAGCGGCAGTCCTGCCGTTCCGATCGAAATGATGCCCATTTACTTCACGTCCATCACGCTGTGTTGCCAGGAATTCGCGGGGCCGGTCTGCATTTGCTTTACTCTCTAGGTTGCTCCTCTTCGGTGTTACACTAGTACTCTGATAGACCAAGGCCCCAGCAGCGCCGAGGGGAAAAGCACAGAACAACCACAAGCAGCACCGTCTAGCAGCACGATCACCCAACACACCGCCATGAACTGCACGCAAAAGCAACACAATCGACAACTGGAACACACAACACGCCGACCCATGGCTGGCCAGTGCAGCATCGCGGAGTCCACGCACCTGTAGGCACCAGGTGCCGGGTACCACGGCGCGAAGTTGGCGCAGAGCCAGCCGCAGCGGCCAGAACGGCCACGGACATGACGCGATGCTGCGCCAGGCTGCGGCCGTGCGCCACCGACGTGGTCGCAGCCTCAGACGCCACAATGCCGAAGCTGCTGCCTGTCAACAAACCGGCCAGGGCAGTGGCTGGAGATGGGCCGGGCGGGAGGCAGGGGGTGGAGGACTGGCTGCATTGCGCCGAGGGAGGGACCTGGCTGCATTCTGTGTCAGGGGCCAAGCAGTGTGGACCGCGAGGAACGGCAGAAGCGCCCTCCCAGCCAGCCAGAGGGGAGCGGCCGCACGTGCCTGGCGCGCCAGCGAGCGGCACAGTCGTGAGCAGATCGTGCATGGCCATGAATGTGCGCTTGGAGACCGCGCCATGCCCCGCCTCGTTGGTGACATTGCCGCCAACCTTTAAACGCAGTGCAGTGTCACCTGAGGATGATATAACAGTATAGTTCGCAACAGGGAACAGTCGCGCAACCAGAGCTGGTGAACGGGTTGTATGCATGCGTACCATGCGCAGCGCCCGCACCACTTCAGGCGGTGCTTTCGTGGTTGCGCAAGTCCATATGGTTTTGGTCCAACGGACACAGAGGCCGACCTGCCCACCATTCCCAAAAAGCGATCTGTAACTAAGCGATCTGTAACTATTTGGCTAGACTCACAATATGAATAATTTGACGGCGGGGTGGTAGGTAGGCATGGTGGTCAGCTTGCTATCGGTTTGTGTCAAAACTCTGCCTTTTGGCTGGGGCTGGGTCGCTGCGTAGACGGGAACTGCCCTGCCGTCGCATCGCCCACGTGCCATGCCCGTTAACGTCGGCGACCATCCTTCGACATCAACTCCAAACAGAGCCTGCGATCGACTACATGTGATACACGGAGATTAATGCATGAGCACGGCAGCGAGGGCAACATCAAGCAAACAAGTAACAAAATCCCAGCAAGCAGGCAGCAGATCGACTGTGTTGAACGCACCACATGCACCCCGCATTGCATCGCTTTCCTACTCCGCCCGGGGAGCAGGTATTCCCGCCGGACATCATCATTGTCAGATGACAATGATAACACCAGCTCTCTCTAAATTTTACTCACTGCATCTCGTTTCTCAATGCATCACCACTGTATATGGCTGCCGACAACCAGCTCATCGTAATTTGAGCACTCTCGCCATGTGCACTCCCTAAGCTGGCACTGCCCCATACCAGCATGCATGGCCTCACTCCGGACAATTTTTCTACCCCGTGTTGCATGGGAACACTAAATAGCAGCCTGTCACCGCGGGGCCTCCGGGCGGGACACGGTTTTGCATCATGTGGAGTTCTGAGGGCAATTTCAGGCCGGGTGCCCTGGAGCATCTCACCTGGCCGGCATGGATCCAGGGAGTGCAGGGAGGTACTGAGCAGCACAGGCATGTGTAGCCACTGGAGGCTCGTGAGTACGTAGTGTCGCAGGCATGCACGCAACTTTGCATGCCACGTGTTGCCCAGGTAAAAGGATGCACAACACCGAACGACTGTTGTGGCAGTGCGACCCTTCCTAATGGCAAGTGTTGTAGTACATTCATATTTTGCCTAATGCATCTGTAGCGCATGAGTTGTGCTGTGGCAAATCTTTCTGACATTACACAGCTGACTAGAACGAATCATGGGCCATGTCCGGATGTGCGATCATCTATCAGCATGACAGGAGCATCAGCTTGGACCTCCTGGCCATCTCACTGATGCTACAGTCTGTAGGCTGTTCTGTATCGCACTTGCTAGAAGCCTCCATGTGACACATGGGTGCAAGGCAACGAAGAGGCTACGTCCCAGCCTGTTGTACTCTGTTTGTCTTGATATTTGTCCGAGTAAAAATTGATTGTGTGTAGCCTCTGACGGACTGCATGGACTCTTCCTCACCACAGACAGGTGGACGTTGCCTACATTGCATGCTGCCCCTAAGTATTTGCCAAGCATGGTGTGCTTTCTGCTTGATCATGCTCTGCGGGCCCACTCCCACTCGTCGGTAAACCTGCAGAAGCGACACAAGGGTTTGAGCACAGACGATTTGTGCCTGTACAGTTTGGCCAACACAGGGCCCTGCAGGGTGGAAGCCCAGGACGTTGCACGCATAGCGTTAACACGTGTGCAAGCAGAATCCTCACCGTTGTAAATCGTGTGCGAAGTTTCTGCTTTATCGTCTCAGTGGCTTCATTTGATGGAACCGGTACTTCTGCATGACAGTTTAGTGATGATGCTGTCATACATACCAAGGCCGACCGCAGTGCAAGATTGCGCACCTGCAACTGAAGCAATGAGGGCAAAAGTCGTGTGCTCGAACGTATATCGCCCATTCAGAACTTTGACAATGCCCAATTTCCTTATGTACGCATCTGCATCTGTGGGTGAGGCGTTGGGGCCAACTCCGAGTGGAGGCAAAACGCTTCTCAATAGCTTCACTAGCTGGGGATGAGAAATTGTGCCATCCAGGCGGCTGACATGACCCCAAACTTGAATCAGTAGATCAATTTGCTCCGGATTAAAGCTCCAGGACTCCTCGCTCTGCAATATTACTGAATCAGGTATGTTGCATCCGGCATCATCGGTATGTGCTCGTCTTGAGTGCACCACGTTGTTGCTGAAGACATTCGATAGGTCCGCGTGCCAAGTGCAAAGTGAACAAGGGACCACCTTTCATGCATGGAGCATGGATGACCTGGATTGGTGCCTACAGGTTGAGAGGTTTGCGCAAATCGGATCGGTCGTATGACCAACAGGTTTTCTAGAAACGAGCGTGGTTTCTTAGAATCTACCGCGGTACGCCTTGAAACTGATGAACTTGCACAGCCGCACGCTTGCTTATTCAATGTACTACAAGCGGCCTCACTAAAGCGAATGCTGTGTCTGTGATAAAGTGTCACTCCAGCAAGTTTAGGGGTAACCACACCTGAAGGGCCTCGAAGTGGTGCAAAATGATGGTCGAGAACAAGTTAATTAGCAGGACACTTTGCAAGGACACGAACACCACGAAGTACAGAGAAACGATCCAGAAGGGCTGGCCGCAGTCCCCAGCTGCTTGATCACACTCTGGTGGCGAGACATTCAAATTCTGCAAATGTATTCACAGTCATGCTTGTCAAGGTCCCTTCAATCGTAGGCACACTTTTCAAGGCCCTTCCGAGTGGCGTGTGCTCTGCAACAGTTCAACACTTCAGTAATGTTGCAACGCGCACGTTTTGCAAAGCTGCCCAGTTGTCATTTGTCGACATGCGGACTAGTGTGACCATGGCTGCTCCGAATGTCTTGAAGTTTGCATGTTCGTTTAATTCATCCCTGTAAATGTATTCTATGAGCGTGTTGGAGCAATGAATCTCAATTACGCATTCGCTTAATCATCTGCTCCACATTCAGCCAGTTTACACCACTTCAGCACTGACACGACACGCACCCGGGCTGAACACTGCCAAATAACAAAACACCGATGTAGGCAAATACAAAAAATGTTACCTGCACGGAAGGTGCGCAAACTGAACAAGCTCTGATGCCTCTGTGTGTGGACATGAGCATGGCATTGAAAGTGCTACAGCTATCGTGCTACAGCTCATGCAGCATGTACCCGCGTATCAGGGTGCCCACCAACATCAGAGCTCCAACTTGCGTAATGGCGGCCACAGAGCGCTGAATGGCAATGAGAAGGTGGAAAATACTTTTCATGGTTTTTAAAGCTTTGACCATTCTGGACAAACGAAGGAGCTGCAACAAACACGCCTGTTGGTGACCCGGTGGAACAGATCATTGGGCAACAACTATCTTGTCATGGGGCTTGAAAACACAGCTGCGTTCGCAATTCGCACGACCATTGTTGCCAAATCAATCAAAGCACCCAGCGGCATATGTATGGCATTACCAGGGCCCTCCCAGGATTATCACAAATGAAAGGTATGTGTGAGAAGGCGGAATGCCCACAATACTTGTGTCCATCGCATGCATGGACACTGAATCCGCAAGCATACCACATGGAAGGCAGCTGCATGCAAGGGAACATGTACAGATGTGAGGTCATTATTCAAAGATGACAATTAGCCATGCCCGCCACAATGCCTCGCTGACGTGACGTGAGCTCACCAGTGTGACAGGGTTTTGGTCCGCGGCATGGCCCGAACCACGACAAACGGTTGCAAAGCGTATGTCAGGAAAGCCAGGTGCGGACCTTCAGCATCTTCTGAGCCTTCAGGACCTTGATAATTCGAAGGAAACTAGATTGCAGGTATGCAAAAGCCAGATCAACAATGGACAAACAAACCAGAAAGAAATCTAGTTTGTTCCACCCATTTGCCCAGTATTCACGCCAACCTATTCCAACGATCTTGATCACCATTTCACCCTAAACAAATGTCACAGCTCGAATTGAGCCAATGCACGACGCAAATATGAATCTTGATGTCATCTCATTGTGGGGTCTCACCAGAAAACACATAGAAAACGCCAGATTCAGCCGCTCCTTGATCAACAGAATGCTTGCAGGCATTGCATGCCACCAAATGCACAGCTCGACAACATTGAAGAACACTGCCACTAAGATGAACTGCTCCAGGCGGCTGCTTGTGGCAATTTCATATATCCTTTGCTTCCATCTGATTACTGGGTACGGCGGTATGCGAATGTACTTCAAAGAGCAAAGATACGGGACAATGGAAAGCCACTCCTTCTGGCTTAAATCAAGGCTGTGAAGCCCAAGTTGTTCAGTCTGGATCTTGTTGAAACTGTAGAACAGTACACCAACATACTGCATACACAACACGTGTCAGTTTCCTCTGAAACGTATTGGGGATGTGTGTCTCGGCTATCCCTTGCCGCTCTCAATGCACCACAAGTGATCAGCAAGCCAGGGTACAGTCAAGGGAGCACCAATCATTGGGGAATGCACCAGCTGTAGCACAATGAAGGCAATGCATACAATGTATCCGACAAAATATAGAGCTGCCATGCTATTTGAGCCTGGTTGCGGTTGCTGCCCTTTAGTCAGAGGAGCTGCTGTCGCTGCTTGGCTGATTGGTCCCCATCCATCCTGCACAACGCTTCAATGAGTGGGCCAGAAGGTAACACATGATTTCCTCTGCAGTACAAAGTCAGACAAGCTCAGCCGTTGACATCGTGTAGAGAACAGCACCAGTGTACTGCAAACAAATAATGTCAATAGCGCCCTCCCCAAGCTATCAAAATTGTGAAATGGCCGACTCCAAACCCTGTCCACTTCCACGCCAGTATCATCTATAAACGTTCCAACACATTCTTCTATGCCCGAAACTGTTCCATCATTGCATCGATACATTAGGCCACTAAATAGCTGGACGCCCAAGATTGCGAAGATGCACACAAACATGACCAGCAGGAGGGTGACATTCAGCATTGATGCTAAGCTGTTGATGATGAGTGAAATAATGTTCCTCAGACCCTGCACCAGTAAGATTATTAGGAATCATCACCATACGCATTGTGCAGTTGCACTGATGTCCTAGATCAGTTTTCCAGCGTGAAGCCCGTACATCTGACCTGGTTGCCACCCTCAAAACCTTGATTGCTCGCAGAGATCGTAGCGACCTGCATTTGGACTTCACGCTGTTCCTGCCAACTTGTATCAACGGTATAGAGCTTGCCCATTAGGCCCTCGTAAACGAGACTCAACTGGGCAACGGGGCTTCCGTGTATGCATTGACATGTAAAAGAAATATGTTTTCGAGTGTTGTGCACAGTACACACCTGAATATGGACAGACCGGAGTCTTCAAAAGCCATCAATAGTACAGAGAGCATGACAATGAGAGCATCGATCTTATTCGAGGTGCGGGACCAGTAAGATCTGAACCCATAGACGGTCAACTTCAGCAGCAACTCCACAGCAAACAACACATCCAATACCAAATTCATCATCTGGAGAATTCTTGTTGTACTCGAATCCGGCGCCAGCCCTGGTCTTTCAACCGTCATTGATCCACAGGACAACACGATTGCAGCTGTCATGGTGTAGTCAAACGCCCAATGCTGCACAATTCTGATGGCCACAGCTCGCACTAGATGGTTCGCTGATAGCCCCAAAAACTTGTCGGCCACAGGATCTTCATCATCTTTGTCTCTCGTGCTGGGTCCAAAGCAGGTAGACTCGGTGATGTACTGGGACAACAAAAATTCACCTGGGTCCAGGCCAGACGCAGCGCATTCATGCAGATCTAGATCATCGCCAGCTTCTTGATTTTGTGTCTCAGCAATTATGCTGAAGAGTGGATTTGTTCTCAGGGCTGTCAACAGGGCGTCTGGATCATGTTGAAGCCATTCATGCTCCTGGTCCAAGATTGGCGTGGCGAGGAGGCCCGAGACCTCCCCAGTATTACCATATGCATCCAGACTGGCGTCGACATTGTCCTCACTGCTGTCATTAGCAATGTCACCCTGACATGCTCGAGGAGCTTTGAATGCCTGCAGTCTGTCCAGTCGGCGACGCTGTCGCATTTTCGCAGCTTGCTGCAAGGACTGGGGTTTCTCAGAGCAGGTTCTCAACTCTGCATTCGGGGCGGACTGGCTTCTCTCGCAGGGTGCAATTGGTGGATTAAATGTGACAGCAGAGTCTGAATTTTGCTGCGGAAGCCCTAGTGCATCATCACTGTTGATGCACAACATGCTTGAACTCTCCGCCATAGTCGACTCTGAGTCCCAAGTCCTTGGCATGTCACACTCTGCTGGGACAACGCTAGCTCTCTGACAAACTGGCAGAGGCGTCCACTCGTTGCTCATTGTCCCTTCGCGACTCGCAGACATCTGTTCCAGTTCTTGTTCAGATTGTGGGACTGTAACATGTTCCTGATGCCCAGCTACAGCTTCAATATTGACCACACGTGTCATGAGTGTCATCATCGCGTGATCTTCTGCCCAGCCCGCTGCTCTAGGCGCACCGAAATCGGAATTCCTGTCGTTTCCAAGCTGACTAGCATCAGAGCCTGATGACATATAACTGCGAGACTGAGACAATCGAAAGAGTGAGGCTGGTGCTGCACGTGACTCAACCATTGGGAATGCAGTCAGGGACAGCATGCGAGGCCCTGACAATGGGACTTCTACTTCACCATGAGCAGGTGAATCAGGCGAGTGAGCCATCGTAAGGAGCATTGGGCCAGATGACGATTGAACAACTCCGCAATACCTCCCTCGCCCCTCATGAAGGGAGACAGAACGGGCTGTCTCAAAATCGTGTGCAATGGCTTCAAGCTCGCCTGCTGGGACACGCAGACCGCTAATCTGCACCTTGCAAAACGAAACTTGACCATTGTCTCTCTGATCACATTAACAAACTTAACAGAACAACGAACGATGAAAACAGCACAGGGGTTGACCAAGCATTGACACGTTGAAACTGACCTGCATGGCATATGCCACCATGGAGTGACGCTGAGCTCGTTTGGCAGCTTCCATCTGCGATGTTGAAAATGCTGGCACAAGCTGCCTCTGCGGGTTCGCCTGATCAGCAGGATGGTGTGCAAAGTGCCCTGTGGCAGTTTCTGTCATAGGCTCTGGATACACTGTGGAAGAGACGACCGTTGACAGAACACCTCCCAGTCCATGAGCAGGAGGTGACACAGTGGAGTCTGGATTCAAGCCTCCTTCTGCATTCAAGCCCCCTTCCACTTGATCTACATGCAGACAGAACACGTTGATAGCATGGCTGCTGCCCCACCCTGGGCAACTGCAGGTCATGTTGCATGCAGTGTTGCATTTACTTCAACAGAGAGCCAATTAAACGCGCACTATGTACAGGTTGATCGCCAAGAAGTTGTTCTTTCAACTTTTCAGCAACCTGAAGAGGGGCAACAGCATGAGGATTCAACCTGAGACGTGTGGGCACAAAACAACCCTCTCCGCGGTGTGTATCTGTATTGGTACCACCACCGCTTTCACAAGAGCGAGATCATACCTGTCGTTCATGTGCAACTTCAAATGCCTGCAAGATGCAACCATGTGACAATCACTTTGACAGTGCAACCATAGTTGCACGGAATGCCAATGTATGTGATCCGAGGCGCACCTCCAAGATGACAGCTAGAAATAAACTCAACAGTACAAACTTCCCAATCAAGACCCAAACGACAAAGAACAGGAAGACAGACAGCATGCCGCTAGATTGGATGGTACTGAACATGATTTCTTCCCAATTCTCCAACGTAAGGATCTGCAAAGCGAGGCATGTAAGAACACGCACACCAGCGAATCTACAGCATGATAAGATCAAGGTGCATTGCAGGCTTTTGACTTGACAGACGTACTTGGAATACTGACAGAAACGATGCATAGAATGTGTTGAAGTTGGGAGCGTCCATGACAATATCTCCCATCGTGTGCAAGCCGATAATGGCAAATACCTGCAATCAACTGACTTGCAAACTCGCATCTGAAAAGAGTGCGGTTACAGGATGATGAAGGATTGAGTGGTGGTCTTACAATCAGAAACAGGAAACATAAAAAGGAGACGCTGAGAAATGATTCCATGGAATCCATCATGACTTCCCCAAGGGCCCGAAGTGAGTCCAGATACCTGCACACGTATGATGAATCCTATCACAAATCTGGCCATGAGCACACAGCCATGCTACAAAATTATGGCACGCATACACTACATGTTACATAAGCAGGCCCTTCATGTAACGCAGCGAACCTGAACATCCTGAGCATCCTAAGCACTCGGAAACTTTTGAGAATTCTCAGGGTCTTGAAGCTCCTGTACAGCATGATCGACATTAATCGTATGCTTGATGCGCCCTCAAGCTAGCAGCTATCAAAATTCTGGTAAAAGCAGGAACCTCCATGATACACACGCGAACCAGCCGCATAACTGTACACGAGGGATGGAGCGTCAGATGCCACCTTTGCAACAGGTGGGTAGCAGCATAGAACAGCTGACACAAGCAGACCATGCAGGAACGGCAACGCAGGCTGGCCAGACCGAAACAGCCAAAATATCATCATCTGCAGTTGCAACGTTGTGAACGCTCACCTCAAAGCTGACAAGCTGCCGCCATCACCAGACCTAGACACCATCACAAGCTCGACTATTGCTAATGCCACTACGAAAAAATCGAAAACATTAAAACCTTCACTGAAGAAACCAGATAAA
>JALKAD010000166.1:89478-112556 GCA_024500015.1 Ulva compressa
CCACTGCCTCCTGCCACACATAGCATTGCCATGGCTTCCGCGGCGCTCTCAAGAACAGCACAGCATCCCAGCATCGTTCGCTCCTGAGCCTCGGCACCTTTCCGTATTGCAGAAGGAAGCTGAATTTCCATTGGGTCCAACACTGCATCCACGCACATCTCCAGTCGGACAGTAACGTCCTCTGGCAACTTCAATGGCACTTGATCAGATTGCGGTAG
The DNA here is from genome assembly GCA_024500015.1 of Ulva compressa. Lineage (NCBI taxonomy): Eukaryota > Viridiplantae > Chlorophyta > Ulvophyceae > Ulvales > Ulvaceae > Ulva > Ulva compressa. The sequence continues at coordinate 89,697 of JALKAD010000166.1, forward strand.
CACAAGGTCGGGCACCGGGCCATTCGACTGTGTCTGGACGCTCATAGAGCTGAGTCTGGTTATTGCTCTTATTGCAGATGTGAGGTGGCCGAGGCGGGAAGAGGAGGCAGTGGAGAAACATGATCTTGATGCTGTCAGCTGCGTGGATGTGTTTGCCAGATAGCGCAACAATGGATCCACCTGGTCACGAGGGAAGCCAGGCCGAGGATTCGAGGCAGTCACGGCATCGAACACAGCACACAGTAACGCTGTGAGGAGCTGTCCATACAGCCTGCATGCAGCCAATCGTATGCATCACGTCCGACTGAGGCACAGCTTCTATCTGGGTCAGATTCTATCATGTGACTCTAATGTGTAACCGGTGGTTGGGCAAGTCCCAGCGGAACTTCAATGGGCTCGGATGTGCGGAACGTACGATAGCATATCTTTCTCAGACATACTGGAAGCCTTGGGGCCGACCAACTCCAGTATCTGCTGCGCATCTGACAGGAGGAACAATGGTCGCTTCGAGCCACGCAAAGCCGCCAATAGAGCATGGACGAAATGCTTCAACACATCTCTATGCTGCCCTGAGTTCGCAATGCGGCATGCTGCACATGATATCTCACGCAAGCTGGCACATACGGCAGGGTGATTCTGCGACATGCGATTGTCTTGCAGAATTTGTGCTGCCCTATGCACGCCAGTCCATATCGCATCGCCAATCTCCGGCTGATCTCCCATGTCTGTGTCAAGAATAGAGCAGACCGCTTGTGTGCATGCCTGCAGCTTGTTAGTGTTGACATGATCACCCTGCATGCTTTACGACTTCAGAAATCATCTGATAGCCATATAATTAAACAATGTGATGGTTTGACAGCGCTCTTACCCGCCTGTCATGAGTTTGTTGGAAAAGCTCCAAGCAAGAGCCCCACTGGGTTAGCTGCCGTGCGTTGTGCAAGGGCTCCATTTGCGACATGTCAGAACGCCATCATCCTGCATCTTAGGTCTTGCATTTGCGCTGAGCCACTCGTCAAATATGCACACGAGTGGTCTTCGACTTGCAGAATCTTCAAGCGAAAAATGACCACGCAAGACACAACGATCACAAAGGCATACCAACAGTCGCTGGAGGTCGGATGATGTCCTAGCGCAAAGGAAGCAGTTCTGGTCATTGGTTAAAGCTGACGCTCCGTTGCATCGTGCTAGCATCACAACGCCATGCAGCCTGGAGGCCTACGTCGTGCATCACATCTGGACATGGATGCACTGCAAGCGTATTGGATGCAAGAACTGTATCGAGCAAAGAGTTGTGCGAATCGGAGACGGTCGTAAGACAGGCGAGCGCTAGCACGTTTGTGCTTCCAGCGAGTCATGCATTGGCGTCTAATGACACGCCAGTCTAGCAAGTAAATGCTGATTGCTCCAAATTCCCAACCTCTAGCGAGTAATTAACATGATTTACTGTACATCACGTACACATGTATTGGTGCCTGGGGATGACCGGCGCCGCAACGCTGGACGTCCTAACTGTCATGATCCAACCGCCTGGCGCGCCATGGCGGGTTACAATCATGACGCTTCCTGACGCGTCGACGTCGTACATACATGTGCTGCTTACGAACTTGGCTGGTTCTGGCGACCAAACACTATCAGCTAAACTCAATGAATAGCTATAGCAACATACCATTGGCAGGCTCTGGATCGGGTGCCAGTGCTGAATCCCCACAGTGCGCACTAGTGCCTGGATCCACCTGGATTGCATGCATACAGCCTCGGGTGCCTTGTGGCCACCACATGCCTGCTTGTGGAAGCGGCCACTGTTGGGCGACCCGAGTCCAAGCCCATACAATGAATGCGATCCTCAACGGGCTCGAATACCGTCCTCAAGAGAAGCTTGTCTAATTTGAGCACACCGTGTCGTGAATTGGAGCCACGTGACAGGCAAGAAGGCTGCAGCGCCACCGGCTGCACGGGTTTGCCTCAGCATCACAGTCCGCCACCATAAATCCGGTATGGGGTCCTTCAGCGGTAAATGCCAGACAAGACTCAGAAGCACAAGCCCTCAAGCACTGAAGCAATGCAATCCACGACACACGCGACAGAATAACTCCACAAGGCTTGTGGACTGAGACTGCTGTTGACTGCACCACACTACGGGCGTCCCCGATCACAACTGTACAGAATCGTACTCACAGCCCTGCTTACGATCTAAGGCACGAATACAGGTCAGGGTTTGAATGTGTCATAGGCATTTTTCTTTGGTGTGGCTTGTTGCGGTTCCCCGGGCTGACCAATCTTGGTGGGGAATGGTAATTGATCCACCTCCGCTGTGCGTTTTCGTCTTGCATCGCGGACCATCACAAACCCACCTTCTGGCCCATGGATTGACCCCTGGACCCACATGAGATTCCTCTCTGGATCAACCCTGCACAGCACGCAGCCATGCTTGAGCGAAGCCGGAGTCCCCATGGCTGTGCGTCTGTGCGTCTGTGCACCAGCCATCCACATGGGCACACCGGTAACAAACATGCGTCGCATGATACCAGCCAGTGAATATTTTCTGATAAATGATCGTGGTGTTGCACTGATGGTGTATAAGAGCAATAATGTACTGTGCATAGGGCAGATGGGTTGGCGTTTACACAGACAGGGGTCCCGCGTACCGATATACCCAACAATTCAGCTGGACCCGCCGCCGCTTCCCCATCTGCCCTGGCATTTTCTTCCCTGGCAAGACTCGAGCATAACCCTGTTGCCCGATTGAGCCCAAACTTCTGTGTGACAAGGAGTGACCATGAGTACGGTCCTGCCCTTTGAAGCCCCATCGCTTCATGACACCCTGGAAGCCTTTGTCCTTCGTCATAGCTGTCACGTCCACATGCTGTCCAGGCAAAAAGTGGGCTGCATTCAGGCGGGTGCCAACTGGTAGCAGGGCATCTTGCGAAACTGGAAATTCTACCTGCAGATTGAGTCTTCTGGTGGGACAAAAAAAAACAGTAGTAGTGATAAATTATGATGCAGTGTGATAGCTTTCACTGATTATGGGACTATTCAATACACGCATTCGGACAATCGTAGTGGAGGCGGCGGACCAGCTTTGCCTTGAACGGTAAGTTGTATTTTAAGTAGAACGCTTGCCTGGAAGGATGTAAACGTTTGGCTTTTTTGCTGCCGCAACCAATTTGCAAGGCAGTCGTGCAATCTCGTGGGAAAGCTTTCACTTGTGTTACCTGTAGGGCACTTGTGATTGGTATACTGCAATGTTATTCAGCTGAAACTACGATCAGCTAGTGGATTGCTCCAACATACCTGATTTTCGTCAAACCACAACACTGTGAAGGGTGTCAGCACTCCATATTCGTCCCATTCACTGACCATCCCCACCTTGATCCCAACGAGACCTGTCCTCAAGCTGTTCATCTGTGGCATACGCGGCTCTAGCGGAGGGATCAATTCATTTACTGAGGCAGGCATGTCGACGTCTAGCTGCCTAAGCAACGGTGAGCTTGTCTTGCCAGCGTCTGACACCGCATGGCAAAATCGGCTGGCTATTGGGGAAATGCGGCAGTCATGAAACGAGCCCAACAGGGACGACACAATGCGCAGCGAACGTGCCATGGTTCGGTCACTTTCTACAGATCACTGTGCAACCGCGATCCGCGCACGACAATTTTGTCGCATCGCTTTGTGCGGCATCGCACGCCTCAAAGCATGTAACCAGTGCAAATGTCCAAGTGTTGAACGACTATGTATGCAGTGTAAACAGGCTGAATTTCAAAGCCGTGGCGATAATCGCATAGAACTCGGGCAGCTAGGCATGCAGCCAGCGAGCGGGAGTGGCGGAGCGCTCGAGCGTCGGCACCGCCAACGCACTAGGCAGGGGCCCTCTCACGTATGAAAGCGAATCCCCAACTTCATTAAATTGAACACATCGATGCTGGCATGGCCATGCATATCCTTCGCCTGTACAGAAGGACCAACCCGTGAGACACGCCTGTAGACAACGAGCCAGGCGGTGTAGTCGAACCACTGTGAGGTGGATTCACTAGCTGCGAAAACTGTGTCAATTTCCGTTCTGGAGCATTCCATAAGTGGGCTTGAAGGCAATGAACGTTCAAGAGGAATGTGTACAGCTAGAGACACTAATCAATAGCTTCGTTGACAGGCACGGTAGTGCAGACGTAGATGCCGTAGTGGCACAAGCTCAAGCTTGTTATGAACGTCTTGTAGCGTCACATGATGCTGCTCGAGCTGATTCGGTGAAACCAGCTGTAGAACTGGCATCATCGCTGGAGCATTTTCCTGCTGAGAGCATGACATTGAATGAAAAACGGTGTGGTTCTGGAAACACGACCGTAGTGAGCGAAGCATTATTTCCTATCTCCGGGCTCACTTTGAACCTCTTGCAGCTAACATCGTACGGCATCATTGTGCTTCACAGATTATTAAATCAACCCTGGAAACAACGGCAACCGCAGACGTCAACATACTGACATGTTCAGGGGTGAGAAACGTGCCATAGCCACGCTGATGGCATCCGGTGATATGCCTGAGCCTGGGACAATTAGAGAAGACCTCCGAACCCTTACAGAGCTTCCAGTCAGCACCATCGAGTGGAATAGTGGCGACGATATGGATTCTATCGTCACTGCCATGGTAGAAGAGCTTCAGGCCAGAAAAGCTTTGCGGGATGACCTGCAGCAGTTGGAGCGGGACCGCGATCATGTGCTGGTGGGTTTCTGGCTGGCTGTAAGCAACTTCTGTGTGTGTCTGCTCAGTAGGACACTCACTCGCGCATGCAGTAGATAGGCTTCCACATTCCACATGTACACCGGTGCGGCTGACTCAATACTCATGTTGCAGAGGACAATCACCAGCAAGACCGAGTCAGTTGCAAAGCTTGCCAGTATGGTCAGAGAAGTGCATGGCAAGGCGAACGAGGCATTTTCGCAGCTGAGTGTAGAAGCTAACAAGCTGCCACTCAGGCGGAGTATGCCATCGGGGGCGTTCCCAACTCCGCTGCACGTGCTTTACTCACAATTTCTGAACATCAAGGCCATCTACAACAGCGACATCCAGGTGTGGCACGCTTTTACTCACAGCAACGTCTGCATGGATGTGTGGCTAGTTGTGTCCATGTCGTCTGCACATCAGCCTGCAACAGCATGGATCAGTCTCTCTGAAACATCTCGAATTGCCACAGTTTGTTGCTGGTCCAGGTTGAAGCTGCGGATACAGGAGCAGCGGGTGCCCAACAAGTCGATGTCTCAATTCCAGCTCCGACAGGCAGCCCTTCAGGGCCATGCACGGTAACATTTCAGTACTCAGAGGAGATGAACGCTGTACTTATTCACAGCCCCACACATCCGGACCTTCTGAACCAGATTGATCCCGATGATACGGGGGCCGTGTGGCCACATGAAGTCAATTCAGTGCATCAGAATGGGTTACCAGAACCCGGGATACCGGCATCAAGCAGGCCGTTCAGGTTGGCTGTCCTCATTTGCATGTACCTCGTCTAACCGCCTGCACTAGCGATGGCCATCATGATAGCGGTGCCCCTCGTGCAAGGTCGCCTGCACGGATGCTGTGATGCAAGAACACAAGCTGACATATGGACGGCTGAGTGTGCAGGTGGTGCCAGAAACTGGCTGGCATGGAGCTTTTGGCACGGCCCGGCAGCGTCGCACCCAAGTCACTGGAGACTTGCGGCAGAACAGCTGAAGGCTTTGTTTGGCGAGTGCAGCAGCTTATTTCACAATGACCTGAGTCATTTCCCAAAACGTTTCCGGGTAATGTGAACAATTGCATAGACAGCTTCAATCACTGGCGCTTCATGAACATATTGAAAGGTACACCAAGAATGCTACACTCTCATTGAAAACATGCTGCCTGGTCATGCCACCAAGGCATTTACTGCCACAAAGGTATTGACACAGCTACGCTTGTCAATACCATGCGTGGAACTGAAAATCGAAGACGCTACGAGTTATTGCTGGCCTGACCTTGGATGAACTCCAATGCACACCGCTTCACATACTCTACCTTGTCTGGAGTGCCATGTTCTTCCTCAAAGGTCAGATATCTCTTGAAGAAGTACCGCATTCGCTTGGCCTTCAAATTCAGGTTGATCGCTCGCTCGAATAGATTACGAACTGGCACGGTCTTACCCTGTTTGATCTCTTGATCAATGTAAATGCCCCACACATCTGTGCGCTTGGGATAGGTCTGCAGAATATTCTCAAATAGTCCACGACCTCGATCTGAGGAGCCTTCCTTGAACTCCAGCAGCGCAGCCCGAGACAAGAATTTGACATGCTTTCGCTTTGGCAATGCCTGTGTTGCCTGCTCTAACAACGAGGCAGTGTGGCTCTTGTCAGCCAAAGCCAATTGAAGCAAGCGTAGCCAAACCTTGCAGGACTCTCTGAACTTTTTGCGGACAGTTTTTGCACACGTATCCAGCAGTTCTTTCCGCTGTGCACGTTCAAAGATGTCAATGGCAGCCAGATACATTTTCTTGGCATCGTTTTGCTGCACTGCACGTTTCAAAAGAGCTGCTGCAGACTGCGCAGGATCATCAGCAAAGGAATTCTCGAGGTTCAGGTAAGCAACCCACACATTGTACTTCTCGTTTTGTTCCCTGCGGGCAACAATGTCTCAGATCCTAGCATCAATGGGTGCTGTTCATCGAATAACGGGGCCTGCGGCTGAAGTGCACACCTGGCATCAATCGTTTTCAGCGCTCGCTCTGCAACTGCCCGAGCCTTCACAACCTCTGCCATGCCCAGCAGGAACGCCATGTACCTAATCCAGAGGTAACTGGAATTAGGAGATCCCAGCACGAGTCGCTCAAAGTCCTCAGTGCTCTCCGGAGGTGAATCCTGCAGTTTTGCAAGCTCTGCTTGCCGTATATCTGCCTCCTGCGTCTCCCTGGCCTTTTTCTTAGCACGTCTTGATTTGGTAGATGCTTGCTCTGGCTCGACTTGATTACCTTCCTCTGCCACCGACTGGACCAGTCCGCCCCAGCTGCATCAACACCAGTCATGTGAGGGTGTGGTTCCATGCGGTACTCATCAATGTAGTGAAAACCGCGGTACGCGCATAGGCATGGGGACAACGGACCCGTATTGATCCGCCTTTGCCATGGCCGCTTCCTGCACTGTATCATCCGGTTCAGAACTATCATCTGCAGATGCATCCTCCTCTTGTGCATCCATGGCATCATCGTCTGAGCCTTGAGCCTCGTCGCTACCATTCCCTGTGCATGCAATTGCTTGAGCTTCACTGTCGATGCCATCTTGCTGCATCGACTCATCATCTGAGTCTGCTTCATCCTCCTCATCATAGGCCTCCAGGAGCGCATTCTCAACATCAACAGCTACTGGCTTCTGCACAGCATCGGAGATGTTGGCATCCGAGCCCGCCCCTGCAAGCTGTCCACCATCTGCAACCTCGTCTGTGAAGTACTCTGCTTTCATGCCCAGTGACAGCCGACCCTTCTCCTTGTCGGTGCTGAGCACTACAGCTCGGACTTTTCGGCCAGGAGGATATTCTGCAGGAACGTTCTTCACGAACTTGCCAGACAGCTCGCTTACATGAACTAACCCAGTCACATTGGCTTGGCTCAAGCGCACAAATACACCGAATGGCTCCGCCCGGCTCACTGTGCCCTCGACCTCCTGCATGCAGCAGCCAGGTAAGATCCAGCAACACCAGACTGAATCTAGACGCACTGCAACACCAGCAGCTATGCTGCCACTTCAGGTGGTGGACATGTGCCCCACATGCACATTATATCACATTCACATGCAAAGGCACAGTTGAATATGAAATGTCTCAAGATCCATGGATTGCATGCGCATCACTGACTCACCTGCCCCTGGCTGAAGTCCTCCAGGTCCTGCTTCCTACTGTCTGCCTTTGCAGCTTTGCATGTGAGCTCGATGCGCCCGTCCTGGACCGAAAGGACCCGACCAGAGACGTGCATGCCCTCGGGAAACTCTTTCACTGGGTCTTTCACGTATGTGTCCGATAGGTTTCGCAACTGCACTCGAGCGGAAACGCCGTCGGCAAGTGAGACATACAGTCCGGCTCCTTTAGACTTGGCTGGCTGCACAGACCGGACGTAGCCGTGCACTGTCTGCCCTTTCAGACAAGCCTTTGCGTCATCAAGCTTCGGTGTATCTGGTCCATCCGCTTCAGTTTCATGTCCTGCAGAAGGTGCGACATGCAATCTCATCCACATCACATCGGACAAGCACGCACAAAGCATAGCCGCAGCGGAATTGCCTAAAATATGGAGCCTTGCAAATGTCGCAAGGGCATGGTGTGACATGCAAGGAACAATCACCTGACACACAACACACAATCGCGAGATCAGAGATGCTTCGGCCAATGCGAGCGGAATCACACCCGCATGAGCACAGCCACGGCTCTGTCGCAATGTGAGCTTCACCTTCCCCCCCTTCGGTGGCACCTTTGCAACGACAGCACGCACGAATGTGTCTGCCTGCAGCCCGTGCAGTGCATTCGGGACAAACCTGTCATGCAGCTCTGTCAAAGCAACTGTGCCCACTGCTCCGCTTCCAAGCCAGCACCAGACACCCTTTCCAGATGCAGACTGAACCTTACCCATCACTAGCTGTCCCTCCTGCATACAATTGCTTCATCAGCAGCAGCCAGAGATGATACCAGACCGTGTAGCACGTCCAAGCCTGCATGGCTCTTCAGTCCAGTACCATTTGTCAACATTATGGACAATCTGGTCAACCCTGTGCTGAATTGTATTCATCTGAAGTAGCAGCAACTGCGTACATCCATGCTTCCAGGCCGGATGTGGTGCAGCGCGCCAAGCGCTTCGAAATGCGCTACGACAAGTCAAAATTTGGCGATTGACTGATGTGGCTCAGGCAGTCTCGGAATCCGATTGGGGATGACCAGACTCCAAGAAGGTCGCAATGTCAAGTGTGTGGTGACAACGGCAGATGGTCACAATCCAGATGGTCACGATCCTTGGGATGAACGTGTTTTTAGTAGGACATCAACAGCAAGGCACACCTTGGGAGGAGGACCACCCTTGCACAGTGGTGCAAACGTGGTTGGCAGCAAGGACATTGAGACATGTTTCCGCTCCACGTCCACCTCCAGCAACCGCCCGCGGACGACACTCCCAATAGCAACCCTTTCCGCTAGAGTCAACAAGTGTACTGGGTCATCTGATGCATGCAGACAATGCACACGCGCCCTCCTATCACCTGGCAGGGACACGTACAGGTGGTCTGCCTTGGCTTCGTCAACCGTGCCCGCCACCTCCTGGCCAACTGTGAGCGGCTTTGTCCATGTGTCTCCAAATTCGGTGGGACCAGCGGCTGCGTCTGCGGCGGCAATGGCAGACGGGCGCATGGATAAGGAAAGGTGGTGACCATGTGGTGGTAGCACCACAACCCGAACCTCCTGCCCCGCCTTCAGCTGTGTCAAGGGTTTGCTGCCCACCTGCACTTGCAGAAAGCTGTCATTCACAATGGCTCATGCGGTAAATGAACAAGATGAAGATGCGCAGTTCTTCGCAAAGAAGGACAGAGTGCAGCACTGGTTGTGCTTGGGACGGTAAGCAGAACTGGAGCACACCGCACTGGTATCTGCATCCATTTCCTGCAATTCAGAAGCATGCAAACGCCCAGTATGGCCTTCCACGCTGACGTCCGCATAGCTGTCATGCACGCTCGTGACGCTCCCACTGACAATGGTTCCAGCTGGGTACATGTTCGCTTTGGCTGCAGAGGCCTTGCCTGCACTCCTCTTGGCCTTGGTCAGAGAAGTATGCAACAGCAGCCTGTCACTGGATGCCCCGGGCAGGCTGGCAACTGTGGCGGATACGTTGTCTCCAGGCTCAAATGACCGCTTGACATTCCCATGCTGTATGTTGTAATCGCATGCAGGCACAAACCCGAGCATCTCCTTATGACCTTCAAGGCTGACCACCAGGAAGTCAGCATCTGGTTTCACTAGCAGCACCTTCGCACTGACCTTGTCCCCCACCTTCAGAGCAGCAGCTCCCTTGCTGTCCTGAGATCGCTTGCATGCCTTCACTACACCCTGCACAAAGATGCACATCAGAAAATCTGAAATAGGCAGAATCCATGGAGTCAATCAGGAAGCGCAGCAATACGTTGTTGGACATCACGTTCTGATCGAGTTCAAAGGCCGGCCATGGAACTGTTCTCGACCCTTCTCCGCGACAGTGTGCCCACTTCCATGTCATGTCTGATCATGCCAAACAGCACAGGGAGACGCACAGGACTGGCAGACAGATCCACAACGCCGTCCAGTTGGTGCATGTCCAACACAGCAACCTCGATTTTGTCCCTGGCTTTGACATCAGTCGAAGACAGCTGGTGCTTTGCGATCAATCCCGCCAAATTCGAGTCGCCTGGAATGCCGCAGACCAGACCGTATGGCCGCATCTCAGTTGCATGCGCTGTGATGATGCTGCCAATGGCTGGAACGTTGCTGGTATCCACACCAGCCATGATCGCTGCAAGCTTCATGTCTCTACATGACACGGTGCTTTCAGATTCGTACAACCATGCCTCCAGGGCGTCAATCACAGCAGTGCGTACATGATGCTGCTGCAGCAGCATGGCTGAGCTTGCAGCTGGAATGTGTGAAGGCTACTATCAGAGTACACTCATGGTCGTCGAGTGATGTCAGCGAATCCTTCATCAGTACTTTTTGCCTTGCATGAAACACAATGGGGCATGGGGAGCCTCGATGTGGGATTAAAAGGCAAATCATTGACAAGATCCAGGTCTACAGAAAGACATGCCTTTGAGGGCTAGATCAATAAACATGTGTAATGTGTTTGTGTGCAATCAGGCAGGCCGTTTCAATAGCACCGCCGCAGTGGTAGTAGAATCGCACTCGAACAAGCTGACGAGCAGTGCACAGTCTGATTGAGCAGTCTGCGAGGGCTTCATCGACAGCGTCATGTGTCCTTTGTCCTTGTCAGCATCCAGAACCACGGCAGCCACCGTCTGCCCCTCCTTGTACACATCGCGTGCCTGCACCACGTGGTCATCTCCCAGCTGCGACGCAGCCGCTCGCCCGGTGCACCTGCCCAGGAACCGCACAAAGCACGACTTCTCAGTCATGCTCGACACATACCCCGGGATCCGCTGCCCGGGCGCCACCTCGTCCAGCGTCTTTGGCAGTAGCCCAGCCTCTGCAGCGGCCACCAGCGCCGCCTTGCGCGACACCACCACATGACCGCTACGCGGCCGCCGCTCCAGCACAACGACATCCGGAATCACAGCACCGACGCGGAGCGAAGCCGCAATCATCTCACCGCCGTATGTATGGTCTGAGAACTGCAGACGATTCATCCGTGCACTTACCCGCTCCCCTGATGGTGTCTCCAGCGCCAGCACGCACTCTCGCACGTGCTCTTCATCGTCTGCGTCTCTCTCCACCTCCGTCACCACCGCATTATGCACAACTGAACCTTCCACCAGGCCGCCCAACTCTGCAGCCTGCCCTTGCGACTTGGTGGACGCATCCGCGGGCGCAGCTGCAGAGAAGCTGAGACGTAGGCCCTTAGCCGTGTCACGGCCAACCACTGTACATTTGACGACTTGCCCAACTGTGTAAGCTTCTTGCAGCGTGGTGTCTGAAGGCAACGGGATCTCCTTGGCAGGGACCAGGCCCTTGAGCTTGTTGTACAGGCCGACAAACACACCGGCGACCGTGACGCCGGTCACCCAGCCGTGCGTCCTCATGCCTTTCTCTGCCGTTTCGGCTGATAGCACTGGCGGCGTTTTCGCGCTCAGCACTCCCTTTTTCATCGACAGCAGCGCCCGCTTGCGCTTACTCTCCACGTCGATTGTCCTGCACAGCAACCAACGTTCGGCATCCTGCCCTGGTGCAGCTAAGTTAAGGCAACGCGTCGTGATCACATGTGCAGCTGAGACCAGAACAAGAAATCACACCTCACACGGACCACCTGCCCAGGCTTGAACTTGCTTGACGCCTTCCTGGGTGCAGCAGCATCAGTGAGGTGTGCCAGCGGGACCAGGCCGCGGATCTCCGGGGTCAGCTGCACCGTCAGCCCAAACTCCTCGACCGCATGTACCCGCCCGTCCAGCACCATGCCGGCCTGCAGCGTCTCCCAGGTGACGTCCGACGACTCCACGGCAGACCCGCGCGCCGTCAGCGTCACCAGCGCGTCCATGGGCCGAAACCCAATCACTTTCGCGCGCAGCTCGGTACCCGCCGGGAACTCCTTGCTCACATTTGCCGCGACAGCGGCACCATCCCGGAGGTTCGAGATGTGGACGTAGCCGTACAGCGAGGCGTAGTCGGCCGGGAGGGAGCACAGGACACCGACGGCGGGGTCGGCGCGGAAGACCGAGACCGAGTCAAAGACGGTGCCGAGCGCGGGCAGCGGGGAGGGGAGGTGGTAGCCGATAAGGTTCTTGAGGAGCGAGAGCCGCACAACCTTGTCTGAGGGGGAGATGTACAGGATGCGGGCACGCAGGCGCATGCCGGGCGTGATGGCCGTGCGCCACGTGGCGAGCATGTCCTGGGGCAGGTGGAAGCGGTCGACGGTGCCCTGGAAGAACTTGAGGAAGGAGACGATGAGGCCGTCGCTCAGCACGTGCCGCACCGTCACCTGCATGCGGTGTGCTGTGCTGCAGGGGTCTCTCAGGCGGGGCGGCGGGGCTGCGGTGAGAGCAGCGTGGCGTCGTGACAGACAGGGGAACGGGGTTAGGGTCAAGTTCCACGTCGTGACAGGGCAACAGGAGCCGTGTCAATGAACATGTATAGGCGCGAGCCGAGAAACGGCATAGCGTACCGCAGTGGCTTACGGGCAGCGCGCGAGTGATATTTGTGCTGTGTGCATGAAGCACTGCACCAGTGTGATGCGACTACCTGGACGCTTGCTTGGCCATGTAGCCGGCAAACGCGTTTGGCGAATGGGCAGCAGTAAAGCAACGCATGCTGTGCGTGGTGTGGTTGTGGTGGTCAATGATATGTGCTGGAGTGATCGAGGGCGCACTGTGACCAGGTGGCCTGGTAGCAGCGCGTTCATGCTGACTGTATGGTCGACGGTCAGCGCCGCCTCTGCCACCTGCGCCGGCTCGCAGCTGACAATGGCGCTGCTGCCGCCGCGCAGCAGCTGCTTGACCACTACCTGCAACAACTGCCCCGGCAGTGGCGTCACAGCCACGCCAAAAGCGGCAGCATATGACTTGGCTGGCAGGAATGCCGAAACGCCGTCCACCCCGAGGCTGAGCACGCTGCCGTGGTCCTCAACGGTCCGAATCGCAGCAGGCAGCACGGCACCGACATACAGCGAGAGTTTGTCAATGCCAGAGGAGACATCGGAAACTTTCAGAGAGAGGTGGATCTTCTTCTTGCCCGCCTTGGAACCCTGCAGTTTTGTGCCTGCGTGACGGTCGGCATCAACGCGCTAGCCACTGACACACGTTCTTGAGGGTTGCAGGCAGGAGTGGGCACCTTTGTCTCCGTTGGGGCATCCAGAGTTTTGACCACACATCGCACAAACTGGCCTGGGTAGAACAGGCTTTCGAGGCCGGGTGCGGGGCCCTTGATGGCGGCTCGCAGCTCGGGGTCAGCTGTGCTTGGGTTGTGTACTGACAAGGCAGCCAGGACGTCGCTGGCGTCTTCTGGAGAGACAGTGCCCCGTAGTCCGAGTGGTAGGGAGACTACTAGGCGCCTGGGCGTGACTTCGAGCAGTACCCCCCAGATCTTGCCCCCCACGGACAAACTCTGCACAGAACACAAACTGTGATCCGGGCCCGATCGCAAGCTTCGATCACCAAACCATGGCGAGCGCCACGAGCATAGATTGGACATGCGAAAGGGCAGGATCAGCACCGTAAACTTGAGGAGGTCCACGAATTTGGGAAGGTCGCCGGTCGCAGACTGGATTTTGAACAGGCTGCCCTGCATGCACGGAGCCCGTTGGGTCACAAGAACGATTAAACTGGTCAGAAATCTGATAGAATGATGCATAGACGGTGCATATCCATTGAGCGCACTTCGACATCCTTCTCTGATGAGCCGCTCCTGCGCTTCTTCTTAGCTGCGGGGCCACGCGAAGCGGCTACTTCTCGCTCAAAATCAGCCTTCGCTTTCGCTTTGAGTTTACGCTCCTCCAAAGGTGTTAGCAGAGAAGCCCCTCCGCGGGGGAATGGTACGTCCTCCTCCGCTGCCGGCGCCTCAGCGCTGGAGGCGTCGCTGCGGCTGCGCTTCTTCTTGGCCAACTGTGCCATGTCTCAACACGTATAAAATCAATATGGCCCTATGATCATGGTAGAGCAGCCGGGTGCGCTCTCACCACCCCTACACAAAGCTACAAGCTGGTAAGGCGTCTGTGCCCGTCAGATCGCAGCATTCCTGCTGCCGACGCTCACAATCCAACTGTCGCACTGCATACCAAAGATTGCACGGTCATTATATAATGACCAGGTGTACACGTGCGCAAGCTGTCCAGGCCAGGCTTGGCTGAGTGCCGTGGCGCGGAGGGCGTCAGCGCACTGGAAACCATCATGTCACGACATCCGATCGCGGCCGAGGACATCAAAGCTTACTCACACCTGCGGCAAACGATTACACAGTGGCATAGTAGGACCACGGTGCTGTTTGTTTGCGATCGGGCTGTATCCCGGCTGAGCTTTTGTCAATTTGAACACTGCACGGATCCGTGAAGGCCCAGAGCCTGTGCCAATCAATCAGTCCCATCAGTATGGGATCTATCAGCAAGGTGTCACATTCAAGCTGCTCCTGGCGTTGCGTGCAAGCTCGCTGCCGCGCATCGCGTTCGCAGATCTCCCAATTTAGGATCTGTCGGGGCCCAGAAATGTACGACCGGCCGCGCGCAGGCCAAAGCGCAAAACGGCGCACATATGCCCGCGGCCTGCCAGACGTTGACAGAGCCTTGCTCTGCACTAGCATCATCGGGGGGTCAGTCGATGAAGCTCTCGAAGCCATCGCTACCGGGAACACCTCCGGTGCCGACGTCTTAGAACTCCGTCTCGACTTCTACAAAGATTTTCGCTCCAAACACCAGCTACAAACCCTTATGGATGCATGTCAGCTGCCTTATATAGTCACCTACAGGCCCTCCTGGGAAGGGTAAGCACGTCATCTGGCGATACGAATCTGGCAGATCCCTGTGCACAGCATTGAAGAACCTGGCCAACTGTCCTGCCTCTGTCTGCTGCGGCCACATCAAACCCTGCGTGCTCTGATGATCGCCTCCTGTCCAATGCAGTGGAGAGTATGAAGGGGAGGAGGAGCCTCGGTTGGCTATGCTGCGAGAAGCAGCCACTCTAGGGGCTCCGGCAATTGACGTGGAGTATGCTGCAAGTCAGTCGTTCAACTCCATGGCAGACGCACTGCCTCAAAGCACAACACTGATCATGAGCAATCACAACTTTGAATCGACACCGAGCTTGCAAGAACTCCAAGACAAGGAGCAGGGGATGCGCCAGGCCGGGGCACACGTAGCCAAGCTTGCCATGACTGCACAGGACATCTGTGATGCCAAGGTGATGCTTGATCTCCTCAAGGCGCGCAGTGGTGCGTTCGTTCAGTGGATCAGGCAGTCACTGTGCATTGAGTTGCCAGCGCACAGGCGCACTGCTGCAGGTCATGGCGCAATGGGGGCCTGCCATGCTGAAATGTGCCCACATCGTACAGCATACCTGTGGCCTGGTAAGAGCACTGCATCTGGCTGAGATTGAACGTCACTTCGTGTGGATGCAGGGCCACTGATCGCCCTGAGCATGGGTGAGCGAGGTGTGATTACACGCCTGTTAGCAACCAAGTATGGGGGATACCTTACCTTTGCCTCCATGGCAACTGGGCAGGAGTCTGCGCCGGGACAGCCATCTCTTGAGAGCTTGCAAAGTCTGTACAGAAGCAGTCAGCAGACAGCAGCCTCCAAGGTATTTGGCATCATTGGCAATCCCGTTTCGCACAGCCGCAGCCCGGTTCTGCATAACACTGCGATGCAGAGCCTTGGCTTAGATACTGTCTTCGTGCCCCTGCTTGTCGATGACATGGATAAGTTCTGCTCAAGCTTCACTGACCAAGACTGGCATGGCTTTTGCGTCACGATCCCCCACAAGGTATAACTGCCTATGAACGACACACTGGACATAGCTTCAAGGAGCAGTTTTCACTGGAGCAGCATGGTTTTATGACACTTCACAATCGTCTGATGCATTGTTACTACATCGTATTGCTTGCTTGCTAGCCACTTCTTGCCACCCTACACAGATGCACCGCCCACACTTGCACTTTTGTCAAGTTGTGCCCCCAACTTGTTGATGTGATAACTGCGTTCACCCAGCAAGCATCCTTGCCATGCAGCCTTGGCGCCAACATCATCACACTTGCTCTGTTGCAGTGCACTGAAGTAGACTCGTGCCAGGCTATGCCTGCCTGAGAAGCAGGTTCACTGGTCCGGCTCATGGCGTGCTCTGATCACGTCCAGCATGGCCCCAATGGCTTATTTTCGTGCAGGAGGCTGCTTGCAGACTGAGTAATGCAGATGAAGTGTCCGCCAGGATTGGAGCTGTCAACACGTTGATTCGGCAAGAAGACGGAACTTTAGATGGCCATAACACGGACTGGGAGGCTGCGATTTCAGCCGTTGCGGACGCTCTGTGGGCTGGTGCGTCTAAATGTGGTGTTCCACATTCACGTGCTGCCTATCAGTTGGTCAGTAACGGCAGTGGTATTTATGTGACATGATGGGGATTTGCGATGAAACCAAAGGACAGAACTGCATGCACTGACATCATGGTAACTGCAGTCCATAGTTGACCCACTTTTGGAGCAGTGACCGTGACAGTGAAAAAATATCCGGCCATGGGATAGTATGTGTTCGAGAGAGCCCGATCTGGTTTTTATTACACTGTGCATGATGTGTTTGATTGCACTGTGCATGATGCGACGTATGCAGGCCGAGAGCCCACAGACCCAGCGTTGCCACTGCGTGGCCGTACTGCTGTTGTTCTAGGGACTGGCGGTGCCGCCCGTGCACTGGCGTTCGGGGCAGCCACAATGGGGGCACGTGTGGTCGTCGCTGGGCGGCGTGTAGAGAAGGCTCAACAGCTGGCGGACGTGGTTCTGGATGCATGCTGCTACTCTGGAGATGCAGTGGGGGTGTCACTGGAGGATGTGCAGGCTGGCTCACTACAAAAGATGGATATCGTGCTGAACACGACTCCTCTTGGCATGATAGGCGCGGCGGAAGATGACACACCACTGTCGAAGGAGATCCTGGAGAAGGTGCGCCATAGGCCCTGTCATGAGTGTGGGTGTACATGCCATTTGCCCAACCACGTCGGTGAGCTGCAGTATAAGCCGCTGGCATTTGATGCTGTCTACACTCCAATGTACACACGATTTCTTAAAGACGCTCAAGACTGTGGATGCACAGTTGTGACTGGGCTGGAGATGTTTGTGGGCCAGGCCGCAAAGCAATTCGAGTTCTTCACCGGAGAAGAGCCACCGGTGGACTTAATGCGTGACACAGTAACGAAGTCCCTTGCTGAGTAGAACTCAGTGACAGGCAAGCCATGACGCCGCTTCAGTTCTGTGGGTTAGTTGACCAGTTGACATCTGTCATGATGTTTCAAGCCCATACAAATGCGTGGCATGGCTTGTAGTTTCATGGTTGGTTTATCATGTGCAGGTTGACTGTTGGTACAGATGTGAGCATATCCTTGTGTACGGACAAGTGGGACAATGCGGTGTATTGCCAGCATTTGCATCACCAATAGGATGGCCAATCTCCCTTGCTGTGCAGTGGCGATGTTCAGTGGCAGTGTGCACCATATCAGTGGCAGTGTGCACCATATCTGGTACATCAAGGCAATACCACAATGTGAGCCTTGCAGTGAAACAGTTACACATCACAAGAGGAAAAATCGCATTGTGCGTTGCTCCGGTTGGGGTCGATCAAATCTGACAGTCATGGCGTTGTGCCCATCACACGTGCAATGGATGCTAAAACACGCATTTATTAGTATTCATCGACATTGACTTGTGCTTTAGCGTGGCCGTATTCCAGAAATCTCGACATCTTCTGTTCGGGAACAGCGGGTAAACCTGCAACATGTGGATTGATCAACATGCTGCGACAGTGAATGCCTGTAGTGCTGTCCTGGGGTAAGATGCCTGAACAATTGCCAGGAATGGAAGCCTGCTCTTTAGAACGTACTGCTTAACGTGCTACCGGAAAAGGCCTTCCCTGAGCCGCTCTTCATACCAAGGCTGAACAGAACAGAGAATGAGGTCTGTGCAAGGTCGAGAATGCTCGCAGAGCTAGTGGTGGGCTTCCCATTGACCAGCTCGACGGCATGATCGCCCAGCGTGGGTGTGTCCATTGCAACCTTATCTTGGTTGCAACCTTCATCTGAGTGATGGATTTCAGCCACGTCCCCGGACAATACATGCTGTGGCGATCCATCATCGGCAAGCGCAGCCTGTTGCCAGCTGCCAGACAGCTGCACGGTCATGCTGGGCTTGCCTCCATCTGCTGTGAATTTTGAAGGGGTTGGCACCTCATAGCAGACGAATGTGCTCTTGAATTGAGCCTGCAATCGCTCTTCCAATGGCCGCTTCACAGATGCCACAGTGGGCGCTCTGGGAGATTTTGCTATGTGAGAACCACCTTTCAGTGTAGCTGCTAGCTTGGTCACGGCAGCCTTTGAGGTTGCGATCGGCTTGGCTTGTGTGCCTGGCTTGGCCGCCACAGCCACAGTGAACACACCACGGTTGATATCAACCTGCACATTATATGCCCATGACTGCAGATTGTGCGCGAAAACGCGTCAGGTGCTGGGAAATATGTTAGCGTTTGTGTGTACAAGGCTTACCCCAAGCTCTTCACGCATGTACAGACCAATCTCTCGTCCATCAAATCCAGCAATGCCCCTGACTTTGATCGATGATTTCCACTTCTTGGCTGCTGCCTTGCCACTAATACTTTCGAACTCCGATGGTTGAACTCGTCTCTTCTGCAGGTACAGAGAGCTGTCACATATCTGCGCACCCGCTGTTGTTCTTTGTTAAAAAAACCTCATTGAGGGTTACTCACCTTCCCAGCGTCATCTGTGAATTCTATCACGGCTTGCTTAAGAACGAGATCTCCTTTCACATCTCCACATTTACATGGAATGCGGTCAGGCGGCGACATCTAAATTAGATCAGCCGTGAGTTGGGTCATGACCTGCACTGTTGCCGCAAGCAACCTGGAGACATATTCCTCTCGATTCCGCCGAAATGCCTCAAAGGCCTCAGTAAATTCGAGTTGAACAATATCACATTGTAAAGCCAAGCTTCGTGCACGAAGCTGTCCTGGTAGGCTCAGTGGCCGCTGCAGGGATGAGTCTGAATGCCGCAAAACTGGATCTGCTCCGGAGCGCGACGAATGTCGCTTTCTATAGCTATCTCCTGTGAGACGGACAAAAGAATAGCAATTCGGGCTGTCGCTGGCACACGCGGGTGCGGACATATCACAGTGATATCGCGTTGATACTGTTCCCGACTGCGCGCCAATTTACGGCCTTGCGTTATAACGCATTGTGGCTTAGGTGGTCTGGTGAACGTCGGCATGCCCCTTCAGCCAGATGAACAGTGAATCAAGTAGCAGTTTGGAAATGGCCATCGCCAGAATCATATTGCATGAGACACGTATAGCACTTCGATGCATGTTTTCACCGATCGATAGCTGCAGTGCACCCAAGCTTTGCAACGGGAGCATTCCGCCAAGCTTGGCCAAGAGCATTTGTCAGCATGGTCATGCATGACTCCGGTGTCATCACGAAATGTTTCACATGCGCGAGAAGTCAACGCGACGGTAACGAGCGTGGTGAATATGCTTTGGGCACAATCTATATTGCTGCCCGGCATGGCAATGAACTGGTCCACAGGCCGGTCGCGTGAGTGCAGTCGCTGACGAGGAGGGATCTAAAAGCATCCACCTGAAGTCGACAGGTTCTCTGCCTCTCTTACAGATCAGTCAATTCCATGGAGTGGTCCACAATCGATACGCAGCAATTGCTTCGTGCGATCCGTCAGGCGCGCCTCGATCCGGACATTCCGACAAGACCAAGTCGCTTGGCATCATGCTGCAATGACCGCGATTCTGTAAACCCGTTATTCTACGCTACACATATTTTGCTGTGTCCATTTAGCGCAGGCACAACGGCCACAAATGTGTTTGTTGCAGGCCCAGCACGCCAAGCGCCCGTGGGGGGAGTTTTTCAAGAAATTCTCAGCTCCGAAAGATTCAAATCGAGCTGTGTCTCGACTGAAATGCAATTTGTATTACTATCGAGTTAACTACGCCCAAGTTTTTACAGGCGTGACTGGTGTTTGTATTGTTAGAAATCCCTCTGGCGCTGTGAGCTTAGCACTCATGGCTACTGGTGCAGCTTTGTATATCGACTCAATTGCCAGCACCGCCAGCAGCAAAATTATGCTACTTCTGGCCAAGTTTGATTCAAGTCTGGCTGCCAGGATACGCAGCGCTCCCGGAGGTCATGATGGGCAGAGGCACGCTTTCGATTTGGTGACGAGCTGTGTGGCAGGATGCGCCACAAATGTGTCATCTGCATAAGCACAGCCAAGATCTTGCGAGCTGAGTGCTCGACGCCTTGCTGATTTTGTATGGCAGTTATCTTGCATCACTTGTGTGACAACCGGTGTCCAAATGCGCATCACAAAAATTGCGGTGTCAAACAAGGCATTGGGTCAGCAATGGCGACATGTTTAAGTGTGGTTGCAGTGTGCCACCTGGAAAAGAGCCATTGATCAAGATTGCCGGCTATAACAGGAATACCATAGCGAATGCCCTGATTGGCATTGGTGGTATCACAGCAATGTTCACAGGTGCAATCAACACCCTGATCATGGGAGCTGCAGCAGGCAGTGTTGCAGTGCTGGCTCATGCTGTGTTGCGACCCCCTAACATGCAAGCAAGAATTCAGAATTTCAAGCGGAACGTGGATGATATGGTAGAAGATATTCAGTGATAGTGTACATGCTTCCAATTCTAAGCTGATACTGCACAGTGATAGTCCTCTTGTAATTGGCGTGTGACTCATTGGTAGGAGGCAGAGGTGTAACATCCGAGAGCGTCTGTTGAGCGGTACATGCTGGAAAGCCGACCTTCTCGCCCGTGCGCCCGTTCCAGGTCCAAAACCTGGTTTTTTGGCACTGACACATTTACATGCAGCACTGCACGGCTTATGAACCCCCTTCTGTTGACCGCATTTGCAACGACTGAGACAATCACTGCTTTGCGGTGCTGTGGTTGGTTGGCAATGATTCACTGCGCCAGCATAGCAACAGCCAGTCCAGGAGGAGAAAGAGATGATGTAAAGACATGCGTGCACTCGCGATACAGTGAAATGGGTACTGCACATGGCAACAGAATGCGACTGCGGAGTGACCATGTCATGCCACATCGGTATGGGCTGCAAATGCATACCAGACTTTGGTTGTGTGAATCCGAAGATGGTTCGCCGATTAACCGGCCGTGTTCACATGGCAATGCACCATGCATGAGCTGCTCAAATCGCGGGCCGGCGCCGGCCCCCGCGGGGCCCCGGGCCATGGTGCGCGCTACCACGGCACGGGATGGCGACAAGTGAAAACAGATACATCCAGGCATCACTGTGATTGCATGCAATTGCATCATGTTGCGAACACGTTTGTACGGATGCAAGAGTCACCGTCGTGTACTTCAGAGCGTCGCCACAGGCTGCTGATCTCACGGTCTGGCTTGGCGCGCCGGTAGACGTGCGCGTAGCTGTCGCGTATCTGTTGGCAATGTGGACGCGGAGTGACGAGCTGTGCATGTTGTCCTGATCCCGATGTTGACTTGACCTGACAAGGTGGCTGGGGTGAGATGCCCAAAAAGAAATCCAAGGGAAAAAAGGGTGGGAAACCATCATGGATGTCCGACGAACTCTTTGCTCTTTCACAAGATCCAGCCGGGCTGCTTGAGGCTTTCAGAGGAACAAGTGAAAAGGGAGATAAGGGTGACAAAACATCCCCCATCAACGTGGCCACCAGAGAGCAGGTGTGTTAGAGCAGCGCGGAGTACTCGTTGAAAGGCTTGCTACTTGAAAACATACATGATCACAGCGTTGCATGACAGGCTGGTCTCCTCCTTTGGAAGCTTCTGTATCCTAGTGACAAGAAGACCAAGGCCAAACGCGGTGAGGCGTTGAAGGCGGAGGTTTTGGAAATCTCCGCGAAACACCTTGCATCGGCTGATCAGGTGGTTGCGACTCCAGCTGCTGGACTCCTGGCCCTGTTCTGTCAGGATGCAGAAACAGAGAGGGAAACGATCCTTGGCTGCAAGCCGGCGGTCATGACGAGCACTCACAAAGCCTTGATGTCCCCCTCGGTCAGCCTGGTCGCAGCTTCCTGTAAGCTGCTTTGTGGCTTGTCATCTGCCCCAGATTCCAGGCCAAGAGTCCTGCGGGCCGTGAAGGACTGGGATTTGCGACCTCTGATTGATGCATGCGTCATTCGAAAATTCGTTGGTACCCATGGTTCCAGAGGGGCAGGGATTGACGCCATGCATGCCTTGTCATGCCTTGTTGCAGCTTCTGGTACAGAGGCAGAGCCTTGCACGCCTCAGGATGCGGCCGCAGCTGAGGCTGTGCAGCGCAGCCTATTGGCTTGTGGCGGTTTGCCGGCCCTGCTCTCTGTCGCCCGCAACAATGGCCCTCCGCTTTCTGCTGGTTACTGTGCATGCACTGTTCTCCATATGTTCAAAACGATTGGACCGGAGATGTCAGCGCGATTTGCTGAGCATGGCGGGGT
>JALKAD010000166.1:151144-164131 GCA_024500015.1 Ulva compressa
ATAATCAGCAACACCATCGCCGTCCCAAGAGGCGCCAATATGAAGAGAACTATGACGAGCATCTTTAATTCGGACGGATATCTGCATGAGCATGTGAACGTAAAACCTGAACAGCATGTCCTGCAGTTTGATATTACATGGGCTAGATCGGCCTTTGCAGCGTGTGAGCGCCTGAAAAGACCGATGAAGTTCCAGTAACGCACTGCTCATTTATTTCAAACAGGATGTTGACACCTGTTTCTATGTACCCGGCAGCTTTCTGACGCCTGCCTTGTGGCTCAGTGGATGTCCTGGAATCATGTGCCCTAGGACTCGGAGCCAGATCTATGTACGTGTGCCAGTCCAGGCTGCGCTTTGCAGTTTCCAGCAGAGTGTTGAAGTCGAAATTCTTGATGATGTCATTGATGATTGCCTTGGCACGGGCCACAGTTGCGGCGATCCCTTGGTCCAGTGAAGCTGGACAGTGATTGAGTGCTATGTTAGACAGCTTGGTGTATCAAACATAAATTGTTGTTCAATATACACCATCTTTCCAAAACGGTGGCTCATGGCACCGCGGCAACCAGGCAAGGCTAATGTGTACAGCATGCAGCTCACTAATCCGGCATGACATGATGCGGTGGTTGTGATCACGCATGTACAGCCCCGAAACGATGCCTTCGCAGGACGACATGCCGAATAGGTGGCGCGCACTTGTGGCTGTGCCCTGTATGTAGCCTCGCAGAGGCATGCCCTTCAAAGCAGCTCCAATGCTTGCATCGAATTTTGACATTGTCGCCGACACTTGCACACACCCTGTTTAAGTAATACTCAGATGCACTCTAAGGTCAATCCGGTGTATGCAGCCGTGCGTCAATGCGTCCACGAGCAGGGCGACAGTGATACTAGTTACGCCACCTATTCCGAGTGTGCACCGCAACGCGGATCACACCATCAATCGTACGACACACACTCACATCACAAGCTGCGAGATGTGGCACATGCAACGTATGCCACTTGTACTTGTTCACGCGCGACGCGGATCTGAAATCATCGAGCGTCGCCCGACATGGCTATGATCAGGGATAAACACGATATGCAAAATTCTGATCCAAGTTGCTATTGGTGGGGTTTTCCCGTCGAATTTCTCACGGCTGTGTAGAACGCGTGCGCGCGAGCCGATGTGTTGTTGCAACGTTTTGGATGCACGCGCGCAGCAGCAAGTGGCGAAGGGTACTGTGTCGGGGCTACAAACAGGACGCGTACCAGACTCCGCTGCGTGTGAGTTGCGTGCACGAGAATAATTCTCAGGTGCAATAATATTGCAGGCCTCCCCTGCAGTCGACATTGTCTTGGAACCGCATACCTTCCTCCCTCGTACCGTCGCCTGTTTATCACCGCCATCTACAATGTCGTTCAGAGACAGGTCCAGGCGGCCATCTTTGATTATCCGCAATCTACCACTGGATACGAGGTGTGGAATTTCTCGCGGTTCGCTTGTGCAGCGCTGCCCTAACGGCGAAGCGACGCTGTCCTCATCCGCATTGTGCTGTCGATGCAGGAAAAGCGAGGTCGAAGACTTGTTCCGGACTTACGGAGATCTAAAGGATGTTTATTTACCTATGAATCATTATACAAGGTATGGACCAGCGAGGTGACGTACGGGCTCAAGACGGCGCCCTACGAACAAACTTCATTGATGTTCTGTGGCATTCATTCCGAAATGTCCAGCCTGTTTGTTCCTGGTCGCGGCTCTTTGGCATCTCCAGTGTGCGGATGCTCTGGCGTTACGTCAAGCCGGTTTGCGGAAGGTTCAAGTAGAGTCGTGAGCTGTTGTGTGGGATCGATCAAGCGGGATCAGAGCCTCGAGGGTTTTCCGAGTTGGTCACACTTCGAGTTGGTCAAACCGCACAAGCGCTGTGTTGCCAGATGTATGTTCAAGGTTGCGCTTGAGTGAAAGGCTTGGAAACAGCATTGATTCCTTGCTGATGGCCAAGCCTTGAGTATTTTGTCCGAGTGTTTTGCAAGTAGCCGAGGGATCCGCTCAAGCCTTGCATCGCCTGATCAGGTGAGAGGGATCTCAACATGCACAATTTGCCTTGGGCTGCTGCAGTTGAGGCTTATTGGTCTGAATACCTAGGTTTTCCCTTCCTATTGCGTTCCAGTCTCCTGAACCTCCTCAAGTCCATCTGCTCCAAATTCGCCTCCCCATTCATCATCAATTTTTACTTACATATATCGGTGCTGTCTTTGCAGCTGCAAGCATGCACTAACATGGTCGCATGCTGGTTGTCGTACAGGCGGTTTCAAGGATTTGGATTCGTGGAGTTTCATGACATGCGGGATGCAGAGGACGCCCAAATTGAGCTGGACAACAAGCTATTCGGGGGCCGCACACTGGAGGTGTGTCTGACATCCCTGAATTTCTATGCAGGTCTTGTACTTCACGATGTGCTCCAATCGGCATCAATCAACAGGGAGATCGAGTGTACCCTCAATTATATTCTGTTCAGGTCAAGTGGTCTCGAGACGATCGCAAAACGCCAAGGGAGATGATCCGGCGTGAGCGCGACACCGACCAACCGCCCGCAAGAAGCAACGGTGCACCACGCCGTCGCAGCTACAGCCCAGGCGGCAGGCGGAGCCTGAGCCCTCGCCGGGACCGGTCACCTCCGCCTCGGCGCAGTCCCCCGCGCTCCTCAGCACAGCGGTCACCCCCCCCTCGCCGGGACTCTCCAGTAAAGCGCGACTCTCCTCCGCGTCGAGACTCCCTGCCACGCCGCGCCGCGTCTCCGGGCCGCGATTCTCCACGGCGGGACAGCTTCGAACAGCCGGGCGCATACAAGAGGGATGCTAGCCCTGCGCGGCGCTCTCTGTCAAGATCCCCTGCCCGCAACGACGGACCACCGCCACGTCGAGAAGACTCACGAAGTTTACCTCGGTCAGTCCCACAGCACAATTGCAACGCTTTGCAGGGCTGAGGTGTTCTGGAGTTAATTCTGTGTTTCAGGTTACCCTTAAATGAGCAGTGTGTCACGAAAGCAAGCGACCTGATTTGTGTCAGTATGCAGGGACTAAGCAACGCTGGCATAAGGTTGGCCAGGCAAGAATCATACCATTGCAGCTGCAATTGCCGGACTTCGCAGCATATCGTGCTCTTTGGTAGCCATAACATGTGAAGTGAACAACTGAATTACCTTTGCAGCAGGAAAGAGGCTCATTTTCGGGTCTTCAACGCATTAATGATGAAGCACCTTTTACCTCCATGGGTGTGCACGCGTCAAAGTTCATGTAAACCTTTTCACACTCGAGGCATGAAACACCAAGTGTGGTGCTGCGCAAAACGTACGATGTAAGTGTGTCATCAGCTGTCGGAGATCAGTGATTTGTGTGTCCATGTTATGAACTAGTGAATCAGACATTATCTCGAGATATCATCATTGCGTTTCAGAGTTTTTCATCGATCGCATCGATCGTTCATGCTTATAGACAGTACAACCGAAATCCCCCTTGTTGGCGTACGCGATCTAGGCTGGGCACAGTCCCACTTCTGCAATCACACGTTACGCTTGTTCTGAACATTATTCACACGGCAAACGCTCCGCAGCGTGCGACGCTGAAGGCATTTGCATGTGTTTCCAGCCGCTGCGTAGATCCGGGCGGTGTCGTCCACACCGAATCCGTCATAAACAAACCAGCCTAGCGCAAGGACAGCTGCGTTGAGTACAGGACAACTACAGCCGTTCAAGCGGGAGGATGAGAAACATTTCGTTTGAATCACAAGTACTAGAGCCTGCGTCCCTACTGTAGGTGTTCCTTGTAGCATGGATCCATAGATTCACACATGGCGCAGCGTCGTTCTCTTTCCGGCTTCCATGCTACAAGTGCGCCAGGCTTCGCCGCAAGAGTATCTGGAGTATGTTTTGATCGAAAGGTGAGGAATGCTCCACTTTTGCCTTGCCTTGTGCAGTTTACAATGCGTTACGCCTACCGCCCACTGTAAGCCGGGATCGTGTGTCGGCGCATTCGATGTCAAGCGTGCACACACAGTAGGCACTACTTGAACAAAACAATTGATGTCTCCTGGCTGTATTGTTTCAAATTGTGCAGCTTCGACAGAGCGCGCGATGCAGGACGCACGTTCCGCAAGTTTGCCGACATCCTTGGCAGAACCCGTGGGCTCCACCACATCGGCTCCGACGGAATCGCGAAATGAACGTAAAATTGATATTCCCGCTCGATTGAGCAAAGCCGTCGCTTTGGCGCACTGGACCGGCCGCACGAATGAAGTAGAGGTTCCGCAAGCGCTGGCGCAGCTGCATGCCGTATTCTGGCTGCATCCAACACCGATCACGGCACTGTGTTTCATCTTAGGTCTTGCAGCATTCCGATGTGGAAGTGGCCCTGCCGAGGCTTTGGAATACGTTGGTAAGGTCATGTCACGTGCATCAACCAATACTTGTGTTGCGTGGTGCTGAGTGATGTCCACGCCCAGCCTCGGCATAAAGAATTGTGTCTTATACCTTAATAAAGTACTTTTTTTTTTTTATCTGTACTGATATTTCTGCTCTGTGCAGCATGCGCCTTGGGCGTGGCTATCTGGATCATTCAAGAATGGGCTATTCACAAGAAACTGTTCCATGGCAACCTGGAGTGGTTTGGCAAGACAATCCATATCGATCATCACCGAACACCGTACTATCATATATCCATCGATGACCCATTCATTGCTCTGGGAGTAATGCTGCTGAGCACGGTGGTTTTTGTGTGTGCTTTTGGCACCTTGGGAGTGGCTGCGAATATTGGGTGTGTTTTCGCCTGCAAACATGGCACCCGCAGACAACATACAATGTATGAAGTGCAACAAAACGTGCCTTCACAATGGTGCCTGTGTCATGTGCACCACCCCTATGGCGAGCACAAGGGCACACAGTGTTTACGATACAGTGTTGTCAATACAGGGCAAAGCCAGCAACAGTTTAACACAGTCGTGGGGGCACTAGTATGTGTGCAGATAGCTGAGGGGCTTGCCAAGTGATGGCGAAAATGGTCCTCGTATCCCTGAAAAAACATGCCTGTAGACCCCGAAACAGCGCAGCACAGTCTCGAAGAGTTGCCTCATGTGGCACGCCCCTAACCTCAGAATCTGATCTGATAGTATGTGCGCAGGTACATCATTGCAGGGCTGGTCTATCAGTTCACACACTATGGAGTACACTGCCGATATGTCCCCTCAAGCAAACTGGCCAGAAGTATCCGCGCTCACCACATGCAACACCACTGCAGGTACATCTCGTGCTGAATTGAGCCTGCTTGCTTCATTCTCATGTACAATTCTGCGGCCGATAACCTGCTGCACAATCATGGAGTGTTCAATCCGTGGGCAGCAAGTCCCGAATCCGTGCTCACCCACATTTTGCAAGCAACGATTAGGCAGTAGGAAGGTTTGATGACCATTCCCATTAGTTCACGTCAAAACCCTGGTCAGCTGACTTCACGTGCGCCATGCCTGCAGGAACGAGAACTACTGGCTCAGCTTCACCCTGCCACAGGTTGATACATGGATGAACACAAATCCCAGCCCTTCCAGCGTGCCAATGACGGATATGGCCAAAGCGGCAGTCCGAAACAGGACATGAAAGATGACATCGATCAGTTTACCATGATCTCATACACAACTTTGCCTTGCGGGCGGGTTCGGAGGAAAGGGCCAAGGATTGCCGCTTCCGAAGCCAGAGTCTGGCCTACTGCATGATACCACTTCATCGTCTTCACAGATTTCGATAGCTATATGCATGGGACTCCCTGTGCCTACCGCCATGGCCCACACTTTTTGGCACGTTGCATCTGAACTAGCCCATGTAGTATGTCCTAGTCCTTTCCACCTCTACATCGTCTCGATCTCTCAGATTATATTTCTTTATCGCCCCTGGCTTGCACCAGCATCCTTGATGGTTCCTTATGGCTTTTCGACTGCCAGCTCAAACAAATAGTGTCGCATGGCAGTCAACATCGATTCGCCCAAATCGGTGGCTGGCCTGAGGGGGCCCCAAATGTTTCCATGATGGGGGATCATCGAGCTTCGCCAGTGATGTCTAGTCACGCTGCCCTTGCTTGGAATGGATTTATTTATTTTGGAAGTCGCACATTTTGCTTTTACATAATTGCTGTCGAGTGGGGTTGCAAGCCAATATGGGTACAGATAGTTTCAGTGGTGCTTTGGTTTATGTCATGACTGCCTCATCCAGTGTGTAACTCGTTCCAGAATGGGGTTTGCTGGACAATTTGGTGTCACGTGGCTGGTACTAGGGAGTAAATCAATGCGTTGGCTGAAGCCTGCCACGGGATGCGCACCATCCTGTTGGGGTTGTCCGGTAGAGCGGTCAATGCAGTGCTTTGCTGTCCAGTGCTGGCCATGCCCTTCTTCGAAACTGCTAGTGCCGAGCTGCGAGTGCTGGGCTTTCATGCGCATGAGGCATAAGAGTGCCATGCGGGCCCCACTGTGAGTGGTAGGGCAGTGCGATCATCCCGATGCTGAGCAGGCCCAAAGCAAGCGTGCACGCACCAAAACTAGCTTCTGCTCAGCATTCTCAGAATGTAATCCAACCTGCCACACCTGTGCCATTTCATGCATACAACAAACACAGCCCGTGATGACCTTGTGTTCACAGCGAGAATGTGTCTCACAGGGTACCAAAAGACCTGGCTCTTGCAGTCCATGACAGGAATTCGAGGTCGCAAAACTTTCATCCATTGGAGACCTACGTCCGGCAAGCGAGCACACACGCCTGACCCATGCATCGTCAGAATGTAGCAGCAATGATGATTTCTTGAAGCCCATGTGATGCGGTTTTTGGGTCTAGAGGAGGTATACCTTCCTGCCGACTAGCACATGTGTTAGTATGTACATGAGCCGCAGAGAGGGTTGCCAATACCAATCTGTACACATTGTTTCCTTGTTGCACTGCTGTTCTAACATTGCTGAGCAGCTTGCTTACATGCTGCGTCATCACATTCGGTAAAACATCGCCTCCCAGATCCGCCGTGTATCTTCCTGCCACGTGTGCACCAATCTGACCACCCTCATCTGACCCATATGCTGCAAAAGGATCATGCTGCGAGCCTCCAAAGTAGAAACACGGCATCATGAAGGACCATCGCAGTCCAAGCCACAACCTGGCATTCCACACCTCACCCACCTTCCCTGATAGCCTGGATCAGCGCCTCAGCGTCCTGTGACTGCACAGCTAACCGGCACTGCGCCACCAGCGCCTCCTGAGCCTGCCCAAACCGCAGCCGGGCAGCGCTCTGTATCAGGGCGTTGATCGCGCGCAGCTGGCCTGCAACCTCTGCGTGCTTTGTCACGCGCTTTCGGTGCTCATCCACGAGGCCCTGGTTCAGGTCCCACAGCGCCCGGAAGTGCCGCTTTAAGCCGCCAGAGTTGCGTAACAGCCGCGCATCCTCAGCCTTGACCAGCTACACCACCACAAGCACATGAGGCTCCTGCGCAGCCGGCATTCGCATCGGGGCGTCCGGCCTGGCCACTACGATGACAGACTGTGTGAGTGGCACAGGACGGCTTCCAACAGACAAGCATGTGCCATAATCTCGGGCCCTGTGGCAGATGCCACCCAGTTCACGTCCACATTTGGGGACTCGACTGGAAGTGCCGCTCTGATTGCAGTTTCATGCGGTAATATACCCATCCTGTGCAGACCCAGCATGGAGGTAAAGTGTTGAATCGGGTAAAACGGAGGAGCCTGGCTGATCCCGGTGTGGCCACAACGCATGTCAGGTGCAACATGGAACGACCCTGTTCGGGTGCAGCAGCCAGGACCTGTTCCAATAGCAAAACACTCACCGCGTGTCGGACCGCATTCCAGTTAGTTCCATGCACACTTAGGTCACACCAAGCTGTCATCGCACCAGGGACTTGATGGACACGGTCACGTCCGCCACGTCCGTCTGCATGCGGCTGGCCAGCATGCTACCCTCTGCAGCTTCTGCAAGCACGGTCCTAGCCAGCGCAATCTGATCCGGGAACTCGCTGATGGCGGAGAGCTCGGTGATGCCGAGGTGGCCAGCCAACGCATGCGTGATGTCCCCTGCGACCTGGACGCTGTCCGACATGATGGTCACGGACGAGCCCGTCCCATTTGCTTCTGCATGCCACCACCGTCACCTCCTACCTTTGCAGAAGCAACGGACCCAGAGCCGTGCCCGTCACTTGAGAACTGCTGCAGTCCGTTGCAAGTTCACTTGATGGCAACGTTCAACCAGATTTGATTGTGCAACATCGCACGATCACCACTGCGTGTGTGATGGCGGCATTTTTGTACAGTGTGTGGTCTCACAGCAGTCTGAGGGGTGTGCTGTTACGTGCTCAAATGTAGCACTATCAGGCCAGGGCTTCACATGTTTGCACATGACTGCAAGGGGTGGACGTGCACGAGGAGTGCCCTGGGCTGATGGCACACACCTACAGAGACGCCGAGGGGACACCCTCCCCGCAGGCACAGGAACTCTGCGCCTCCGGAACCATCTTGGTCCAATGGCATGGAGCAGGATAGCTGGTCTTGTAGCCACAGCTGCACCCGCCGAGGTGCCTCGGCGATCTGGAATGTGACAAACCCTCCTGGCTGGGTCATGCATGGCTGCGACTGCGGAACAAACATCGCAAACGGCGCAATGATGCTTTTGAGCTCGAAAACGTGGAACACCTCAGACGTTGCACTGCCCACCATCACCTGCAACCATGGGCACTCCTCGAGGCAAGCGTGTTTCTAGGACCTTAACTACGTGACTTGGCCCAAAGAAGCATCTGTCACGCTGTTCATGGTCCAAAGAAGTATCTGTCCAGCTTGAAAGAATCCGTACACATTGCAACAGCCAGCACGTTGTCAACAAGCACTGGGCGTCACGGGAGTGAGCAGATGTGCTGAAAACCCACAAGGCCATGCGCAGCTGCGAATGCTGAGGCGGGGGTATTAGTGTGCGTAAAGGGCATCCGGAGGTGGTTTGCCATGCATGGCCACGGACTTGCCTGGCGCTGCCGAGGAGCCCAGCTGCCCTACACAGTATGCGTATTTGCCACCAGGCACTCCGGCCACACCTTGATCAGCATCTCAATGGCACAGTCCTTCTTAGGCTTCAATGGAATGCTGAGCGTAGTCTCTGCTTGCTCAGGGTGCACAAATGTGCTCTCTCCAGGAAAGAGGTGCTCCGCAAAGACGATGGCGCCCTTGATGACACAATGGTTGTTGGTCTTCAGGCGCAGGTCTAGGCACAGCGCCTTGCGGTTGGGCTCGAGCACCCCGGAGACGTCCGTTTCCGCAGGGATGACGTCTGACACAGCGACACCAGCCGCCCCTGCGGCCTCGTCCCGGAGGTTCTGATTCACGAGCTGGAG
Source organism: Ulva compressa (assembly GCA_024500015.1). Classification (NCBI taxonomy): domain Eukaryota; kingdom Viridiplantae; phylum Chlorophyta; class Ulvophyceae; order Ulvales; family Ulvaceae; genus Ulva; species Ulva compressa. Next base: position 160,533 of record JALKAD010000166.1, read on the forward strand.
CTCCTGGGCAGTCTCACGCTTCTTCTGTTCCAGAGACTGCAGCACCTGCATCACCAGAATGTTGCAGGTTCGGGTGGGCTGACAGCACCGTAACGCACTCTAGCCGTCAAATTCGGGGCACAGATGCTATGGAATGGAGTGCCTGTGGAAGGTGACTGTCATTGCGTCAGCAGTGTAGGCAAGTTGAGCAGGTGCATGCTGGATTGGCAATCGCAAGCCAAGCGCCTGAATCACAAAGTTGCTGCCAGGTGATCTAGCAACACCTGCATCAACACACATGATGCACAGAGAGTATGGATTTCAGTTTGATGGATCTGCATGACCAAGCTGACTAGGCTCAGACTGAAATCATTGCAAGCATCGTTTCAAGCACAGCAGAGAGTTGCAGCAAGACCAGTGGCCTCAGAGATTGCAGCAGAGCAGTCACTGTCCGGAGCAGCACCTGGTCAAGATGGGCCTCGTCATGTTTCGCCTGCAGCACCTTGCTGAGCTTGTCGACAGAGCTGTAACCTCTCACGACTCCGTCTACTGTGCACACCACAATGTGCGGGCGGCCCTCTCCACGGAAGTCCACAGATGCGACATGCACAATCGACGTCGCGAGCTGTTCACGAAAGAGGACGTCTCCGGTTGCTGGTATCCGGGTTTCGAACTGCACAGTGTCCAGAGCATTCAGCACATCACTGTGCATATGTCATGCTGCAACATACCTTGGACTGTCACATCAAGCAGTGGACGGCTACAGGAAGCTCTAGTCAGTGCGCCACAAACACAACTGGACTGATTATGGTCACATGCTACTATCGTTGCCAGATGCTTGCGGCCAGGTCCTGTTCAATCTAGGCAGCCTTTGATTGTACGCCATCTGCTGAGACCGCCTTCGTGTGCATCATGCTGGCCATCCTATCAATCATCAGTCCAGGTGTATCACCCACAGGTGTTACGGGCAGGTGTGAGCGACACCTTTCCATTGTTCCATCCACTGATCAGGTACCCCGGGCCATCGCTAGCGTCACTGTGCCAGCAAACAGTATTCACAGTATGTTTAGATTTGACTCGCCAGCTCCTCTGTAAGGAGCTGTACACTCCAACTGTGCAGTTTGACAGAGTGTATGCAAACAGACCATGGCCGGCATGGCACAGTGCCATGATTCGGTCCGCCTCCTTCAACTCTGCAATAAGCCCTTCCTGCACGCACCCTCACTGTCCACACTTCAACTGGGCATGCCCAGGTTGCCGAGAACAATGTGCTTCTTTCCGAAGCTGCAACTGTTATCGGCTCATCACCATGAATGCTTGATCAACGCTGGTCATTCTAACAAGTGCACATCAGGCTGGCTTTGACGGCATCATGATGCAGTGTATACAACTGGCAAGGGGGTCCATGCTTGAATGGTACACATGTTCATTGGCCCCCACAGGACTTGAGTCTCTGCATGTGCTGAGCTGCTGGAAAACACATCGGCCTCTGAGCCCCGCAGATCGTGGCCGTGTCGTGCAAGAGTGTGATGTAAATGACTCATGTACCTCTTTAAACGCCAGAATGTCAGCAGATTTGGTTCCAGCCAGAAGTTCGTGGGTGCCATCGTCATCTGCGTCAGCTGATGCCAGAACGACCACATCATCGTTGGTGACGTTCCACATCTGTTCCTTGCCGGCATTGTCCAGGCCGATGATGGAGAGACTGCTGCCGACGTACAGCAAAGGCACAAGGTTCTTGTTACATTTCCCAACCATCAAGCAGCCAACTCCTTCTGGCACATCGTGGCAGAACACATCCGCATTATGGTGCAGATCATATGCCTGAACCGCTTGTGATGTGCCAATAAATAGGATGTCTCGTCCGTGGGTTGGATCCAAGCAACCTACAGGTTGGAATCGGTGTCTGCAGATGCGGAACAAACGCACGCAGTTGCTGTGGCCGGAGAGTCGGAACGGTCACCTGCAGCGATGGCAACAATGGCCTGTCCTATTCTAAGGGAGCTGAAACAGCTGTTGTCAGCGGAGCTGGAATTTGGGGTATGAATCAACACCCGATTTCCATTCACAACAGCTGCGAGGGACAGTGTCTCCCCGTCAAACTTTCCAAAGCATACGAGCCCTGTCGCCAGACTCTCTGCAACATCAACGGAAAAGATGGAAGCTGAGCAGGCATGCACTTAATACCCAGTGACCGTGGAGTAGGAAAGCTAACCTCGCAGGTGCAGCTGAAACGAGGGTGTCAGCATGGTCGTGGACCGATCCCTCAAAATCTTTTATGCTCCATAATTTAATCCGCGATCAGTGATGTGTTGGCCACTCCAGGGCGCGTGATCAGTCCAGCTCCGTACTAACGCTGAATTATAAGCTTTGCCAGCTTGCGCTATTGTTACTTGCGAACTCAGCGTCGTTGAATACACAACAGTTCCACCAAAGATACCTCTGCATCATTTTGCTGATTGTGCAGTGTAGACACAGCTTCTGAAGATGAGGATGACATCGCGTTGAGTTCGGTTCGATTTCCCATGACGACATCATGCATCTGTCCGCTTCGCACCGGCGCGGCGAAGCGGGGCGCCCGGGACAATCGCCGCCGTGCGCTGCAGCTGGCCAAGCTGCAAATATCCCTCCTGCACAACCCCCTTTGATGTCCCAAACATGCTCTACTCGCACCGTTAGCAGGGGTGTTGCCAGCCCCTTCTGGGCCCGGCCCCGGCTTTCAGAGCTAGAGTTTTGCTGGTTTGACGGGGGGGCGCAAGCAGGAAGTACATCAATGCATGGACTAGAAGGCAGAGAGGATATCGTCCGGGGCGCAGCAGTGCGCCCATATTCTTAGTTGTCACATACTCGGGTGTAATTTTTGCCTTGCTTGTGTTGCCTGTCTCATGAAAGTGCAGTTGTTGTCTGCCAGCGTCGACACATGTCAGTGCCTGACAGCTTGCTTGTGGCATTGATTTAATGTGTGTGCCGCTGTCAAGATGTTGTGCATTTTGTGCACCACAAACTGATGGACAAGATCCGTGCAGTCGTGCAGGTTGACCAACTGTTGCCTCGCATCCGTGGTCATGGCGCGTGATGCGCAAGCAAGCCTTGGGCAAGAAAGACATCTATACTGTCCTGTCTATTGGGTTCCTTGATGCAAGTCGCATATGTTTGCTCTGAATCATGTTCTGTGTGCTGTGTGCACGGCACTGACCAGGTCTGTCTCCTTTCCTGCTAGTAGCACTCAGGCATCTACAGCGTCTGCATGACACCAGCCCATACAGCCAAGTCCGTGACCGAGGATGCCAACGACGCCTGTGGGCGGCCAGTTCTTCACTGATGCTTCACTCTTTACACTGTCGCATTTCTTAACCACGGGTTGACGAACTCACCAGACCATGACCTTTAATCGCCAATGCACATGTCGACAGTAGGTGTTTCACGAGTTTTGGTGTGTTTTCCACAAATCAGCCACAAATCAGCGATCATGACGACGCTTCTTGTGGTGGCGTTTGCGCCCTCCCGTGTTTCGAGATCGAGTGCGGTGTCCATCATCCTCCCAGCCACGGCCGCCACCGCCAGCACCCTCACGCTCTCGACGCGGTTCATACTTATGCTTCCTGCTACTGCCATGCTTT
>JALKAD010000166.1:164231-193045 GCA_024500015.1 Ulva compressa
GGTGTTGCCAGCCCCTTCTGGGCCCGGCCCCGGCTTTCAGAGCTAGAGTTTTGCTGGTTTGACGGGGGGGCGCAAGCAGGAAGTACATCAATGCATGGACTAGAAGGCAGAGAGGATATCGTCCGGGGCGCAGCAGTGCGCCCATATTCTTAGTTGTCACATACTCGGGTGTAATTTTTGCCTTGCTTGTGTTGCCTGTCTCATGAAAGTGCAGTTGTTGTCTGCCAGCGTCGACACATGTCAGTGCCTGACAGCTTGCTTGTGGCATTGATTTAATGTGTGTGCCGCTGTCAAGATGTTGTGCATTTTGTGCACCACAAACTGATGGACAAGATCCGTGCAGTCGTGCAGGTTGACCAACTGTTGCCTCGCATCCGTGGTCATGGCGCGTGATGCGCAAGCAAGCCTTGGGCAAGAAAGACATCTATACTGTCCTGTCTATTGGGTTCCTTGATGCAAGTCGCATATGTTTGCTCTGAATCATGTTCTGTGTGCTGTGTGCACGGCACTGACCAGGTCTGTCTCCTTTCCTGCTAGTAGCACTCAGGCATCTACAGCGTCTGCATGACACCAGCCCATACAGCCAAGTCCGTGACCGAGGATGCCAACGACGCCTGTGGGCGGCCAGTTCTTCACTGATGCTTCACTCTTTACACTGTCGCATTTCTTAACCACGGGTTGACGAACTCACCAGACCATGACCTTTAATCGCCAATGCACATGTCGACAGTAGGTGTTTCACGAGTTTTGGTGTGTTTTCCACAAATCAGCCACAAATCAGCGATCATGACGACGCTTCTTGTGGTGGCGTTTGCGCCCTCCCGTGTTTCGAGATCGAGTGCGGTGTCCATCATCCTCCCAGCCACGGCCGCCACCGCCAGCACCCTCACGCTCTCGACGCGGTTCATACTTATGCTTCCTGCTACTGCCATGCTTTGGGCGCTGTTGCGAGTGGCGTCGCCGACGTTCGCTGTACTCCTCCACATCGCTGCTGCTGCTGTCACCATCGGATACGTAAGGCTCCCCACGAGGGTAGCGCTGTGACCGCCTGCGCTTGCGGTTTTGCCGGCCTGTTTGATGGCGTCGCCGCCGCCGCCACCGCCACCAACACAGTGTGACAAAGATCAAAAGCGCAGCTCCTCCATACAGGTAGGACTTCGGCAAGTTCGCTGACGTCCCAGGAACACCGACACTGGAGTTGGGGGAGCCAGAAATGATCGGTTCGGTCGAGAGTGGAGGTGCGGGCGGAGCACCTGGCACCGCAACTGGACTTGGGGGTGTGGTGACACTGCCCGGAGGCACGGGCTGGACTTCCAGGTCACACCTGCACCACTGGCGTGACAAGTGGATTCTCCCGGATAGGAAAGTGGCACAGCGATGGGTATCACCATGGGCAGACCAACACACCAGGTCTTTGAGAACGAGCTCTGCTGGGTAGCAGTAGCCCATCCTGTAGCAATGGGAAGCGGTCAGTCATTGCAAACCACAGGCAGCGGCAGGTCGAGCAAATTTGGGTGTTTTTCAGAGGAGTGGCGGTCTGGCACACCGCATCCGCAAGTGTGAAGACGGACACACCCTCTTCGCAGTCACAGGAGCAGCCAACTTGTGCGCCATGTGGTCCACATTCTGGATCAATGAGGCATGTCGCACTGTCGAACAGCTTACGTGGGGCCATTTCAAGGCCACCCCGGTCACAGACCGATCCCGGTTGATCAGCAATCAACTAACAAGGCCAATCATGCATCTACCTTCCACTTATCCTAATTATCCCAATCAATTTGTATTCTGCAAAGGACGAGCCATGGCGCAGTACCGTCCCGGGCATACGGCCGACGGGAGGCTAGGCACGTACCGTGTTGGACCGGATTTAGCGTGGCCTTGCTTCAGCTACTGTCTACTCCTTGAACTCTTGCTGTGTCAATGCAAGACAGCACCGACGCGACGCGACGAGCATGTGTGAGAAGCTCACATGCATGTCAGTGCCATGTGTGGCCACACCCGCATGCCACATGACTAGCTGCTGGCAAAGAGGCGGGGTGCAGGATCTCTGCAGGCAGCACCAAAATCGGTGTGGCAGTTTGCGCCTGACAAAATCATCAATTCCGATGCGCCCATTAAGTGCAGGACCGATTGGAGGACCAGACGAGGCGCAAAGTCTGATGTTGCCAACCGCATCAACGTTGCAGCAAAACTTTTGGGAAACATGTGCTCACCAGCTCTTGGCATACTGTATAATTCTGATTGGCATTTCACCTGGCTGATGGTGCCAGTGGCATGACAAGCTATGTGCCACACCAAACCGTCAGTAGCAGGGACACGCTTCCCCGTCACAAGGTGCATGTGAAGCTGAGCACCAGGATGTATGGATCTATTGCCTATGTAGGCGAGAGGCACTTCAATGCCTTGTCAATGGCACACAAGAGATACACAACAGTGATGTATGTATGTTTACATTACCGTATCCATGAGGACATTGACACCGATAACAACCGGGACCGTTGCACATCTAGACCTGCAATGGATTGCAGTGTAAATGAAATAAAGCCGGGCAGTCAGATTTCGCCTTCCAGCAGCTACCATCAGCATCTCATGATCTTCAGTGGAAAGTGGGCTGAAACAGCAACCTCACAGCAAACGGCGCCACAGTGGAGCGTGCCTTTGACGCACAGTCTTCACAACTCCCTGAATATCAGCACATATAAGGCAAGCTCAGAGTTTGACCCGACAGCAGTACAGCCACACAGCTGGATAGTGCGGGTGGTGCACACTTCACACATACAGTGCTCGACGATGGAGTCATCATTTTGCATTCTATGTGGCTAGCTTCAGTTCTGCTCCATCTGAGCGGCTCCAAAGCCGTCTCGATCCAGTCCACAGTAAGGCTGACGTTCCCGTTGTAAGGCCCACAATCACGATCCTTAGCGAACATGCTTGATTGCCGCAAGTGCCCGATTGCAATTGTTGAAAGCTTGACATCTTATGATTGAAAATTTGAGGGTGTGATCATCTTGGCTGGGCTTGTCTTGCTTTGATGACTTGGGTCCCGTGTCTGGTAAATGCAGTGGGGGGGGTGGCTTTGGCTGCCTCTTTTGTCTATTCCTCAGGCCTTTTAAGACCTCATATCCTGCGCCTAAGACCGCGGCGCAGGCTCCAATTAATATGAACTGACGAAGCATGGCCAGACCACACGCAGCGCAGATCACGAGAGTGTGTACACTACTACCACATTCGAGCGTGACAGCGCTCCTTGCCAGCTCAGCGTCTACCTGTCATACTTCAGCATTTTAGACACAATGATATGTAAGGACTGGTGCCTTTGGACGACCAAGGCATCGCGATCGACAGCAGGCTGGGGCAATGAAACTGTGGCACATACGTAGCACAATGCGCCGCACAGGCATATCCTCTGCTCCTTTTACAGTGCCAATGGTGCACTTATTTTCGTTTCTTACGGACCGTCAGGGCTTCAGCGATCTCGAAACTGTTCAGACAACCCACCACGTGCGGAATATGGCAACGGGCGTGGCTTATGTGTGATACAAGGAGAACGGGGTGGGAGAATCACTAAGCACTGCGCCGCAGTCTACGTAGAGAGGTTCTGGACAGGAGATGCAATGTGACCGGACCTGTTCAGTTGCTGCAGTTGAGCACTGATGATGATGATGTAGCCGCAGTAAGCTAAACAAATCTGCATAAGTCGTGCATGCAGGGCAGCAGTTGCGAACACGGCTTTGCAAGTTACACGATATTGAATGGCATACAAGAAAGAGCCCTTCAATCCCACGCCCCCCTGGAGGCTCTTCCCCTGTGATGCTTCGGATTGTTTTTCTGTTTTTGACGCAGCTTTCGGTTTGCAGCCTGCTGTTTCATTGCACCCAGGGGCAAGACCTTCCGCTTCTGTTTCTCTACGTTAGACTTGCCACCTGACTTCTGCTTCTTGCGGCTCACTGCCGAGCCAAACTCGTCACGGTCCTCCCGGCCTGCCATGACTGAAGCCATGCGCTCGGCCTTGTCCGCCCGACCGCTTCGTTTGCCCAGCAGGGAGTCAGGATCGAGTCTGCGATCACTCGCCCTATCCCTAGCTTCCTGAACACACGACCACGCTAACCACGGGTTCTTTGCCCAATGATTCATCACATTGAACTGTGGCTATGTGCCAAAGAGCTCGGTCTACTGATTGGTGCTGCGGAGAAGTCCAGGACTCACAGGAAGATTTGTGCACAGTTGGCCCTGATTGAAGGCTGGAAGAGGAATCCGAGCGGTGTGTTGCCCGGTCGGCAGTGTGTGCTGCAGGTTGTCGGTTCCAGCTGTGGCAGGGCTGACGCACCTGCGCATCTAGAGCTTCCTCCATCTCTTCATACAGATCCTCCTTGACCTTGGCACGGCGACTTGCACTCTTGAGCCCTTGCTGTGCCAATGCTTCATTGACCATCTTTTTCAACTGCAAGCACCTCACACTCAACCCCCGCATAAACAAGGCACAACCTTAATCTACACTTACATCGCACACAGGTGTTATGCGGTGTAAAACTGCCATCTCTAGTCAGCTCATGAGTGAACGCCTATAAGGCACTGAGTAGAGCACAATCTCATGTGTGCATATTCACTGGCGGTGTGCATGAGCCGCCATGGAGAGAACAGAATGCACACCTTGAGCTTTCGTATCCTCTCAAAGTCTTCTTGCGTCAGTATCCGCATCTGCTCTAGTGGGCCCTCCTGCTCCTGCCCCTCAGGCGCATCAGGTTGGCCTGCCCCGCAACTGCCGCCCTGCGCTTTCGCCTTTGCCTGCGCCAGCTGTTGCTTGAGCTGCTTCAGGCTGCCAGCACACGCCTGCAGCTTTGGCTTTGACCCTCCGGACTCGTCGAGTTGCACGTCCCCCCGCCTTCTGCCATGCTTTCCCTTCCTCGCGGCTGAACTATCGTCAGCGACCCCGGCATCATCCTCGCCACTAAGACCCTCTTCTTCATCGCCACTGCCTGAACCGCTGCCTCCTACTTCCGAGTCGGAGCCTTCCTCTGCCCCATCTGCCTCCCCGTCCTCGCCCGGCAGACTCACCTCGATCTGACTGTTGTCTTCATCACTGCCACTACCGGCAGCTGCATCACACTCTGCCCCAGCAGCCACATCGTCCTCATCGCCCGACGACTCTTCCTGGATGGCCTCGAGGCCACCGCCTTCACCATCAGCAGCAGCATCACCCTCTGCATCACTGTCCATTTCCTCGTCACTGGTGTCATCATCATCGCTGCCAGTTTTCCCACGCCTGATCGCATCTTCGAGCAACTCAACTCCATCCACCCTGCATGGGACTATGCTGTGTCAGCTGCAATAGCCCGTGCCCGACACAGACCAACACTTTCATTGACAACTCGGGCTGAACAAGGAACAAGGCCAAAACTCCCCGCGACTGAGGCAGGTCAGAGACTTCACGCATGAGGCTGGCATCAAGAGCAAACACAGTTCCATTTCAACATTGGAAGCCCGATTGCTCAGCCGAGCAGCACACTCTGTAGCCAATTCCGACGCGGGTGGGAAGCCGCCACGGAAACGGCCGCTGCTCAAGGCTCACATCAAGCCATTCCAACAGCGGCGCGGTGCTGTCGTGCTCCAATATGAAGTCTTCAGGATAGAAAAGCGCACCTGAGCTTGACGTCCGCAGCGCCATACTCACCGAGCTCCTTGCCCAGGTCAGCAGCCCGTCCCCGCTCCTTCTTCACCAGCATGCTCGGCTTCAGCTCCCGGAACAGGCTCACCAGTGCCTTGGCAGCGTTCTTCACATGCTTGTCCTTCTCCTTCTTGTACAGCACGAGGTCGCTCAGAAGGTCCTCTTCCATGACACGTGGGCATCGCACACACAGCTCCCGCACCGTCTTCAGACCCACAGTCATCACCTGAACACCACAGGCAACACTCTGAACCCTGCTTTCCGAATCCGAGGCGAAAGTGAGTCACGCTATACTGTCATGGGGCAAGTGCAGCTGCATCAGCCCCAGGCCCACCGGCTGCATGGCTGTCGGTAATGCACTCCAATGTATGTCAGCTGTTGCTTGAGTGCACATCGAGTACAAACAGTTTAACAAACACAGAACGAGCTGATACGCCCGTGTCACCTGGTGATGCTGCGACAAAAGCAAGGCAGTGGCAAGAGCAGCGCGGTTCGCCCAGACGCATGCGGTCAAACCCCCCAACCTGCAGGACAAGCTGGCGCATCGACAGGGGGAAAATCGGCGACGCACCTCTGGCCGCGCCTTGTCGTGCACAAACTGGTCCACCACCTGCGACAGTACCGGCCGCAGCGTGTCCGGCGGCACGAGCCGGTGGCATGCCTGCACCGCAGCCGCCAGCAGCGCCACCACCTCTCGTTGGCTCGGCTTGAGGAAGCGTTGCACGTAGGGGTAGAAGGTGTCGAGGAAGAGTTCGTGCGACCCGATGGCGCGCGAGACGACCTGCAGCAGTGCGAGGCGCGCCTCAAAGCGCACGCCCGGGCGCTGGCAGCGCGCGAGCAGCCGCTCCGCGAAGGACTGCGGGTCGTGCAGCAGCTGCATCGCGGCAAAGGACTCGCTCGTGGAGGCCTGGCCGCGGCGCTTGGACTTGTCGACGACACGCATCACGCGCTTCAGCTTGCGGATCTTCTTCTTCTTTGTCGTCGGTGTACCCTGCAGTGGGGAGCGCATGTGACGTGCCATGCATGTGCGCCGTGAGGCTCCATGTGCATGTCACACCCAGTGATCATGACTCATGGTCATGATTCATGAGTGTGCATGTGGTGGGGGAGGAGGGCAAAAAGGGTGGGGAAAGAGCAGATGTGTGAGCCGGTTTACCGTGGACAGAGTGAACAGTGCTGGGTTCTGTGACGGGCACAATCTCTGCGGGCGCAGGATGTGTGCCAGCTGCATTTGGCCAGGAGTGCAATTGCCTCAGCAGCGCCCATATGTGCCCGTCAGGGGCTGCAGCCACGCAGCTCTGGCCGCTGGCGCAGGCTGCACTGTGACAGACAGATGCGAAATGGATGAGCAGGATGCGCTGCCGGTACTGGAAAGGGACACCTTGCAGTTAGGCGTTTAAGTACATATACATTTCCGGGACTGGCGCTGGCCTATGGAGCTGCAGGTCCGCGCACTGCTGCTGGTACACTGCATTGCACCTCTGTTCATGGCAATTCTGTTCAGGGCAATTCTGTTGCAGGTCCGCAGCATCACGGCAGTGCTCCTGTCTACTTTTGCTGTGCAGTCAATGGCATGATATACTGCGAACCTGTGAACCGTTGAGACACTGTTCGACCGTTGAGACACATGTTCTGCCGCAGGTTGGTCGGCATGCATGGCAGCAGGCAGCAGGCAGCCAACCTTGTGGTATGCCCTGTAGACGTCGTCCTTGGTAGGGCCTGCTGGTGCGCTGTCGTCCGCGTCCGGCTCATCTTCTTCCTCTTCGGCAGCGATATCCTGTCCAAGGAAAAATTTCAGGGCTGCTAGCATCACGCTCGTGGACTCGTGGCATGTGGCTGAGGCGATCACATTCACGGTTCGTGCATCCCGCCAGACCTGCCGCCGCCACAGCTCTGTGCACACGGCCAGCGCCCTCTTTACAGCAGCTTCTCCATCTACCTGCACTGATAGGTGCCGATCTTTGCAGTTGCGGGGCCTGAGCTGTCATGCAGAGTCTAGCTGTCGAACAAAGGTGCACAGGATAGATGGACAGGACGCAGGCAGTGCAAATCGCGCACCTCAATGATCCGATAGAGGTAGTTCTGCATGCATTTATTCAACCGCTCGTTCCTGGATCTGGAGTTAGCGAGCTTGATGTCTTGGACGATGTAGGAATGGAGCGTCGCCTTGAGCAGTTTGTCTTGGCAGGAAAATAGCCGAAAGCAGAGCTCCAGGACTGGCTCAGCGGTAAGAACATTTCGATGGCGCATGTGCATGAGCGCTTGTAGCAGCTGCATCCGCAACTGGGGGTGCAGGATGGCCGCATGCTTGTCGAGCAGCTCGACCATGCACTCTGAGAACTGAGGTGCGATCTCAGTGTAGCACATGCTGACATGAGAGAGGAAGTGCACCATGTCGCCAAATTCGGGCGACTTCTGGCTGGGCTTGAGCGCAAACAGATCTTTCAGCGCCAGGAAGTGACTCCATTGCAGCTCAAACTCGCTTCGGTAACTCTCCGGGTCACGCTTGCAATTACTCTGCAAAAAACGCAGCGTTATGACGCTTGGCTGAATCCTGCTGGTGTCTTCAATTGCTGAAGCACATCACGCGGAGGAACGGCCACAGCGTGAACGGCGATCAGCAGCAACTGGTGCACCACGCATCCCGATCGCGTGTTCACAAGAAGGCCAGAAGCACAAGATAACATATGTAAATACCTGGAGCGTAAGGAGCTGTGCATTTCTGTGCGCCATGGCTGAGAAAACTGGATTCAGCTACGGGGAAATGCGCTAGCCGTATTGCCCGAACTCTCGCCAAACAGTTTGAGACACCTTACGTATGGTACTCGAACAACGATTAGTGCTGCTGAGTCCGAGATCGTGCGCTTTGACTGCTGTAGCAGCTGCAGCACGTTTCATAACCAGCCACCACCGCGCGCGATGATGCATATGCATCTCTCGATGACGCAGATGTGGCTTCAGGGGCTACAGTACTGCATACATTTCGAACTTGAAGCTGATGGTTCACCAGCCACTGGCAGCTGTGTGCAGCACATGTCCGGTAGGCCCCTCCTGCAGTCATGAGTCATTGCCGCGGCGAACACGCCATGGCGCGGCCGCCCAACTGATGGACGATGGAAAGCACACAATGCACGGCCGCACCGGCACGGGCGTCTGCCGGCCCATGTCCCTGTCGCATGAGACATTCGGCCGAGTTGGTGTGGGTGCATTTGCCATCCTGAATGCAGTAAAGTCAGTAACATCAATCAGGAAGGCAAATGCACCCGCGCCAACGCGACCAGACAATTCCCCTGCCTCCGGCTCCGTGGGCAGTAGCATGTTCCTGCGGAATGCCATGTGTGACCTGTCCACCAACCTCTGCTCGGGTATCAGCCGGCAAGTCCTCGTGGCGTCTCCGCCGCGCAGCAGGCTTGCAGGGTGGGCCGTGCTGCCTGGCCACACGTCCCCGTCGGATAGTTTGTAGGTGGTGGTGTCTGCTGCGCTGCGCTCTGTACAGGAGATGCTGCGGCGGAGCCTGGGGCCGCACCCGCACATACAAACCAGTTTTCCCGCGCCTGCAACGAGCTGTGGGCCGGGGCGCAGCACAGGGATGGGGATGCCGCAGTGTCTATGTTCGAGTGTCTTTGTGAGGCCCCCTCGCAGGGGCCGTGTGGGTGCTGCCTGCTATGGGGGGGGGCAATGCTTAAGCACGGCGCCTGGCCTCGCACATGCATGGGTCGCTAGGGTTGGCATGCATGTTCCGGGTTGGGGCTGGGTGCAGTGGGGTCGCTCCGGTGCCAGTGGGATGCGCTCTGTACGGCCTGATCGTGAGTGGCTGTGGGGGCGCGCTGGAGCGTGGTGTGGCTGACGTGACATGCATGGGTGTGGTGCGGATGAGGTGACGGTGTGTGCGGGTGTGCGCTTGTGTCAGTTTCTCGTAGGTTGTAGGATCTGATGTATTGCCGCTTGCTGTGAGTATGTTGTTTACTTGCTACTGCCATCGCTGCAGTAGCTGGGCTGCTGCGTTGAACTCTGTGTATCACACATGTTACGTCAAACAGCACTGGCAGATGAGGTTTCTGTCTTTATAGGCAACATCTGGACCAGCAGCATAAAAAAATGCAGTCATGAAGCAAACGTGGTTGGATTTAGGGCTATCGATGCGATAAATCAAGGGCGCAGGGCCATCCCCCCGTTTGTTTAAGGCTTATTTCCCATTGTTCGTCCAGGTATGAGGTCCACAGGACCGGGCAAGGCACGTCACCAGTACTGCGGGGTGGTACGGTGTGCGGGGCCGGAGGGGGGAGGGGGCGCTGCTGGGCGAAGCCTGCACTGTGTTGGAGGGGCCTGGTCCGACCGCTGTGTCATACCCGTTCGGCTTGCACGGCCCTACCTCACACTAACTCCGCGTTTGGGCTGGAACCCCTAGCCGGGCCCTCCGAGCTCGAGGACACCTTGCAGGCTGTGTCAGCCCAATGGCATGGAAAGCGGAGCAAATGCGCCTTTTCGCGTGCGTGCCCGCTTGAGTTCATGCTTTGAAGCCCAAGGCTAAGCCAAGACCGTCAGCAGCATGCATGCTTGGAACTTCAACACTCAGCTGAGGACGACTTCACACATGCGCCGCGATGCGTGATCCCAGCGCCCTTCCGACTGACTGGGTGTAGCATCCACAAACTAGGGTTGGCTCAAATGACGCATTTTTTTGGTGCGGAATCCCGGAGAGTAGCATCTTGCATGCCATCGCTTGCAGTTGGCGAAAGAGCTGTTCCTTCCAAGCACTGTGCTGCACCTAATTCATCGACTATCTGCAAGCCTGAGAACACAAGGTGTATGCAACTAAAGAGGTGTGCAGTGCAAGCGTATGCTCGCGCCATTCAATTGTTTCTTGGTGATCCCTTCCGCTTCCGCTTTACGCGGATGTCATAGCGTATAGGGGTGCATCAAATCCGCACGTTACGATTACTATGGAATACGGTCGCTTTTAAATTCTGTGCGCTGATGTACTGTCGCGTGCACCGTGGGTGGATGGCAACGGGATGCACAATGGGAACGCGTTTCGCGAGGCCCAGTACGAGACACGGAGCTTTCGCTGTGCTCTCAGCCCTGCGAGATCCCGATGCAAACCATGATATCTCCCGTCCGTTTGAACGGAAGTTTTGGCGTGTCGCTGCATCTGGGTTCGTACCTTGCGTACCGTGGTGTATCGGCGGACCGCTGTATCGAGTACATTTGTGCTGCATAAAACCAAAACGTCGAAGATGTTGAGAAATTGCCTGCAGCAGCTCTTTCGTTCGCTGCATCGCGACATCCCGCTCTCACTTCCGTATTTTGCTCGCGCGCGCTTTGTGCTACGGCGACAGTCGGGGCCCTGCCCGCTCAGGCGTCCTCCACTCGCAGCTGTGTCCCGATCACGCGACTCTGCGGCTATAGCGTGTCTGCTGACACATGTATAGCAAGCACCATCTCGCTGCGCTTGCTGATTGGCCCACACTTCGATTTAAAGCATCGAGCCTGTCCAGCCATCTGCACAAGCTGAGCATGCCACACCGAGAGTAGCCAGCTGATGCGCATGGTCCTGCCTCGTTTGAGAGTACGCGATATTGCCCCAAGCACTGCGATACGTTCTGTGATAACATGTGCTTACACCTACGCCAATCTTGCAAGGCATGCTGTATTACACCGAGATCCACGCAGGAGCCCAACAGCGAGGGCCTCAGCAGGCAACCGAATCCCAAGGCATGCTGTGTCAGTGGTCAGCCTCGAGCAGCAGCCTCTTCGCTGACGCTGATGTGTATGCAGTGATTAGCCTAGTGCTGTCTGGTCAAACGAACCCACGCAACTCCCGTCAACCATCACGGCTGGTGTTTTGTGTCATCATCACACACCACATCAGAGCCGCCTGATCGTTCTCGTGCAACCAGCAGCAGCTTCTGCTGGCAACACAGCACCTGGCATCAGCAGCTTCCCCACAAGTGCAAACAACATGTACGCCCCTTGATGCCTTCTCCATCTGTAGCTGCACTTTCCTGCTTGCAAGTGGATGACACTGGTGCTGTTTGATCACTGCGCACATTTCCTTTGTATCTCTCCCCTTGATTCATGCTTGCACAGCCCATCTAGAGCTACATTTGTGCTCTAAATGCTGCGTACGGGGTGCAGGTTTTGCTGCTTCGGCGGCTCCAGTGCGATTGATCGGGATGGGGCACCAAATGGGCAGAAGAAGTCTGGCATCAAGTCTGTGCCACCCAACCACCCAAGCGTGCACAGTGCGGCTCCTGCACACCTGACACTCCGTTGACGTGCCTGATTGCTCGTCCATGCATCCGAAAGCACTCCCCAAGTGCGTGCGCCACCATCTGCTGGCACTCTCAGATCCTGGAAGGGGCTCACTGAACAGCCCATGCCATACACCTCAGGCCCATCCAACCACTGCTTGTGCACATGCAGGCAACCCCCCGGATTCGTTCGGGTCATACGGGCCATACGCGGTACAGCCCAACGGCTCTGTTCCGATCGTGCCGGATCCATTTAATGGTGTCCCGGCCATGCAGGTCCGTGCCTCAGTTGTCCACCTAACGAACGGTGCGCCCAGGCTCTTAACAGCCCACCTGCGCCTGCTTGTGCAGCCGACGCCATGACGGCCATGCAGCCCCGCTCCTGCTTAAGAGGAGGACGGAAACCTGAGCTGCGAACTGTCAATGCCAGACCTGCTGTCCAAGATGCGACACGCCGTCCTGCCCGTTGTTTGGCTGTGGGTGCTGCCCAAAGCTTGCGGACGCATCCCGGCGCGGCGACGTGTGCAGCACGCATGCAGGCCACGACTCACTCACATCCACCAGCAGCTTCGAGCAGACTGCTGCCGCTCCGGGCACTCGAGAGCTCATCTTCACGTCCATCACCAGTACCCCCGTGGTTCAACCCGACCCTGCATACCCTCCTCCGCAGCCCGCACCGTTCTTCGGGATGTTTCCGCCAAGCGCGCGGGAGCAGTCTCCCGAGCCTTCGGCGCCCCCGCCGCCTCATATGGACAACGGGTCATTTGCCATCCACACCCAGCCCCAGGCGCCGGCGCGCCCGTTCCCGGGTGCCCCGATCAATCATGGAGCTCCTGTGCGCCAGGACGATGGCGGTTTTGGTACCGTCACCTCTGCAACGGTCTGATGGCCGTCCCGTCTAGGTGTGTGGCTGGCTGCGTGTTAGAGTACATCAGTGTTATCATGCGCAGTAGCTTCACTTACGCTGCTTCCACCCGCGCTACAGTTTGGTGAAGCTGCTGATAGTTCATGACGCAATGGCGTGTTTGGGCCTGTGTGCTGTCTCCTGAGTCCAGGATGTGTTTATTCTGCCGCCCAGCACCGCAGCCGGCTTGTATGAGAGTGCATGAAGGCGTGCAGTTTGTCATTTTGATATCAACGCAGCCCGATGCTCCGGTCCGCTGCAACGTTGAGTGATCCCTCCAGTCTGACTGAATTCGCCACTCGTGCCTGTGCCCTCTCCAGGACATGATCGAATGTTCACAGAGTGGTACAACTGATGTTTGCTGTGAGAACAGTGATTGTTGCTATTGTTGGTCATATGTGCAGACGGTTGGGCTGTTCAAAGCGTGGACAAGGCCTTCTGCACGCGTATCCAATACATGCATGTTATAATTCGCAGAATACACGGTTCACTCAATTTTAGCAAGCTTCACTCGCTCCGGTAGTGGACTGACACGGTCCCACCCACAATTTCCCCCTGTAGCTACATGATCCACCGTATGACAGGAACCGATCCAAGTATCGAAGCAACACTCACAGACACACACAGGATGCCAGACCACATGTTGATCCCATTAAGTAATTGGCATCATGGATGGTCTTCAGGTGAATTTTTGCACCTCACATGTAATGATTCGCTCACCTGACCCTGCCACACGGTCCACCTCCGTCACTGCACGAAAATGGCTCACGTTTCACCCGTTTCCGCCATGTGAAGCCACGTTTCTGATACGGAGCTTGTCCTGACGTGTTTACGATTCGTAATGTAGCAGACGGGCCTCGCAGACAGTCTGCAAGATGCACGCTTCACTCTAAATGCTGTGCAGGGCAAGAAGACGGCAGGCAGCAAGACCTGATCCTTTATGGCACACGTGCCACTGTGTGAAACATCCCCAGCATCAAAACCTACGATCATGGTCTCAAGATGTTGGACGCTTCATCTCTTCAGGCATGGGCTCCGAAACCTGCGGCCATGGGATTCAGGCCAGCACAGATTCGTAGCAGTGCACTGTATGGTCAGCTGCACCATCAAGGATGTGCAAGTTGACGTTGCTTCACTTGCTCATTGCGCATGAGGCGGGTGACCAGATCCGATGCTGGTTACGTAACATCTTCAACCAGTCTTGCGTGCTCTGCCATGAGTCCCAGTAGCCCGAGAGAGCTTTGGCGCATGTAGGGGTTCGCCCACTAATGCTGCTCTCAAGGCAGGTTCATGTCACAGGAGAGGCTGCGCACACCGCACAGTCGTTGCTCTGCCTCTAATTCCACACTTCAAGGTTTTGCACAATGGCGCCATGTCTCCAGTGCTCTTGGCAGCAGGCGCCCGGCTGGCCAATTTTGCTCCAGGCCAACAGATAGACCAGCCAGCTCCGGCGGTCCAATGATTTAGTTCTTTTCTCGTTCCTCTCCCATGAACAATATCTAATGGCGAAGATAGGCGGGGTGCATCTGAAACCGGTGAACAAAGAATTTGCCTGGCGGGTGTGCTTTGTGCATCCATGCTGGATTGATCATGGCAGGCACATGGCATGAAGCGCTGTTAGAGTGCAGCCTGCCGTGGGTGCCTTCATCTTGAGCAGCCACATTCCATGGGCGCATGCAATCAGCAAGGAAAAGCAGGTTTGGAAGCACATTCGAGATGATCAGCTGTGATTGCTGCTCACAGTGGAAGCTCTCGGTCGAGTGGCACTTGGGCACAGGTGTGTGTGAGTTGAGCGTCCGGCTGTGCCCCGCTCACACAGGGCGTCCGGGCAGCATGATGGCATCCAGCCTAACGTTTTTGATATGCTCATTGATGCTAAACATGGCCTGTATGAATCACGCGCCCGATCCGAGTAAGAGTTGTGTACCCACTAGTAATTGAGCCGAGTCGGCTGTGATAGGTCTTCATTGTAGTCAAGGCGCTGTTGAATCACTTCCGCACTGCCAGCGCGTCAGCACGAGCAGGGCTCTGAACATGGCATATTGCTCTGCAAAGTCGGGACTGTACACTATGTGCTGGACGATGACGTTGTGCATCCAGCTGGTTTGCATGTTCGCACATGAGTGGCAGGTTTACAACTATGATGTGCAAGCACGTTTATGGCCGTAAGACAAGACGATACTGACAGGCTATCATGCAGGTGCTCCCAGTGATCACTGAGAAGTGCAGCCAGCACTCCTGATGGTGTTCACGTGGTGCTGTCTTGTACACCCGTGTCTGGTGGTGACTCACTAACACAAGAACAGTGATTCATGACAGCAGCAAGACCAGCTCCATTGAGGGTCAACACCGCGTGTGCTTTTTTCGTTTTTGTTTGTCAACACTTCTGGGATGACAGTCTGTCAATGCCATGCCACTATCCATCCTTACCGTGCAAATGACCTCCTGGCCGGGGATCTCTCCTCCGATCCTGTGACAGCACTGGCGGCAGAAAGAATAACACTGGCCATCTGTGTGTGACTAGTCATCATGACTGCTGTTCCCGCATCAGCGCATGCACAGTGCCTGAAGACGGGCACATGTCTGTCCGGACAGGCCCCTGAATATGCTGGTGTTGCAAGGTATCCCGCGTGCTGGTGCCAAAGTTGCTGTTGGTGCCGCTGCTGGTCCCACTGTCACTCCTTCCGCTGCTGCGGCTGCCACTGCCCACCGTCGCTCCCAGTGCCATTGCATCGCTCCTTCGATCCTGTGCAGCCAACCTGATCAGGCGGACTCAGTGGCTGGAGGTGATTCATCTGGGAAACGGCACCAAATGAAGCTGGCGCATGCTGAACCACGCAGGAGACTGCCGTAGCATGCGAGTAGCACCACCCCTCTTGGTTCCTTTGGCATGGGCAGTCGAGGATCAGCTGTGCATCAGGAGATGCCACATGCATGATGTGATGCGCAAATCCCTGGCCACTGGCAATGGTTGTCCAGTGGTCGGAGCGACTGGAAAAGCTGACCCCTTTCGCGCCATGGTGTTTGATCGCGCCGCGCGAGGTCGCCAGTTCGATCGTGCATGCGATTTTGGTGGTCGAACACGTGCGCATGTGACCAACTCGCATAGCACAGGAATACGCCCTGTGACTTGCATGCGCGCGACTGAGGGGGGTTTCCGGTTGGGTTACCCCTTCGGCTCCTGGGTCCCGGTTCGCCGGAGATGTCAATGGCCGAATCGGTTACGGCAAGTATTTCAATTTACACTTGCATTTACAAGGACTCTGGGGAGTGCGGCACTGCGAGGCCCTTGCACCTGCGGCGTTGCGCCATAACTAGCAGCCCGCTGCCTCTCTGCCCTCCTGCTCTGACGTCAGTGCCAGCTCTCAGGCTGGCCCTTCCAAGCTGATCCTGCATGGGTGCCAATTCTGACCGCCCACCATATGGAGGTGGAACTCGCGTCAGAGCTGGCCCCCGTGGCCCACGAGAGTGAACATCGGAGTAAAGGCAGAGCTGCAAGAGCCCGGCCACTGTGGCTGCGATTGCAGCAGATGACCACTGCGGCGCGCTACCATTTGCACACTTTGTCCGCTTGCAGGTGAGGCAGATCCCGTAGCCCGAGGATCACACAGTCTCCTGATGGGTTGCAGGCGGCCACTGGCCGCTTTGCCGCGCTGGGGTCTGCGGATGCAGCGGCGGTGGTCGGGGGCGAGTCTAGATCTGCGCGTGCTCACTCGTCTCCGCTTCCCCAGTGGAATCCCCCACGCTCAGATGTGGACCGCCGCGCGCATGTGGAGGTCCGGGAAGCCTATGTGTCCCTACTGCTGGGCTGCCATCCAGGGGCCGGTGCTCCCCGGGGGGTGCGCGCCCGGGCTCACACTAGAATGTTCGGGCCGGCATGTGATGGGTGGGGCTGTGTGCAGTGGGGCTGGCACCAGTGCCCGACCCACGCCCGTGGGTCGGGTTGGGTGCGGATAGGCAGAGTGTGGCCGTGGCTGTGTGCTGGTGTGTGGTGGTGCGCGGTGGTGCGCGGTGTGGCTGGGTGGAATGCACGGCATCATGGCATTGGTGCAGGTGTCGTGGTGGTGGTGTGCGTTGGTGTGTTACACGGAGATCAACGCAAGAGCCCGGCAGCGAGGGCAACAGGGGGCAAGCACATGACCAAGACCTCGCAAGAAGGCAGCAACAAGCAGCAACACGCACAGGCGCAAAGCCACAACGAACCGACAAGACCAACACAACCGCTCACCCGCGCAGTGCGCTGGTGTGCTGTTATGGCAGTGCATTGTAGTTGATGGATTCTTGCAACAGGAAAAAAATATATATATCTAATTGGGCATCACGCCAGACCCAATCGGTCATCAGCCACAGCACCTGCAGACGGGGGCGGAACAACGGTCAACACAGTCAATCACATCAGACAGGGTAGCAGAGGGAGCACGCGGAGGCTCGAGCACCGCACACATTTCAGACGACCACACACGCAGCCGGGCCCACCGGGGACAGCAACACAGAGGGCACAGCAACGGGCGCAGCCGCGTACAAGGCAGAAATCCGGGAGGCCGCGACGGCCAGGACAGCGGCCACAAGGCGACAGCAGAGGCCACCAGCGGGCTAGGCGACACACGGGAGGCAGGGCAGCCGCGAGATCAACGAGGAAAGGAACAGTGCACGCAGTCAAAACACCGTCACACCCAGACGCAGTCGGAAAAGCTTCGACGACGGCACGTGCAGCCATGTCACCCGCCACAGCATGCATGAGATCAGACCGGAGACAGGCAATTGCCGGCAACGCCACGACAAACCACGGAAGGGTGAACACAAGGGCACGACAGCAGCAGATGTTCGATGTGGTCAACGCCACCTGTGCTCACGCGGATCAGCAGCACACAAACCAGCATGCGTTTCATATGTACACCTCGCACTCACAAAAGAGACACGCATGGGGGCGACGCGCATCACCATACTGCACAGCGTGATCGCCAGGAAGATGCATGTTGCTGCTTGCTGCCGGCCCGCTTGCTGGGATTCAGTCGCTTGCTTGCTTGCTTGTTGCCCTCGCTGCTGGGCTCCTGCGTTGATCTCCGTGTAACACCAGAGGCGGTACGTGATTTGGGTCCGGAGCTTCTATGTGCCGTTGAGTCTTGCACAGCCGTGACCACGAATTGTGTCAACTGAGATGCAGTTCGCGGCGCAGAAGCTGCTGTGCACAAGTTACCATCCCAGTCACGCTCCCACAATCGCAGTGCTCGGAGAAAACTT
This sequence comes from Ulva compressa, assembly GCA_024500015.1. Lineage (NCBI taxonomy): Eukaryota > Viridiplantae > Chlorophyta > Ulvophyceae > Ulvales > Ulvaceae > Ulva > Ulva compressa. The sequence continues at coordinate 182,296 of JALKAD010000166.1, forward strand.
CAACCGACATATTCATGATCAAATTTTACCGTCTCAAGGCGGTGGCGTACTGGCTCGTCGCCTTTTGGGGTGCCGTTGAATCAAGCGTCAGTGCGCAAGGGTCACGGCAGATAATCCGCACTGCTAGCTGCCTGGCTTCGCCCGCAGCGGTCCAACAATCTCTAATCACCGATACATCATAGCAAAGTGAAGGAGCATGCGCAGCCGCAAAGTATAACGTCAAAGCTGCAGGCGCGGCAACGCTCGCGATATCCAGAGGGATCTGGCAACCCCACATGATCATGACCAACGCAGCGGAATGATGGACCTGATCCAATTATTGACCGCACAATTAGCATCCGCTTGGCATATGTGCGTCCGAGACGAAGCGGGATCGTGCGGGGGATTGGGACGTGTTGTTCGGCAGGTGTGTGCGGCTTGCCAGCAACTCTCGCACTCTAGCCCGTGAGAAGGCCGATCCGCTGTACCTAGAACCGCACCATGGTATGTGCACAAATTAAGCAGTGCGTACCGGGTCGTTCGCGGACTAGCATGTGGCGTGGGCTGTGGTGATCGTGTCCACATTAACACCTTCGTGCGCCAGAGGTTCCTGCCGATGCGGACGCCCAAGATATCAGAGAATGGTCGAAGCTCGAATTAAGGTCAGCATTTGGCATCCCTTCAAGGGCCGTAATCAATCATGCACCAGATTCTACGCTTGAACCTCTCGCGCCATCGAGCGTGATGATTCTCAGGACAACAGAGCTGTACGTGCAGTGAGCGGCCATTCAGTCTGCATTAGATAACATAGTTTCAACATAATTCCTGGAATGCAGTGAGTTTCGCATGGATCTGTCCGCGCAACCTGCGGTCACCTCGGTTGTTACTATCAAGCACAGGCACAGATGATCAATCTCTGTTGTCAGTCGCCCTGCCTGCACGCGCAGTTCCGCGAAGGTAGTGTTGTACGAACATGTGCAGATGCGAATCTCTGCTTTTCATGATGCTACAAGCTTCTATTCACATGTCTTGACATGTCTGCAGGCTGTACCTGATGCCATCCCAGACATCGGTGTCTCATTTTAACGTTCATCTGGGTCAGAAGTGGCACATATTGACGGGGTCGCTGTAATTCTGGACTGTAAAGCAGCCAAATCTGGACATAGAGCTTGGCGGCTTTGCCGTGCCAGTGGGCCGCAGATGAGCATGTGGAAGAAGTGAGCTCTGACAAGCCTACACTGTCTTGCAATGCTTGAACTGGGTGCCTGTCTTCGTTCCAACGATACCACGCGAGGTTGATGCAGTGGGTCTCTCCTCGCTCTGTATGGCCTGGCACTGCAAGCGTTGCAGTGTTGCAAAGTCGGTTTGCTACAGCCTGCCCAGTATCTAATACTAGAGAGCTGGGCATGCGGTCTGGAGCCGCATGAGCACCGTAGCGGGTTCTTTGCAGGGTCAAGTGCGCAATGTGCCTGTCAGGTGGCAACGGGGACTCAGAGGCCGGCGGGGCTGCGCAGCGGGCCCGCCCTGCGCGCGGCCGGCCGCAGACTCTGCGGCGAGCCATGAGTTCCCATGGCAATGGGCAGGCATGGGCAGGGATGCAGGAGCTGATCGCATATGGGCCCGTGGCAGAGATCAACTTGCAGCCAGGTACGCTGCCCCTACCCTTCTGCTCACCAGCAGCCGCTGTGCAAATGGAATTTGATCATAGCATGAGCATGTCCCGGTCACATGCCCGCGCTGCCGCCACTTCTGGCATAGACAGCACAGATTCGCAGTCTCTCCACTCAATCGGTTCGTGTCTGGGAACCGGCCTGCAACGCGGTGCCATCCATACATCTACCAGTGTGAAGCATGCGTCCGACTATCGCGACGTGCACGGTGCGGAACACTGGCTCTTCTCCCAGTGTGCAACCGTGAGCGGTGTTCCGCACCGTGCACGCAGCGTCCGTGGCCCTGCTCTGTAATGCTGCAGCCTCTGCTGCACTGCACTGTTGCAGCCATTCTGGCTCCGCACCGCCGTATTGCTTGCTGCCCTGTATCGCAGTTCTGCATCACAGTGCCTGCTGCTCCACACTGCTATGACCGCAGTCTCTGCTTATTGCGGCGACCCTGTGGCGTGAAGCACCGCCGGCGGGAGACAGGCTTTGCAGAGCGTGCGGCTGTGCATAGCTGCTGCGGCGAATCATGCATCGCAATGCCGTGCAATTGCAATCAGCGCACTGATGGGGCGCGTGTGCAGACGCAGATCCGGCGCCACCCGCTGAGCCCTTTGAGAACGCCGTCGAAATGCAAGGCGTGTTCGCCGGCATGAACCAGGGCAGCCTGGCTTCACAGCAGCTCTCAGACCTGGGCAGCATTGACCTGGAAAGAACTGGATCGGCGCAGGAGCAGGGGTATCCCCTGGCAGCACCTCCAGGGCAGGTGTGCTGGTTTGGCGTGTGCAGTTGACCTGTGTTACACAGGGATAGATCCAGGGCCCAGCAGCGCCGAGGCAACAGAGCAGTCAACAGTTGACCTGTGCTGTTGGCCATTGCATGCTGTACCCCATACGGACCTCAATGCTTCTCGCATCACTTTGGACAATCTTGCACATTTTTGCACATGTCCACTGATTTGCTTGCTTACAAGACACTCTCTGGCTTGATTATGAGAGTGGAGCGTGATGAGAACAAGTCTGCCTGCCCTGCCAGAAGCATCATCGCAAAACATGGCAAAAGGGGTCTGTCCAGCAGTCTACTTTGTTCTGACTTACTGGTGGCCCTGCAGGAACCTGAAATGTCTGATGCGTGCGACTTGTGTCGGCAAAGTAGACAACACTGTCGATGCAAGGTGACACAATGAACCCTGTTTGGGTTCTGCCACCTGCTCCTTTGTGGGATCCACCCGCTGAAATACACAGGTATCAAATAGAGTGGCCAGCATGAAACTGGCCGGACGTGAAGGGCATGTGCAGAAGGATGTGGCAGACATCTGACAGTCTGGCAGGGGAGTCATGGGATGCTGGCTGGCTCCACGGCTGCTGCTGCAGACTACCGTGACTCCCTCCACTGCAGTGTGACAGACTGCAGACGTGCAGGTCTGTGCGAGTATCACATGTATCGTGCTGGTGGCACGTCTCTCTTGTTGAACGAAGCTGCGTGACACCTTGATAGAACTGCGGCAAGATAGATGAGTGCCATGGTGTAGAAGGTTCTGTGTTGAGGTTGAGTAGATAGGTTGTGTGTTGCTGACTGGACACGCACCCCCAACGCAGCGATGACTTAATGACAGTAGTATTGGCCTGGCATCGAGATGCACTGGGCCCTTCCAGCAAGTGGCATCGCCAGCCTGGTCACTGATCGTCTGCAGTGTCAAGCACGGTGCTAGTTTGTGTGCATCGACACCAATTCTGTTGCGATCTTCGCCAACTGTTTGTTGTGTAGGGCCACAGAAAGCGCGTGCCAAGCTCTGTTGGCACTTGTGCAGTGTGTGTGCAGTCTCGTCGAAGAGTGTGTTGAGAATTGTGACGGATCAGTTGCTATGATTCATCCTCTAAATAAGCATCCTGCTCCCAAGATCATGTCAAATGATAAACCAATGTATGGCCCATGATGCCAAATCAGTGTGCGTTGCTGCCTAGCATGGTACTGGAATCAGCTGAGTCAGTGAGGTAACAATTGATGTGTCACGCTCGGGCAGGGCCGCAGCAGCGCCAAGGGAAAGACGTAAGTAACACAACCAACATCACAAGCAGCACGGCCGGCGGACACACTGTCATGAACCACACTCACAAACACAAGGCACAGGGAGTACGAGCGCAAACACGTAGTGTCCTCGTACAGCAGAACAGCACCCCATCTACATGCAAGCATCAGGTGCTGGGTACAACCGCTCGAAGTCGTTGCGAAGTGCGCCATGGCAGCCAGCAATGACCATGGCCTGACTACAATGTATCAACGGCCGCGCCAAAGCGATAGCCACGGCCATGACCTCAGACCATAGTGTACCTGGGCCACTGACGGCTATGCGGCGACTAAGACCGACAGTAGGGCGTGGCTGGAGTTGTTCGGGGGGGGGCGGGCAGCGCAGGTACATGGGGCTGAAGGCGCGTTGGGGGAGGGGCGTCGGGCTGCAGCGCTGGGCAGACCGCGGGCCATGGACCGAGGCTATAGGCGGCAGTCTAGGCACGATGACTCGATAGCGGCAGCAGGTTGTCAGTGGGGGCCGTCAGTGGTGCATGCACTGCTGAAGCCACAAAGTGATCTGCTTGACGGCTTCTCATGCCAAGCAGCGTAGTCATGGATGTGATTTTAATGTTACATGGTATTGAATTGAATAGAATAGAACTCATTGGGAGCTCGAGTATTAATTCCCTCGACTCAATTTTATACAAGGCTGCTCTCGATGCGCGTGCAGCACCTGTACGCAAACATACAGTGGCAGCCAACTGAAGAGCTGCTCTCAGACAAGACTGTGTTGATCACAGCCGAGCAGCTCTGCCCTATGATACTATCTTCTACCACACCGGATCACAATCACATCACCGGTGGACATGATGCCGTGTGAACAAAGCGCCAATCTAGTTCTACCCCCTGCACTCTACTACACATTGCAGTGCCCGCTTCAACTCGCGAGAATGCTGATTCAGTCTAGCTTGCACCTGGCACACATTCAGTCATGATTGGTTCGCCTCCAGTGGCGACTTGACATTGCAGCACACGTATGGGATCTAACACAGGGAAAACCACCTGCGGGATAGTACGGGTTGAAAGGGCATTGTGTCGACAAAACGAACAGGTCAATTGCGGTTCCCAATGCAGGTAGCAGCTGCTCCTGAGTGCAAGGACACCAGCGCTAAGCGGCGCAAATGACGGCCGATGCCTGTAGGCGGCCTCGGAGGTGCTGTGCTGCACGGCCAGGACACCGCCGGTGCCACGCACAGCCCTTAGACCGCGGGGAATCGAAGCGTGCTCCACGGATTGTTGTCAGTCCTGGCGACCTTTCTTGCCCTTTGTGGCCTGGGCGGCCTTCAGGTCCTCGCGCCAGAACACAACGCGGCGGCCCTTGGGCACAACCTGCTTCACGCGGAACATCACTGATGCAGACAGCGCGACACAGACGCTGTTCAGCATCACCAGCGCCAGCGAGTGGCTGCCTAGGATCACCCACCTCTTGTTGTCGTGACTCCAGGTCGTGCTGCACCACATGGCCCTCTCTTAGGCTCATGCCTGATTGGGAGAGCCAAGCACTCACTGGAAGCATGTCTTTGCTGAGCTGGGGTGGCTCTGCCATGGTGCCAGAGCTGCTACAGCCCAAATACAAATCTAGTGCCACTTGGGTGGGCCACATCGATGGACCATACGCTCTGTCGGTGCTGCCTGCTGGTGGGACATGATGCAGTGGCCGCTGCAAAGTAGCACTGCTGAACGCTCGCTGCTGAATGCTGCTCTGACCGAGTCCCTCAAGGGTCAAGACCATGGAGTTGTGTTATAGTGCAGGCAGGCTGTGCTAGAAATGAGCCCCTCTCTGGAATTGGGAGTACGTTGACCTCCCCAAGTAATCAGCGCCAGTATGGGCTGTTCATTGAAATCACACATGCAGAACTTGGAAGCATTCTGCAAAGGCGGATCAACGGGCCTGGCTTCAATGCATGCACGCAAATAAAGCAGGCAATAAGCACCGGGGGACATGGGGAGGGGTCGCACTGAACGGACTCCTGGGCAGCGGCGACCGCCCAGCACAGGCCGGTGTTGACGGCCGGGGGCAGCAGCGCGGCAGAGATGGCGACGCCGACAAGCGAGCTTGAGTTGTCAGAGAGAATAGACAGAGCCACGCCCCCGCCGGAGAAGATGGCGATGACAAGACCGACCAGCAGCGTCGTTGAACCGCTGCGGCTCTTCATCTCAAATGTCGGCCAGTCATCCTCCTCACTGCACGGCAACTCAGTCCATGTTGCATGTGGGATGGGTTTTGGGGAGGGGCGGCGGAATCTGCAGAGTTCTGGTGGCGGAGCGAGCAGGGGTGTGCGTGTGAGTACAGGAGATGGGACAAGGCTGGACTGGTGAGTGGTGCATCAGACACGTCCTTCATTAGTCATCGGCTGTGCGGGTTCACGCCCGCAAACATGTCAGCGTGTGTGATTCAGTGTGTGGCGTGGATGGACATGTGCTGGATGCTGGTTTTGGGAAGAGCGCAGGAGGCGGTAAGAGTCAGGCATTGTAGGACTGGCTGGTAAGAAAGAAGACTCAGGGGTAGCTCGGTGCAAGATGGTGTGTGAGAAGTGCTCTCGTTTTGTGCGCAGTGCCACAGAGGTCGGAGAGTACCTGATGAATGGAATGCCACACAAGCCGCCCTGCACAAAGAGATCATGGTAGAACATAGTGGGTTGCTTTGACTTCTGTGCTGTCCATGAGCAGGCGTTTGATACGCGCGGGTTGTTGGGCGCCACACCGTTTAATACAAAGCTGCTGTACAAAATTGTCTAGGATCCTGTGGCAGTGGGCTATGTGACGTGGCACATCTCAAGCAGGACAGCTTTGGCTGGCTTGCGTGTGAGGGAAAGGAAGTTGGGCAGGGTGTGCAAGCAGGGATTGAGGCAGCGGTTGGAGGCTGGCTGGCCTCGCCACTTCATGCATGGCTGTGGTGACACAGCAAACGGTGCCAGCTGGCGAGCTCGTGTGGTGCGGAGCCGCTTGACAGTCTGAGGCCGCACCACAAAGCCAATGCCAATTGCGATGCCGAGTGACGTGGCAAAGTTCCATGCTCCCAGCCATGCGAGCTTCCATCGCCTCAAGTTGATTGCAAGAGACATCGCCATGATCGGACCCCTGCATGCGGACAGTCTGTCGTGCTTGCTGCTGCGGCGGTTTGCAAGTGTGGAATTGTACACGGATCATGCAGGTCCTCAGCCTCAGCCTCCAGACAATGCGCGCCTTACCACAGGACTTGAAGCCTCATTTAGTGTGTCACTCAACGACTGGCTGAAGACAGGATGGCCACACAACGGGTCACTCCCTTGGGCCACAACTGCTGAGGGGGCACTTGACAGCAGGGGCGTGGAAGCACAAAATAGAGGGTGGGAAGAGAGGCATACATGAGCGGTGCCACAAGCATGCTGGCGACGATAATTGGGGCACTGTTGGTCCCGAGCCCCACGGCTGCCAGAACAGCTGCAAGCACACAGCTAGTCAGGGACATCCGTAGCCAACTCTACACCTGATCAAACACTAAGCACGGTCGTTGCCATCCCAAAAGATACTAGGCTCCCTGCTAGTACATCAGCAGGCAGTGCATGTTTGGCGCTTGTATGTCAGCAGCTAGAACGAGGCACGTGTGCATACCTGAGATGACCAGGTATGCCAGATAATCAAAGTCTAGAGTGGCATTGGTCTTAGTCTGCTCAATGACCTGGTCGACTCGTAATTTGGATGCGGCGTTCATGTACCGGTCCTTGCGGGCCTTTTGCCTCTCTTCCTCTTCTGTATCGTTAGTTCTTTCCTCCATGGCTTGGCCATCTTCGCATGGACCATCCTTGCCATGCCCCGAATCAGAGTCCCGGTCAGCTTTCTTGCCTTCAGAGGAAAGTTCGTGGGTGTCTTCCATACCCGAGGCAGGCCTCTTCTTCTTACGTGCCCAGCAGAAACTCAGCCAAGTAGGCTCATCAGACGGGTCGGGCGATTTCTGTTTTGCTGCATGTCTGGCCTCAGGATTGTTCCAGCCCTGTAAAAACGGAACACACCACATCATCCTCAACACTACGCGAACACGATTGGAACCTCAGATCTTGGGCCAGCAAGAGCATGCAGCAGACCCTGTGCAAGTGTACCAGGTGGCCAACTGCAGCGACAGGGCCATTCGAGGCAAAGCGACCGAGGGGGGTTAGTCACAAGATCCGCGTCTGTGTCAGGACCAGCCGCGCGGCATGAAGATGTAGCATGCTTGCCAGTAGTGTGCCGGAATAGATCTCAGGCATCTCATGCAATCCTTTAGCGTGCCCTTGCAAAGGGAGGCTCCCTGTGCAGGTTCACAGTCAATCCAGGGCAGTGTTCCGCGGCTGGGAACAGGTCTAGCAAACGGTTCCGGTTGTGCTGCTTGGCCTCAGGCAGTGAAGCTGCAAGGCTCAGTGTTTTGCACACGCTGGCAATGCGCTTGTGGCTGGATCCTCTAATTCGTCACTGCGAAGTGTGCGCTACAAGAGATGTTGTGGGCCGATCTTGCAACTAGCAAGTGAAACGCCGCCGCTCATGGCTCGCCAGCCGGGCAGACTCTGACCGCCCCGGCCGGCTTGTCTTTGTCCGTGCAGAGTGTGCGTGCGCGTGTGCAGAGCATGTTATGCGGCCGTGAAGGAAGGCCAAGCAGCAGCTGCTTGCAATTAAGCCTCCTCAAACTGTAAGGTATTGCTGAACAGATAAGCGGGGTCAGCACCTGGTGTCTGTATGCAGCCATGCCTCCGCTGACAGGCAACACCACGACACTGCCAAAGTCCGATCCGATGCCCACGCCTTCAATCACAGTCGTGATGAATGCAGAATGGGCGTCATCACACGGGAATGTCACCAGCACTGACTGCTCTGAAATGCTCTGCACGCGTAAGAGCTTGGTCACAGGCTTGCAGGTGCTAGGCTGGGCCGAAACCTGTGTACGCGAGAGGAAATGCAATACATCCATGGCCATCCCAGACTGGCCGAGTTCATCCTGCTGCGTAGAAGTGCATGACTGCATGTACTGAGGTGAGCTTCTGTGGCAACCCAGGACATTGTGCTGCCATGCAGGCAGCCAAACTGGTTATCTGTCATGGACTTGGTTGACCTTGCCATCAGCTAGTGGGCAGGATGTTTCAAACAAACGATTCGCTTGCCATGGGAAGAACAAGGCCTGCCACGAACAGACAGGCATGGCGCACTGAATACCATGAGCAGACCACAGCTGGCTTGAGTGAGTCTAAGCCGTTGTGGTGTCAGAGCAATACGCAGTATTGCCTGCCGCGTGCCTGGAAGAAGGATGCCTGGCCAGCCAGATACCCATCAGCCTTCAGCCATGCAATTTCCTTCCTGATCATGCCATCTACATCTAGCTCTGTATTCGGGGCCTCCTCTCTATCATCTTCGCCCACAGCAGGATGTTCCTGGCCGGAAGCCATGGGCTGGTCAACAGGCTCATCATCATCAGACTTAATAGACGACGATCGCGCTTTGTACACCATCTTGCCGCAATCATCAGTCCGACGCTCAGACAAGTTCTTCGAATCTGTTGTCTGCATCCTGCGATCCCTTGAAGCTGACAGGTTCTGTTCTGCTACCTCCTCAATCGGCTTAGATGTGGCCTCCTGCTGGCTTCCTTCACCTCCAACTTCACCTTCAGCAGACTGGCCAAAGGGTGAAATCTGCAGGACGCTAGCCACTGCATCTCGGGCAGCACTGATGAAGGTTGGCCCTTCTTGCGGTCCGTCTGACTGCTCTGCCGCCTCACTGCTTGCTGGCTGCTGCTCCTCCTCCTGGAGGTCTGGCACCTGCACAGATCTAGAGCATTGAACTGTGTCGTGCATGACCACAAAAGCTATGACGATGTGACTGCCGCCCGCGGCAGATGATAGAAAGGTGGCTAACAGATCTTGCTGGAAAGTTCTCAATCCAAGGGGGCTTGGGCAAAAACAGTACCTCGTCCGGCGCCTCGACCACGACGTCAAAATTGTCTCCCCCATCCCCATCGGCTTTGTCACGGCTTTGCGCATTCCTGTGAGTGCATTAGAGTTCAGCGCTAGTGTCCCAGCTGATGTTGGCGACAGCAACGGCGGGCACGGGAGTGTACAGGCGCGAGCGGAAGGCAAGTTTCGGAAGGGCTGCAGAGCCGTGCACGACAGCCATGAACATTACACGATGCACCGAAAATGCCGACAGTGCACGCAGGCCCCCGAACAGCCTATTTCACCACCAACCTGTCTCCGTGTCAATGTTGAGATCTTGGGTGGAGAACATTGCAGGTCAGCGCCGGATCGCTGCATGATTGTAGCGCAATCCTCGGTGCGCCGCACGTGCCCCAACACTGCTGCTTCCGGCAGACCATCCAGGTATCTAAACAACACGAAAACACACCCTTCAGCACGCGGTGATGATGACAATTTGCCGTTCGCAATGCTTGGCGTCTCAAGGCCGAGATTGTCAAGCCTTTCCTGCAGAAGTCCTTTCCAAGTGCCGTCTGTCGTCTCCTTGTTGTCGGGACGCTTCCTTGCGATTGTAGAGATCTTCACAGAGGCAGGATACTGTATTATGAACACATTCAGGCCCATAATTGCAGTATGCGCCCGGCAAGATGAACGTTTGACGACTAGGCTGGTGGAAGCCAAGGCATGGCGGGCTGATGATAGACCCGATCAGCGTCACTGGATGCTGCAACACGCACATCCACATATGGTGCAGTTAGTTGACGAATAGCAGCCCCGGGGACCCCGGTGCCGTGCTCGTGTGCTCCCGCAAATCCGTCTCCGTGCACCACCACTCATTTGCATATCTGAATCGGCATGGGCATGCATGTCTAAATCGATCACGACAGCATGAAGCAGATTGAATAGGGAGACAAGCGACTCTTCTTGATAGCACCTGGATGGATCAACGCTCCACCATCGCGGGCTACCATTGGCGGTTGTGCCGCAGGCGGTTGTGCCGCAGGAAAGAATCGCATGCGGCAGCAACCACGGCATACCCTTTGTCGTTTTGATCACGTCATCCCTCAGTGACTCCCCGAAAGAATTGTATGCCACAGCACAAACCCTCGCAGGGAGATTGAGCAGACATAG
>JALKAD010000166.1:260857-272529 GCA_024500015.1 Ulva compressa
GCAGGCGCCACAGCACTGTCTCACGGCTGCAGCATCACTGACTCTGGCAGAGCGTGGCAGCAACAGTGCTGCAACTAGTTTGCAACTGTACTCGCGCCCGAATTTGAGGCGAAGGTGTGCTCATGAATACGGCAATGTAATCATACATACCCTGTCCTCCATGCTCTGCATGGCCATTGTGCGGTGTCATATCCACCAACCGCAAGTACACCATGGCTGTGATGCATCGACTCCCTGCTGCCGTACAGGGGCCAGGCTGGGACACTACAGCTTGGAACAGAGCAGTGTCATTCACTGAGCATGACTGTTGGTATTGCACCGACACCGTTAGCTGTCAAGATAAATTCTGCCTTGCAAGCATGCTGGAGGCTGCAGCGGACCTGCATGGATGAGGGTGGGAAGGGCAGCCTGCAGGTCAACCTGAGCCATCACATCCTCGAAATTCACATCCCAGTGCTGACCAGGCTCACCATCCGCGTCGATGAGGTCCCAAAGATCGTGAATGTGATCTTCCAGGAGCGCCTGTATGCCCATGGGTCCAGATACGAAGTGGGCTCGGCTGCAGTGTGCACTGATGCATGTTGCTGCTGCTGCTGCATGCAGCTGGACCTTCTGCTGCAGGGAGGTCTCTTGAAGGAACCCCCGATGTCGGAAGATCCGCGGCAGAGCCCAGGATGAAGAAGGAAGAAGTGAGCCCTGCCATGCAGGTGCAAGGTGCTTGTACGGCAGTGCCGTTGATTGGTCTTCAGCAGGCCAGGGCATCGCATCGTCCAGGTCTGCGTCCATTGTCTCTCCGAGGCTCCTCCGGGTGATGCCACGAGGCCTGCGCTCACGCGATGAGTTGGTTTCGTTGGTTTTCGGCGACTTGCGGCTAGCTGCGTATGTTCAGCAAGTCGCCGCTGCGAGCGGTTCGAGGTTGTGTTGAAGGCGAGGTGCTAGCGACTGAGAAACGTCGACATGGCAGACGACCGTTCTGCGCCAAACTGCCGCATGTAAAAGATGGGTGATTTCTCGATAAGCCCGCGCTTGGCCAGTGCCGGTGCGTTCTTTCTGCGCACACTGGTGCGTTTCTGGACATGTAGAACGTCTCACCTGCAGGTTCCGTTCAGGCTGCCAAACTAGGGACTAGGGGTGCCTCGGGGTATCAGCTGATCCCTTCAGGTCTATCCCGATAGCTGAATGTGTTCTTGCATGTGTCAGCAGATCCCGTTGCATTGAGTTCGCGATTGGAGATCTACGGTGATGAGCAGGGCGTGCAATTGCGCAGCATCCCGGAACCAAGCAGCACGCGCCGTACACTGTCGTCGCTCCTCCGCAGGACAACACCGCAGAAATGTGTTATTTGACACCACTGCTCGGCCGCGATCGTCGTGAAATCCTTACAAATGCCTTGAAGAGACAGACCTGAGTCACCTGACGACTGTGAGCTGGACGCGTCGCATGGGAATCTCTCGTGAAGCGCGGCATACCGTGTCAGCAAAACCAAAGGCAACACAACCCCCCCCTTGCGGCGTGTTACACGGAGATGAACGCAGGAGGCAGCGAGGGCAGCAGCAGGAAAGCAGACGGCCACAACCCCCGAAAGCAGACAGCAACAAGCAGCAACTGGCTCAGGCGAAAAGCCACAACGAACCGACACAGCCGGCACAACCACACCCACGCATACACACACACACATGCACTCCCGCACCCCGCCATCGCGGCACCCACGCCACAGCCGCACAAAGCAACCACCAGCCACACTGCGTACTACCGCCCACCCCTGCAGCCCCGGCCACCACCGACCCCCCAACAGCAGCACCCCCACAACAGCCAGCCCCACTCGAGCACTCCACAACGGGCCCCCGCCCATGACAGCCCGGGGGTGCACGGCCCCCCGCGGCGCAGGGCATACCAGCCCTCCCCCTCCGGCTGCCCGGCAGGGGCCTGAGGGCGGGGCGCGAAGGGCACTGGCGGCGCCGCATCGCGCTCCCGCGGCAGCCCACGGCCACCCGCGGGAAGGCAGGGCGACCAGCACGACGAGACCCCTTGCGGCGTGCAGGGCGTCAGAACGGTGCCCACGCCACCGTTTCGTACGGCCTGACGCCCAATTCTCATGAAGAGAGTGTTTTGCAGGGATAACTTTTGCACGGAACTGGCTCTATATTATAATGCCTCAGAACTTGTCCAAGTTGACCACGAGTGCTAAGTCACGAGTGCACCGCCGCCGCGCCGTTCCCGCCAGCCTGGCGGCACCAGGTACCGCGCGCGCCACCGCTCCGCCGCCGAGCCAGGCCTCAGCCGAGCTCGGGCCTTCGACCGTCCTGCGCTACGATGCCATGGCGCGCCAGCCATCATTCGCCCGCCCATAGCCAGCATCCTACCGTGGTCACGTGTGCAGGCTTGGGTGATGGTTGACTCTATTCCGGCAGACCCCCGTCTCCTCTCAACTCTTCCATGCCCTCTGATTAGTGTCACCGATTACGACGAAAAAGCAGAATTACGTCGTCATCGTAACGTAAAGTTGCTCGTCGTAAGATTACGACGTAATTACCACCCAAAAAAAATCCGCGCCGCAAGCGGCGCACGTTCGGGACGACATCTAGACCACACCGCTCCCAGCAACCGCACAGGCTTGGTACAGATATATATGCCACGCTCGTTCACGTATACTACAACCTTAGCCGTGCAAAACTGCTCATTTCCTCCCGTGAGCGGGAAGTTTTGCAGCAATCAACGCCCTGTGGCGGTCGCCAGTCTTCTTGTTTGCGCGCAACTGCCCCACACCTGCCTCGGGAAAACAAAACATCGTAATTCTCAAAATTTTGTCGTAAAGGTCGCAAAAATCGTCGTCACGTCATCGTAAATCTGCCTGTGGTAATTACCATCGTCACGTAATTGGTGACACTACCTCTGATACTGTGTCATCCTTCTTGTCTGCCCCTGCTCGTAGGGGTGGTGTGGCCGATGCCTGGCCGCCGGCGGGTCTGGCGTGATGCCCGGACCTCCCCCCCCCCCCTGCCCCTATCGCCAGCATGCAGCACCTAGGCTGGCATGCATATTCTCTTGACAGCCTGATGCGGGACAGCCTGATGCATGCCACGGCATGAATTTGTGCACTTGCGGACGTGCTCCGCAGTGGACTGACTGTCTCCAATTATAAACTTGACCTGCTGTGTGCCGTTGCGGGTGGTGTGGCTGGCATGCACGCGCCAAGCTTTGCCAGGCGACACCGGCTGTCACGGCAGCGGTATGCACAGTGCCCTCCCTCCTTGACCCGTCGGCAGCCTTGCCTGCCTGTGCCGTCCCCGCTGGCACAAGCCTTTGTGCCCGCCTGGTGGCTGCGTCTGTGGCAGGGACGCAAACACCGGTCTCTCCCCTCTGTACGGCTGTGGGTGCAGTTTGGCTCCTTTGTTGAGCACGGTCGCATGCTTGGTAGTCGGAGCTGCCCGTGCAGATCTTGTTTTGTGCAGTTGTGCCTCACGCGGTCGTCCGTGTTGTGTGTTCTTCCTCACGGGTGCAGCACTCGGCCGATGCCCGGACCGGGTTGGCATATGCATGATGCATGATGCTCGATCTTTTGTCCATGGACGTGTTACACGGAGATCAAAGCAAGAGCCCGGCATGCGAGGGCAACAGCAGGAAAGCAGACGACCAAGAGGTGATGTGAGGTTACTGCGTACGAACGTTCCATCCCGCTGTGCTGGAACGCTGCGTTCCATTGCGCTCTGTTACACTGAGATAGATCGGAGCCTCGAGGAGCTCAGCAGCGCAAGCAAGTGACACGAAGCAGCACCACAAGCAGCACGGCATCCCGACACAATGTCCTGAACCGTACTCACAAACACCTGGTGGACCGAATACCAGCGTCACATCTCAGTGTCATCATTTCGCACAGCAGCGCAAGCACGAGATCTACTAGTAGTACACGCAAGCACCTGGTGCCGCAGCTGGCGCCTAGACGACGCAATGTCGCAGCAAAGCTGGCCCTGCCGGCCAGCCACATGTATGATTATATTGCACTATTGCCGTATGTACCAACAGCTGCGGCCCCATTGCGCTGAGTTTGTGGGAGCTCATACTAGTGGACAGTGCCTGGAGGGGTGCGGGCAGCCTTGCAAGCCTCAATCACCGGCTCCAAGTTGCAACTTAAAACGCTAAGCTACATCTCCATCTGGTTGTAATTGAGGCCCCAATGACCTTCATCGAGGCGCAGTCAGCCCGCGCTCGGGGCGCCAGTGCGGTGCAACATGCATGCACACAACTGAGCCCCAGCTGGGCCCAGTACTGCAGTACACTGTTGCTCTCGTGCCACTCAGCTGAGCTCAGTCGGTCAGCGAACCTATGCGCCTTTGTGTTTCAGGCAGAAGCTGTATGTCGTGCCCTTTATACACAATATAAATACTGTATGCCCGGAGAATATTGCATGGCATTCGGGGTTATAGCTCAGTGGTAGAGCGCCTGCTTAGCATGACACACGAACACAGTGTCACAAATTGCAGGAGGTCGGGGTTTCGACTACTCCTAACTCCAGTAATCGGGGGTCTCACCGAAAACCCCCGGGCCTGACGAGAAATCTGATGGCAAAATCCCCCGGTGGGTTTTGCTGATATTATTTTTGTTTGTATTGTGTAATTGAGCAAATGTTACGGGGGGAGGCTCCACAACTTGAAGGTGGCAGAGCGAGAAGCGGCAGCGCGACAAGGAATACATGGCAACGCAGAAGCACACAAATCCATACACAAAGCCGTACACAGGTTGATTGGTCATACATCACTGATACACTATAGTACATTGTGAATGCATTGTCTCTTGGGAATGCTAGCATGGGACTCTTTCAAGGCATTTGTTGTTAGCCTACTCGCAAGCCAGTACATTTCATTCAGCGCCTCACACAGTCTACTGGGCCGGCCGCGGCCATAAGATCGGACCGGACATATGCATGATTCCGCCCCGCTGCTGAGACATGCACATACAGACGAAGTCGACCAGTATGTGCAGGCGTGCCACAAGCGAGACATCACAGAGACTTCCACGAGATCACACTCACCCCAGCACCAACCCAACCCGACCGCGCTCTAGATGCGAGTTCTGGCAGGCTCACCTGTTTCCCTAGAGCCAGATCACATCCACATAGGTAAAAGCTTGCATATATATCTCATAGATACGTACTCAATATTGCAATGTTAGGAGCTGTTTCTGGAGCTGTTTGGTTTCAATTTGCTTACGGCATGCGGCCATGATGAATGTGTTTGCTGCATTGCCATGATGTCTGTCCTGTGTGTTCTACCACCTTGTGGAGCATACCTTTGTAACATGCCTCATGTTAGGAGCGGCAAATGGTCAGCACAGCAATGCAGATGTCCCGCGCCTCTGCTCAGCACAGCTGCATCTGTGTGCAAATGGTTTGAAAGGCATATGCATGCAAAGAGTGATTGCCACCATCATTGTGGCTCTCTCTGATCGGAATACACGTTGCACATGGAAAACGCTGGAGACCATTCCACAATGGACACTTCTCTGGTCGAAAAACACCGTTCGGCACAGCCACGCGCCGCATCAACAGCCGGCGGCCGCGTCAATGGCGTCTGCAGCGTCAACCGAGCATCTAGCTTGTGGCCTTTCACATGCCTGCGCCCTCTGCATCAGCGGGCTGCTGCTACCGTCGACATCTCTGCACGCAGCACGCAGCATCCCCCCTCGCTCACAGCAGCCCTGGCAGCAGCGAGTCCCTCTCCTTAGCTATTCCAATATCAACGTAGCA
This sequence comes from Ulva compressa, assembly GCA_024500015.1. Classification (NCBI taxonomy): domain Eukaryota; kingdom Viridiplantae; phylum Chlorophyta; class Ulvophyceae; order Ulvales; family Ulvaceae; genus Ulva; species Ulva compressa. The sequence continues at coordinate 266,601 of JALKAD010000166.1, forward strand.
CGTCTGCACCGACGCCCTGCCCTCTATGTCCCTTTTTTTCCTGCCCCTCACTCATCGATGCCCACCCGCCTGTGGCCACGCCCAAGCACACCCCAACTGGCCCGTCCTATACGCATTATTCCCTCATGTAATCTCTAAATTGCCTTGGTCGCATGCAGCAGCCTTGCAGACCACACTGACGAGTGACGTACCCGACCGGAAGTCACTGAGGCCCCTGCCTCTCCCTGCTGCCTGCGCTCTTGGCCAACTGCCCACAAGCTGGTCTGGGAAGGGGCTGTGGTGCTCTGGGCGCAGCAACGGCCAGCAGGCAGGAAGGCATGCAGGGAAAAAAAACAGCCCCTGCATGGCTGCATGCCTCTGGCTGGAGCTACAGCTGCGCAATACCAGCCAGTCAAACGCTGTCATGCTGTCAGCAGCAGCTCAGACGCTCGGCAACACAAAGTGCCGGTCTGTGCGCGTGCTGCAGACACGCAGGCGACCGGCTCCTCCTATTCATTGTAATATGCCACTTGAAATTGGTGAAAGCTGGAGTGTTCCTCCAACAAGCCGCTTTGCATGCGCAGCTGCAGCATGCGGCACTCGCGGCCCCGGCTGCGTGCTCGCCGTGCAGCAGCACGCAGCATGGCCTCACAATCAGGCGCACGTGTCAGGCCCCCCTCAGAATGCGACAGACCTGTTTGCGGCTACGACCTTCACAGCCAAACTGCCCGCTCCCCCAGGCGGTATCAAGGCCATACAGCGTCTCAGGTCGCCAGTCCATACTCCTGGCCAGCTCTCCCCGCACTCCAGTATGCGCCACGTGGCGCGCATGCTGCGTGCACCGCACGCTCCAGCGCCCGTGGTTCACGTGCAACAACACGATTGATGCCGGACAATTCCATCGACAGCAGGCACATGCTGAGCCGGGATGTGCTGTGCTGGGGGTGGCTCGCACGCTCAGGCCGCCATGGGCGCTCTGCGCAGAATGTGCCCCGCGCCCGCAGCGGCTGCTGCAGTGCGCACATCCCGGCTGGCATCCGTGCCCCAGGCCATGGTGCTGTGCTGTGCTGTGCTGTGCTGTGCTGAGGCCCGGTGCGCTGATGCCTCGGCTGCAGAGTCTGGATCACTTCAGGCCCGCGCTGCCCGGCCTTGCGCGCGCCCTGCAGCCTGGCCGCGGCGGTCGTACCTGCACATCACACGCAGCACATCAAGCCAAAGCACGCGTCTGCCATCGGCTTGACCCACATCAAGACAGGCTCTGAGACGCAACGCGTGAACAGTATGCGAGCGCACTGAGGTCTACACGCCCACGACCAAATCAGATTCGAGGCACCGCTCCCGCCAGCAGGCGGGTGTTGACACCGTTCTGCCCCCGACGTGGGTGTTTGCAAAGGTTTGGGTCGCCTGCGATTGATGTCAGACGATCGGGAGTCCTCATGCATGGCGCAAACGACAGCTCGAGTCCTCTGCCGCAGCAACTGCCCGCCACATGCCGCAGTGCCCGCCAGGGTCCCACGTCCGGCCCAATGAGCCAATATGCATCGCACTCGCGCACCGCAAACAACCACTTGCCAGCCTCACAACCGCACTCCCCACCATCAGGAACACAGGCAGCACGCACCCCTTGCGCCGCGGCGGTATCGCTGACATGCTATATTGTCGGCGGCCGCCAGCCGGAGCCGCTCGGGCCTCCGGCTCCTGGCTCCTCGTCACGACCGCGCCACTTCGTACTTCCAGTGTGCGACGCGGGGTCTTGCTCCGGCTCGGACGAGTCATCTTCAGGCTGGGCGGGCGCGCCTGGCGGCCGATGGCCGGCCGCCGCGACGTCTGCCGTGCCATGCAGGCCGGTCCCACCTCCGGCAGCTTGTAAACTCAACTGTGCTCGCTCCACAGCACGATCGTCCGGATGTGCATGTCCGTTGTGTGAGATGTGAAAGCCCCAGAGTTGATACGCATCACCGGCGTGCTCGTGCTGCATGCCTAGCCGGCTGGCCTCGCGTGCTGCGACACATGGCACGCCCTGCGCGCCGTTGTTGGCGGGACGATTATGCACGCCCTGCTCCGGCGCTGCTGCATCTGAGATGGCACACTCGTCCAGCTCGCCTAGGTCGTCGTACGGCTCGTCTAGCTGCACGTGGCCGGGCATTGCGCCATGGGGCATGCCCTGAAGGCCGTTGTTGCCTACTCCGATCAGGAAGGCCGGCATGTTCAGCATCTCCCCGGCGGGCTGCGCTGGGGGCGGCGGATCTTGAGGCACCAGGAGTTGCGGCGGGGCGAAATCGGCAAACAGCTCAGCGATGTGGCCAGGTGCGTCCTCTGCTGCTGCACCCGGCAGCGCCAGGCCTTCTGGACCTGCAGAAGGCACCCTTCATGATGTAGGCATGAACAAACGAGGTTGTACACTGTGCTAAATCAAGGCGCCAGCTGCGCTAAGGAGAAAACACATAGCAAAACAAACAAGCACCAGCAGCACGGTAGCCAGTCACATCCATATGAACAGATGATGTGCACAGCATGAGCAGCACAGCATGAGCAGCACAGCATGAGCAGCACAGCAGCTTGCGGAGCATCTCACTGGCGGGCAGCACATGCTGTGACAGCACACAAGCCACAGCAGCCCTCGCGATGCTGCCGCAGCGAGCAGAGCAGACGTGTCCCGCCGCGCGCCCCAGGACTACAGCACTGCTACCCGGGGTCGCGCTGACGCAGATGCTTGCACACCCTCGCACTGTGATCATGCTGGGATGCATGCAAGGGTTGGTGGCCGCGGGGGCACTGCCGCACCTGCAGCAAAGGCTGCCTGCAAGTCCGCCTGTGCCCACACCTCTTGTAAGTCCAGTGCGCCTTGCCCGGCTGCCTGGCCCTGCTCATCAGCCAGACCCATCACAGCCTGGACCGGCTGCCAGATGGCGTCGGGGTCTACCGGTGCGGCCGCCTGGTGCACGGCTGGCAGCCGCGATAGGCAGAAGTGTAAGTGTGACTGTACAACCGAAGGTCGGTCGAATGATCTGAAGGCACGCGTGGGCTGAGCCCGGTCACCGGCGGGCCTGTTCCGCCCGTCTGGCCACGCATGGCCGGGTACTGTGACAAATGGCATGCCCTGCGTGCCGTTGTAGGCGGAGGGAAGCTCCGGACTCACTGGAGCCGCAACGTGCACGCGCAGCTCGGGAGCTCCTGCATCTGAGATGGCAAACTCTCCCAGCTCGTCTGGGTCATCGAATGGGCCTGGGTCGTCCGGAAAGTGCAGCATCGCCCCGGCGTCCTGCACTGGCGGCAGCGGACCTTGATGCACCAGGGCTTGCTGCGGGGCGTGTTCGGCAAAGAGCTCAGCGATGTGGTCAGGTGCGTTCTCTGCTGCTGCACCCGGCGCCAGGCCTTCTGGACCTGCAGAAGGCACCCTTGATGATGCAGGCATGAACAAATGACGTGCACAGCGTGAGCAACGCAGCGGCGTGCCGAGCCTCTTACCGGCAGGCAGCACATGCTGTGACTGCACACAAGCCACAGCAGCCCTCGCCATGCTTCCGCCACATGCTCATGTGCCACGCCACACGCCCCAGGACTACAGCACTGCTGCCTGCGGCACTCATGGAGGCAGTCACGCTGCCACGGTGCACATCATCACGATGCCATCCTATATCATGTTGACTCATCACAGACGTGTCTGCGTCGGATGCTGTGCGCTCGCTGCACTTGAAAACCTACACCGGCCCCACTGTTCCGCTCCTTGGCATGCTCTGTGGCAGCTGGCATCGGCGCATGCATGCATCACAGCTGATGCTTCGGCCGCCGAGGTTGCGCTGACGCAGATGCTTGCACACGCTTGCAGTGTGTGGATGCATGCATGCATGGGTGGCTACGGGGGTGCTGGCGCACCTTCAGCAATGGCTGCCTGCAGGTCCGCCTGTGCCCACACCTCTTGAAAGTGCAGTGCGCCTTGCCCGGCTACCTGGCCCTGCTCATCAGCCAGACCTATCACAGCCTGGGCCTGCTGCCAGATGGCGTTGACGTCTGGCAGGTGCGCCGACAGATGCGCGGAGGGCGGCGGGCGCCTCAGGCCGTGGATATGGCCGCCGTGGCTGCGGGTGCGGGGGGCTGCGCATGCCTGGGTGGCACGCATGCAGGAAGATGTTTTCACGCGAGACCACATTCTGCATGGGTACCACGCTCAGTGCCACGCAGCGCAGTGGCGTTCCACGGTTCAGACACTTCATGGGCATCAGTCATGGCCGTGAACACTGGCCACCGTGCGCGTTGCCAGCCTGTGGGCACAGGAGTTGCAGCACGGAGCACCAGGCAGGAGCGGACCTGGAGAAGCGCTCTCGGATTGTGAGGTGGCTTGGCATCAGTGCGGAGCGATTTCTGTGAAGCCTGGGCATGGAGCCGCTTTCAGCCACGCTTGCAGCCGCGTGCAGAAGTGCTGACACGCCTCAGTGTGTCATGCTGCCGCCTGCACACACACACACACAGAGGATGTGTCAACCGACATGCAGAGTTTGGAAGCCCATAGGTAGGAGAGCGCCTGTATACAGCTGTAGCAGCTGCCATCTAATGGCCCGGACGGCACTGTGTTACAATGTGTTACACAGTGATAGATCTAGGACCCAGCAGCGCCGAGGCAACAGACCAGGCAACACGCAAACAGACAGACAGGCCACCGCAAGCACCAAGGCTACTCTCCGCACGAGCAAATGCCTGAACGATTTCGTTCGAACTAACGCCGGCACGAAAGCAAACACACACGTGTGCATGCACACACACACACACACACACATACACACACAAACAATGTGCGATGTAGGCTTGCATGCGTGACCTGGCACACCCGATCGCGAGCCACTGTCGCCATGGTACGCTGTGCTACAGTCTGAGACGGTGTGGTCAAAGAGGGGCTGTCGGAAGAACGACAGTGTTCGCGGCACTGACGTTTTCCGTGGGGTCGCGTCTCAGTGGCGGTGTCGGGAAAGTGCGCTAGCTTCACACTTGTTCACGACTGCCTGTGAAGCGGAGTCATCGGTGCACAGAGACGCAAATTCTGCCATGCGGAACATGCACAATTAACTGCGATGTGACCATTATTTCTAGGCGCTCTGGGTTGGAAGACCAGCTAAAGAGGTCGCATGGAAAGGGTGTGAAGTTCGTGACAGGCCGTGTTGTGGAGTGACACTGCAGCAGCACTGCTCCGTGCACTCCACTGCGGCATTCCACACAGTGAGATGCTTGGCCGCGCAGCGGAATAGACACCACCAATGCAGCACAATGTGACCCTCACCATTCTCGATTGTGACCGTGACAACGCCGCTCTTGGCAGCAGCGCGGCGGGTTGCCGGCCGAGGCAGGAAACCAGCTGCTGTGTACCGCAGTGCAACCCGTCGGCCAAGGCAATACCGCTTACGATTACGTCTGCATCGTCGGCACGTGGTAATAGACCGCTGGGAAAGGTCTCATGTGTCAGCGCGGTTCTCATCCGCACACCTGCCTTTGTCTTGGCCTCGCGCCCTTGTGACCGCAGTTGTACCCACCGCGCAGAGGCTGGCCGCTCTTGTCCACCCATGAAAATATTCGGCAGGATAAATTCACGAGCGTGTTGCTGTCAGGCGCGTTTGTGCAGGGGTTGCAGTCTTGCTGAGAGAGCTTGGTGTCGCGCGTGCCAGGGCGAGACGGGCGCGAAGAACCTGACGATCCAATGTCATTGCACTGTGCGACAACGAGTCATGCTGGCCGAAACTAAGGTACGCATGTACATGCTGATGTGCTATTGTTGCAACACTGCAAAAGAAAATTTCACAAGCGCGTCAATACGCGCTCAGGCCGAGACACCGCTTCACATGTGATCACACCAGTTATCAACTGTAGCGCAGCTGAGTTCAGCTGAGCCAGAATTTTGCAGGAACGCAACATTGGATATCGAGGACAGAGTAGAAAATTTCCAAAATCGCACGCGAAGCGC